>JAFIDM010000001.1:75499830-75523596 GCA_023159025.1 Thereuonema tuberculata | reverse complement strand
TATCACTAAAAATAGCAAAATTATCGGCAGAAAACAAAATGAGCTTCCAGGAAAAGTAAAATTTAAAAAAAAAATTAATAGCGTTTAAGTTTCCAATGAGTTAAATATTTTAAAAGTCGTAATATTATCATTATCCTTATATCATGGTATTCGGTCGTTAATTTTAATATTGTTATGGACAAAAATATTATCATCTTTCCTAGCTTTCTTTTTCCTTCATACGGTCTTCATTCAGGATTGATTTTGGTTCATTTACTGTTATGCATTCTTGCGACATGTCCTGTCTTTCTTCAATATTTCTCCTATTATCTTTTAATTTTATTTTTAAAGTGGATCTCTCTATTTCCGTTTTACTTTTTGTAATTTATCTACGATTTGTTTTGAGATAAGCCATGTTTCTGCTCCATAAGTCATTACAGGAATTAAGCACTTATTAAACAGTTTGGCTCTGTTTCCGTTTTCTTTTACTGCGTAGTATTCTTTTCCAAATGAGCTCCATCTCAATTTTATTCTTCTTTTCACTTCTTCTTAAATAGGTTTATATGTACTGTTAATTTTTTCCCAAATACCGGGTGATCAAGAAATAACAGGAGGTGTTCGGAGCCCTGAAGCGTGTTATGTACTGGATAAAAAAGAACAAAATTTGGCCACCATACACATTAAAGTATGCGGTTTCGATTTTTCAAGAAAAAAAAATTAGTACCAAACAACGCCGATAGGGGAAATTCTGGCGCTGCGGTTGAAAAATGCAGCATGAAATTTGCATATAGGGTATTTTGGACACGATATCCAGGATAAAAGGATGGGTTGCGGGAATTCTAGTCATTCTGCAAGAAGTCGCCCGTCGATGGCGTTGTCACTACGTGATCGTGCCTTATTAGTCAAGCTGTTTTATCAGCGGGATGAAAATGCCAATGCTGCTCTTCGTGAATGCCGTCGGTTAAAACAGTTACATAGAGGACCGATGACCATAACTAACTTACGAAGAATGGTTGAAAATATGGTTAATATCACGACAAACAGATATCCCGTTGTCGACGGTGCAGAAGATATTGCGTAAGATTCTGAAATTTTATCCATATAAGATAACACTCATTCAAGAATTGCTCCCAGGGACAGAAATACCCGGTTAGAGTTTGCTTTGAGAGTTTTGGCTCGATTGGAAGTGGATGACGAGTGGCCGCGTCGGATATTATGGAGCGATGAAGCTCACTTCCATGTGCACGGTGATATCAACACACACAACTGCCGTATTTGGGCTGATACAAATCCACACGTTGGTCAAGAGATCCCCTTACATTCACCGAAAGTCACAGTTTGGTGTGGGTTCACTGCTTCTTTTATCATCGCCCCGTACTTTTATGAAGAAGTTGATAGAAATGGACTAATGACTTGTTCTGTCAATTCCGACAGGTATGCCGCTATGTTCGAGAACTTTGTGATACCTCAACTGCAGCAAAGAACGTGTATCGATTCTACCATTTTCATGCAAGATGGTGCGCCATCGCACATCGGACGTCGGGGGAAGGATGTCCTGCGTCAACATTTCACAGACAGTAGTGTAATTAGTCGCGCAATTCCCATGAATTGGCCTCCAAGGTCCCCTGATCTGAATCCTTGCGATTTCTGGTTGTGGCGCTACCTGAAAAGCATTGTGTATTAAGGACATGTTCCTGACATTCGTACCTTAAAAGATCAAAAATAACATTACATGTCAGACGAATAAATGCCAATATGCTGCGAGCCACCGTCGAAAACCTCGTGTACCGCATGCAATTAGTGGAACTTCAGGCTGACTGTCACCTTGAGCCAAATTTGTAGGTTGCTTTAATAAACGTTTTTCATTGGTATTTAATGTGTTGTTATTTACTGTTTCCATTGGCAGTTATGTATTCTTTTTTCACACATTATGCGCTTGCAGCGCCAGAATTTCCCCTATCGGCGTTGTTTGGTACTATTTTTTTTTTTTCTTGACAAATCGAACCGCATACTTTAATGCAGGGTCGGCAACCCGCGGCCCGCGGGCACCTTAAGATTTTCCTTTTTTTTTTTTTTTTTGGTTGTTAAAATAAGATTTTGGCCCTTTTTGGCCCAAGTGCGGCCCGCAGTAATCCCGACATAAAATATTTGGCTCTCTTACAACAAAAGGTTGCCGACCCCTTATGTGTATGGTGGCCAAATTTTGTTCTATTTCGTCCAGTACAAAACACGCTCCAGGTCTCCGAACACCTCCTGTTATTTCTTGATCATTCAGCTTATGTATTCGTGAACTGTTTCAATTTCTTTTCGATTTTTTTAATATTGTCTTTTTCTTACTATTTTTTACTGTTTGTCAGCAATTTTGTTTTTTCTGGGTTGATTTCCAGTCCTATTTCTTTTGTTTTTAAGGTTAATTCTTCCTCCATTTCTTTTAACTCGCTTCTATTTTTGACTATGATAAGTAATATGCGAAACTTAAATTATTACTATTTTTCCCATTTATACTTATTCCTTTCTTTGTCCTATTTAGTTTGCTCATTGAATGTTGGCTCTAGCATTTTTATTCAGAGTGATTCACGAAGATATGCAGAAACTTCGGGAGCTCATTCTACATGTAAAAGCAAAGAAATAAAGTTATAAACGTAGATCCGGAAATGCTTCGGTACCGAGTTACGGCTAGCGAATGATTTCGCCCATAATGTAGTATCCTGGGTGAAATGAAGACTTGCTGGAAATCTAGGAAGGTAAATTAAGGGGCGAAATCAGTGGGTTCATATGGTTGTTGACCTGAAAAATCGAATGAAACATGTCGCAGAACTGTATCTCCCAGTGGTTTGAATCTTATCCCACGTGGAACCTACAAAAAAGTTGGCAACACAATAACAGCTGTTCAACAATAATGTGAATTGCATTGTTTTGATTTATTGTGAGAGCTAACAACTGAGGTGTAGTCCATTTGCGTATTGTTGTACTACATTATGGGCGAAATCTTTCGCTAGCCGTAACTCGCTACCGAAGCATTTCCGGACCTATGTTTATATAACTTTTTTTCTTTACTTTTAATGTAGAATGAGCTCCCGCATATCTTCGTGAATCGCACTGTATATATATGCTATCATATTTATGAATTTTCCTTTTATACCATAGCTACTAAATGGTTATTGCTGCAGTTTCTAATGAATTAAAGGCTTTCTTAAAATCTATGAACGCTAGTTGGAGGGGTATTCCTTTCATTTTGCGATGAGTAAGCCTAGAGTAGGAAGATGGTCAACCGCGCTAAAGTTTTTTTTCTGAATCCAGGCTGCTCAGGTGGCCGTTTTAAAGTCAACTTTCAACGATTACTAATAATTCTTGTAAATAATTTAAAAATATCTGACATTAGGCTTATTGGTCTATAATTTTTCAAATTCATTTTGCTTTCTTTTTTGTATATCAGGATTAGGTTTGCAACGTTCCGTTCTTCTGGTATTTTTTGTTCCTGAATACATTTGTTAAATAATATCTTGAGTTTTTGTTTTATTTCCTCTGAGTCCTGTTTCACCATCTCTATTATAAGTCTGTCTCCTGCTGCTTTGTTGTTCTTCATTTGTTTCATTCGATTTCGGATGTATCTATTGTCTTTCTTCTTAATTTTCTGTCTTCTTAATTTCGTTATGTCTCTTTCCTTCATTTTTGTTGAAGTGGTAAAGTTTGAAATAGAAATTTGTTTTGCTCGTTTTATTATTTCATTTTCATCTTCTAGCCCTGTCATATTCTTTGTTCTTGGTGCCAGAATTTGTTTCAATATTTCCTTACTACCATTATTATCTCATAGTCTGTAGCGATACACATACATTCCGGATTTAAACTTGGTGATCTTTGCCTAAATCAACTCCCGTGACTTAATATAATTTTGTTTCGCTGAATCCCAAAATTAAGTAGGCTTTTTTTTCTAACACTTAGAGATTTTTAGCAAAAGAGTAACAACGGTGTTACTTAGTTTTACACACATTTAATATTTTTTTTTTTTTTTTTACTGCAAACGTTAAAGAACAGTAGAACCAAATAGAAATATCACAAATATTTGAGTTTATATTTAACCATTTGTTAGTCATTAAAATCATTATAATGGTCGTTCTTTTTCTAAAAGTGCTTCTTCGTCTCTTTTTTCTGTGTGTGGATCTTCTGGAATTTCTCTCTTAAACATCCAACATTAGTCGATGAGAAACTGATGTTCAATTTCCCTTGGTTCGCATCTCAATCTTCTTTACATCTTGATGGAATATTTCACCTTGTTCTACTCTCAAGAAGTCATGGTTTCAGGCAAGTAATCCAGATTAGAGTTTAATTTTTTTCAGACCCTCACCTTACAACCCTAAGGCTTGTATCTAGCTTTTTGTCTACACTATTTTTCTGATTTGGATTCTCTCATTGCTAAGAAACTTTGTGACGCCCTCTCTAAAAACTTCTCAGGCTGTCTTTTAAGTTGGGTTTATTGTAATTTCAAATACAGCATCAAACAAGAGTTTTCTGTTATCGTGGTCAGTAAAATATGACTTTACATCAATAAGAAATTTTTCACAAATGTAATTGAATGAGTCTCTGTCTTTGTTTAAGCCTTGACAAATTGCCATAACAATTTGTTCACAAATGAAACAATTGTGAATAAAAACCTAATGGAAAGAGCTGGTAGAAGTACTTCAAAAAAAAATTGCTAAGATTTTGGCGTTCTTAAAACTGATACCCAACTTTTGTTGAGGCGGCCAGTTCTTAATCCAGTAACGAGATCGTTTCTATTGTCTCAATACATATCTAACATCAGATCTATAACAATCTAGACAGAATTTTGAAGTCGCCCTAAACTTGTCAATAATATTCCTTGATATCTGATTCTAGATAAAATAGTTCAGGATTTCATTTGATTCTTTCAGGAACCTTCAATGAACGACGAGAACCGAACCAAATACTTCTGTGAATACTAAATTCTTCTGTGAAGAATGATTGGTATTTTTTTTCCAACAGCGAACTTCTATATATATCATTAGAACAGAAGCAAACGAAGTTAACAAATTAAATTTAAAACTTTATGATGTTTTTATGTTTTAGCTTTTCTTCGGGGATTATCTTCTTTTAACAATTTAGCTTTTTTGAAAAATTTGAAAATATCCTTTCAAAATTTTTTAGTTTTATTTACAAAAACATTAAATAGATCAATACACGTTTAATGTGCATCTATTTTATTTTAATTTGTTTCGTTTTGCTCAATATGACCGCATACAGTAATTTCCTTTTGTCTCTAGTGTTGTACCAATTCACATTACAGGGTAAAATTCATTTCCGAGGTCTGAATGGTTCTTATCACGTCTTTAATGTTTCAAAATAATTTTCACTGTTGACTCACTGACAAAGTTGTTCAATGCAGACATTATGTGGAGTTCAGGGTTTATTTTGATCACCAACTTTCATTCCAAAATAACCTTGATAAGTTTTTTTAACAAACTCTGTGATATTCTGCCTTTATCTTATTGTATCATATGTACCACAAATATAACAAAAAATTTCTGGATTGTTTATTTAACCAGTGAAGTTGCCTGTAAAGAACTTCTCTAAAGTTTCGCTACATGCATGAATAATAATTCAATTTTTACGTAAAATCCGCATTGCTATCTTTTTCAGATAATATGTGGTTTTGGGAAGAATTGCGATATCTATCAATTTAGTCAAAAAAATATGGCAATTGATGGGTGTAAATCAACTAAAACCCTGTACAGTCAGGAAATTTCATAGACAATTTATCGCATTGGTTTTCTAGTACATTCTGGAGAATTATAGAACAGAATAGATAATTACAAAACTATTAAAATGTTCGCTGCAGTGAAATCAATGCAGACTAATGCAATTTATCACAAAGTTTGAAACAATATTGTGTTCAATGTGACAGTAGCGATCTCTTCCACAAAGCTTACATTGCACTGTTTCATGTTTTGATCTGCACGAAAATTACTGAGTGAAGTTGTTTTTTTTCTATCAACATCAAAACTTTCAGTTTCAAATAATAGGGACAATTTATAAACTATAAATTTTTGGTCCAAATGAGCATTGGATAATCCTTGTCTTTCAACTCTTGATAACTTGGCCTGTAACGGTTTGAACTCGTTAACTGGTTAAACGGATTGAACTGGTGAGTTCTCAAAACACTGATTGGCGAGATATTCACAATTGATATCCGATAGCCTTGCTGTTTGTATGTGGATTTGCAATACATGATGTCAGGATGAAGGTAACAGTATCTTTATCAGCTGCAAGTGATGTCCTTGTTGCTCGTGATCCTGGGATAAAACACTTCCAGTCTCCGGGAATCTTTAGGTACTTTGAATCATTGCATGTCTTGATGCCTTCTGTCAGGATAGTCTGGGCATACATCCTGATTGCCAAATGCATATTTTGGTGGCTAGCACCATAAGGGTAGCTCCGCACTACAAATTGTTCAGTTTAAAAGGGGAAAAGTGGACTTGAGACCTTCGGCAGACCAATAAAAGGGGACTGAAAGAGGAAAATATAAAGTGTACTGGCTAGAATTAGCCCCTTGCACCTTAAATTTTGTAATTTGTGAAATTTTTTACTGCAGTGCAGAGATGGGTCCTGCTCCAATTGCGAGGAAATGAAAAAGTCTCCAGGCAAAATAGAGCAAACATGTCTCAGTTGCAGCGTCTGCATTCAAAATAGAAAAAAATAAAAATTTCAGACCCTCAGGCATAAAGCTCTTCGTCTAAATAGACGAAGAAAAGACCAAGAAAAGAAATAAATCAAGATATTTCAAATAAAACGTTACGATTTGGATGGCTGAAAAGGATTGCTCAGTTGAAAGTTAAATCGATAGTTCGTTTATTTTTTTTTTATTTTTTTTTTTTGAGATAATGTATTTTATTCGATTTTTTTTAACGTCACCTAAATTCCATTCCATATTAATATTACTTATATATAAAGTAAATATACCTTTTTTTGCTTGTTTTTGATTTTTTTTGTCATCGTAAATCATTAAGATATCTACCAACCTAGGACGGCATTGTAAATACAGTATTTTAAAGTTACTCAATTTAAATAAACTTGTGTTGTTAATTGTTAATTTACTTCGGTGTTTTTTATATTTAAAATATTCTAATTTGATTATCATGATTAGTAGTTAAGAAATCACCTTGAGATAAATTAAATATGATGCCTTTGTAGACTTTTACTTAGAAAGTTATCTATCTTTGCAAAAATGGAAACTATGGATTAAGATTTCCGGCATATAAATTAACTATTTTTATAAATATTTATTAATATTATTAATAAAATATTTATTTATATTATTTTATTTTTTTATTTATATTTTATAAAGATATATTTTATGTACGTTCTTTAACGGGCGAAGTAAACTTAGAGAACAAACGAGAAACACGCACAAATTAGAATTATTGATATATTTAAAACATATAATTGTAATATATTGTATTAAATATAAAATAATATATAATATATATTTATGTAAAATCTGTAATATATTTTATTAAATATACCAATAATTCTAATTTATGCGTGTTTTTTCGTTTGTTCTCTATATAGATATATTTTATATTTAATAAAGATATAAATTTGGAAATTATAAATATAGTTATGCGAACGCGTGTCCATAACACAGAGGGAGAACAGAACAATTTTTACAAATGCGCGAGGAAAGCTGTAGGCGCCAATTAAGCCCCATTATTAAGAAGGCCAAAAACTCCCGGAGGCCAAAATTTCCCTTTTATGGCCCAAGCCCCCTTTAATGGGTTTAAACTGAACAATTTGTAGTGTGGAGCTACCCTAAGGCTAATAACGCACTATCCACGAAGTCGTAAAATCTTCCCCTCTTCTTTTCCCCTCTTCTCTCCCTTAAGCAATGTCATAATTGTTCCTATTGTGAAGACCCCTTCTTGAAGAGGAAAAAATATAGATTTCAACTGTATATGTGCGTTGGTGAAAGACCCTGGGCGAATTGAGGGTTATTTTAATAAACCCTTCCCTGCGGAGGGGAGACTTCGTTTACGAGTTCGTGGATAAATATAACCATATGCGTTCTTAGCCTTACAGAGGACCATGTCTACGAGTTCATTTACTGGATACGAATCTATCCTGGCATTCAATAGCTGGTTTTGGCCAACTTAGAAACTACCTTTTTATTATCTATTAACAGGAAGTATGTAGAATAATCTGCGAACGTCCCTGACATTTCCTACTGGGAAGTGGTTTAGCCTGATTTGCATACGTCACTATTTCGTAATTAAGGCAACCGAAACAAAAATTGTAGACAGTGAAACACAAGATTCCCTTTAGAATCTGTCATCAAAGTCTTTTTCATTCCTAAATTATGAAAACTCTAAGGGGGAGGAGGGAGTAATACTTAGCTGCAGGGCCGTAGCTCCCACTGGGGCTCCCGAACGAAGTGGGGTTTTTTTTTACGAAACCATAATCACTTGTTTCCCCGAGGCCCCCAATCCTCTAACTACGGTACTGCTTAGCTGGACCATATATGTTTGTGTTCGTGTCTGTGTGTCTTTAGCTACGGATTATATTGACTCAGTATTTTAGATTTATCGAATATTTCATCTTTGAAAATATTAATTCAAAATTTTTAAGTTTTATTTTACGAAAATATTTTATATAGGAAAATAGATCAATCCATATTTATCATAAATCAATATTTTGTTCGTTTTGTGAAACATGCATAGAGTGCAACAAAAGATAACTCCAAATCTACATTTCGCATAATGTAGTGCAGAAATGACAAAATAATTCATTTTGTGGGTTAAATTTAAGTTTTTTTTAAGGTAAAAGTAAATTAATTCTTACAGTAAAACCGTAAACAGTAACCGTAAACAGTTTAGTTTTTAAAATTACTTATTATATTACGTATTAAAATTACTCAAGCAAATACAGAAAAATTCTAAAGAAATGATGATTACTTTCTGTTAAAAATGGAAACAATGTTAGACATTAGTCAAAGATTTTCAGTTACAATTTTGAAGAAAAAGAATTTTAATATATTTAAGTGTGTATTTCTTTTCTTGTGTTTCTTTAAAGGAAATTCTTGAGAAATTGTGTACTTTCATGAATTATTTTCCTAATCTAAAGACTCGAGTAACTTCGAAACAGAATTCCAATATCCTCATTGAAAGAAAGCAGAAACCAAGTGTTTAAAGTTGCAGAAGCTTTTATTAGGGAATCACTCAAGAGAAGTTATTTGAATGCTTTTGGAGTCCGAATGGAACAGATATTAAAAACAGGTTCGTGTTTTGGAATAAGTCGAGTTGAAGAAAAGAAATGTTTCAATAGAACTGGAGATGGAAAAATCAAAAATCGGAATCAGCTGCACTTTATTGTATTTTTGTTTTTGTAAATAAAAGTCTTGGACACAAAAACATTTGTATTTTATTAAATCGGGTTGACTTCAAATTAGTCCCAATAGAATCTCCTGAGTGAGCTACTTTAACTGTTTGTTTTCTTTAACTAAAAAATTAATCATTTTATATTTCGAAAAAATTATTAAAGGTATCCATTCATTTAGAAACGTACAACTGAAGACATTATGACAAGAATAATTAAATCTATACAAATAAAAATGTTTATAATTTATTCCTTAGTTATAAAAAAGTATTAAACTAAAAAAAAAAGCTATTAATGAAAGAAATAAAATGAAAAGGAAGCCTTAAATGATACAAAATCAGTAATAAAATCTACGATAGAGTCAGAAATTAAAAGACTTATGCCAAACCTTACCTAATACAACATTTATTAAATACAAATGGCCAGAAAATGGATGATTTAGTTTTGAAAATATTACATATTCGAAATTAGGTCATTTTATCATTTCCCAAAAGAATGGTTTGTTAATCATGATTCACTTTCTTCCAACAAACATTTATTCAAGCCGTTGTAATTCGTGGATCAAATACAATTTAAAGCAATGCCTCTATTCAGTGCAGACATCAACATGTAATATATGCTACAATGTGTCTCATTTTGCACCGGTAGATTCTGATTAAATGAATAGTGCTCACCTTCAATACCTTAGTTTGAAAGCATCTTATTCGTTCTCAGCAAAATCGTTTTGCGTGGAGATAAAACCCAGTTTTTTTCGAATTGACGAAGAGTCGAAACTAATGGAGACTCTCGATTTGGGCTGTAACAAACTTAACATTTTGAAAATGCTAATAGCTCTTCCCTATGAGAAAAAGGATTGATGAAAGGATGATATCATGAGTTCTTAAAATATATTATACTTTTCATAGAAAAAAGGAACCCTTATTTTAAAATGATTAATTTTCTAAATAGTTGTGTATGGCATCTAAATCAAATTAATTTGATCCAATCCTCACCTAAAAATGGATTCTGATATTTTCTATTGGATGGATTGATAGAAATTCATCGTGTTCCCGAGTTAATTTCAATGTTTTTCCCATCGTGAATTCAGAGCAAACATCTCTCCATAGATCAATAAAAAAAATTCTGTTAACATCATTCTTTTTGTTCAAAAGTTCTCTTTAGGACAGGAAAAATACCTTTCTAGATTTGCCACAATTCGTACAAATTCCTTTAGTCTAATATAAACCTTCTCTCGATTGATTTTTGATTTTTTTTCTTATAATTCAGTACAATGTAAACAGTTTTTTATTCTTTAAAGAATACTCTTTAAACTCTTTTACACTTTGAACAATTTTATCGTTTGAATATTCAACTAATATAAAACGTTATGAACAGAAGAGTTTTTTTTTTGCCATTTGAGAAAGTAAAGATTTCATTTTTCTATTCATTCTGTCAATAGTTTGTCCAAACTTTTCGTTTTTAGTTTTGCTTTTTTATTTCAAAGTAGGAAGAGTTCCAGAGATCAAAAGCAGCTCAAATCCTGCCTGTCTTTGTTTGTCTTGTGTCTGAGTCTCTTTTCCTTTTCGATGACTTGTTCTTCGCGGTCATTAAATGTTGAATAAAACAAACAAACAAATAAAATGCTGAGTGACGTTTTCTTTCTCAGTGGTTTCAAGAAAAGGAGAAAAAAAGAGCTCGAAGCAAATTGCGTTTTACGAGGATATTTCAAAGGTTCTCAAATAAAAGTATAAATTAGGTTGTTCATGATCGGATTTTTATTTAGGAGAATTAAATGTATTAATTAGATTTTAAATAAGAATTAAGTGTATCTTGTTTTATATTCGTCTCTCTTCATCATCGCTCGATGTAAAACAAAAGATATAGAAAACATTCAGACAAGAAAATTAACGTGCGTTAGTACATTTTTACAGTAAAATAAACCAAAGAACGCACATAACTAAACAAAACAAAACAAAACACAAATTCACTGAGCTATTTTTGATATTAGTGCTGGAAATGGAGGACAGCGCTGTTTCGAGGCTTTTTGGCCTCTCATCAGCTCCACCTATCCAGCATACCTAAGCTCAGTGAAATGGGACGAATAGACAAAACGGACAAACATACAAATCAATGACCCCTGAATTACAAAGACATCAAAATAAAATCAAGAATAAAAAGGGGTGAGTAATTAATCCCCGCTAGCGTTTAGCATAGCATCAAGGGATTAATTTATAACAAGGTTAGTATTTAGACAAGAAAATTAACGTGCGTTAGTACATTTTTACAGTAAAATAAAATTGTTTTGTTTTGTTTAGTTATGTGCGTTCTTTGGTTTATTTTACTGTAGAAAACATTCACAAAATACAACTTTCAACTTAAGAAAACATCGTTTTGTTCAACTTAAATTGTTTAAAAAAGAAAGAAGCAAAGCTCGTTAATATTACTTTCACATTAGGTAATTCTTCTACATTAAAAGTAGTTCATACTTTTTTTTTTGTTTAGTTTAAAAGTGATGAAAAGATCCTCCTGTGTTGTACTCACTTTGCTTTGTCTCCATTGAACGATGTTTGCCTCAAGACAAACGCCGCAGTTAAGCTTATTAGGTTTGCTCCTGTGATTTGCCTTCGTCGTGATTCAAGTACTAACGCCTTCCTGCAATTACTTTCAGCTGGGAGATTAGAGCGAGAAAAGTTGGTAAACAACGTTATCATTGCTAATTGCAGTTCAATGGAAACACATTGAAATTATGTCTCTTGCGACTATAGCAATGAGTAGGTGGGGAATGGGAACACTTCGATCCTTCGTTTCAGGATTGGAACACGTAATTAACTGATTTTAAATTATAATTACAGTTCAGGAAACAGAGCAACTTTGATCATCGATGCAGCAAATGAAAGAGGTTAATGAACAAAATAGGAGACCCTCAAGTAACCTTAATTAAACAGCAACTGAAATAGATTCTTTGCTGAAATTGTTTAATTCTGTATCTACTTCTAACAATTAGAAGTAAAATTAAAATAATAATGTCAAGAAGTAACATGCACTCTGTTTCAAAAGCAAAAAAAAGGACCCATCCTGAAAAAAAAGCGTTCTTTTTAGGAAACTTCGCTCACATAGGTAAAAGATAAATAAGCGATTACATTTTCATGCAAAAGAGCAGCGGCAGATAATAATATAAACACGTAGTAAATCTTAATAGCACCGATTTACGGTGAGGTAGGTGTCAAATAATCATGTGTTATTCTGTAATTATTGGGCTAGTCGGTCATATTCCGTGATGGTTGCAACTGCCTACAAAGCGTATCTAAGACTTCCTCAATTGTCTCGGGATCTGGCTGCTCATGTGAGAGTTTGAAGCCCCGGAGACATTGAGAGAGTCTCGCATTATCATGCTTGTAAAAAATCTTTGGAAAGCATAAGCAGTATAACAGAATGCTATCAACTTACGGAGTACTGTCTTGTAGCAAAACTAGGAGAGAACCGCTGTCCTAAGAGTTGGCTCCCAGGCTGATTGACAGTTACCTCGGATCGCCACGGATACACTGATCATCTGCGCCAAGAGAAGCAGGATTCGTCGTTGAACACAATACGACAACATTGATTTCAGGATTCAATGCCACTCTAGACGATGCTGACCTTGTTCGGTGACATCTTAGTCTTAGTAATAGACTTCTTAGGGACTTAGAATGAAGTCCTGTTTCTGCACTATTAGGTTGTCCCTTAATACTATAGGAAGTTGGAAGGAAGGCTCTAGTGGCTGCTTTTGTGATCGCACCATCTTCTCGAGCACTTGTTTCCCTGCAACATTCAGATCATTTGTGGCAGTTTTGCTTGGATCCATTGCCAACATCGTCTGACTGCCTCATCGCTTCGACCAAGATGACGCCTGCATGACCATCCAGCTTCTCTTATGCATATCTCTCAAACTCTCTCAGTTGCTAATACTGTCAAGGCATGAAGGCATCTTCAAACACTACTTAACGTTGTGAAATAGCAAAAACAGTCAAATTTGTTTGTCCGTGTAAATGCTGTCCTTAAATTGACCCAGATCGCGGCCTTCTTATGTCTCTGGAAACGCCCTGTGCATACAAGGGATATGAAATTTTAATCATTTGCATTTCTAGCTAAAGAGAATTTGGACACTGTTTCGCGGTTCTCACGCTAATTTATAGAGATGCATTAGTTTGGTTTGTTTGTTTTTTTTATTTTTTCAACAGAAGGTTTTTTGTTGCTTTGTTATGTTTTGTTACTACATCAACATTTTAAAAAAAAAAGCGATGGAAACTAATATAAATTATTTTGGAGGATTAATAATGTGACGTGACGTCGGCACGCACCGAAGTGCGAGCTTCATATCCGAAGCCTCCGTGTTCCAGGGAGCGCTAGTGTTCCCAAGATGGCAAACCCCTAGCAGACTCCCTAGAATTTCAAGGGAAAGATACTGAGGTGGTTTCCCATGGCCTTCCCCAGGACGCCATTAAGGAATGACGTCAGACCGAAGAGAAAGTGAAGAAGAGGCTGGACAACACAGGAAAGGAAATTGAACCAGCCATGCCACTGCCGAGATTCGAACCCAGGTACTGGCGCATTGGTCGCCACGGCTGGCCGCCGCCGAGACCGCACGGCCACGCCAGCACGGCTGGAGGATTAATAGAAGTCATTAAATATGAAGGTTTGATTACTCCTCAAAGACATAATCTATCTTAGTGGAATAAAACCATTTACGACCCAAATGCCAAAATATAATCCAGTCATTTCAACAGTTTCGGAAGAAACGTAAAAAAAAAAGGGAATATTCTTAAAGGACGATTTTTCTTTTTTTGAGAAATCTGTTTGAAATGATTCCTACTTTATTTGCACCCTTACAAGTAAGTATCACTGAGATCGATCGTAAAGACCAATTGAACTCGTTACAAAGTTCAAGTTGTTTTAGAATCTAAATAATATGTTGAATATTTAACAAGTATTTAATCTCTTAACAAAAGTTAAGAAAAAAGGAAACTAATATGATTAATTATGGAAAAATATTTACTTCTTCAATCGAAGGAATGGATTTAACACTCGCTGAAAAGATTTTTATTTATTTAATAAACGGTAATAAAAAGGCACTGACGTGTCTGTATCTTATTCTTTTGGAAAGTGATCATTGAAAAAACTTATTTTTAAATAGACCTACATCTGAAGGGACTTTTTACAACATCCTTAGCCCCCCCCCCCCTACAGTATATAAGTAGCACGAGAAGGCGGGCCAACTCATTATAGGCTATATAACATAGTGCTACGACCAATATGAGCGGAGTAGTAAACATAAACGTCAACCAATCTGACAAACTGACCATGAAGTGTGTGACGGCAACCCCAGATGTGTGGCGCCAACCCGCAATACACCTGAGTTAAGCAGAGAAATCCACAAGGGACTGGGAAGTCGTATATTCTCCGATCTCGATATTAATTTGCTAAATAAATAAGTTTTTTTTTTTTTTAATGCTGTACATGCAAGGGTTCCGGAGCGAAGCGACGGTACCCGGCTAGTTATTGATAGATGTAATAAGAAAAGTCTTTGAAAGGAAAAGAAGAAGAAAAGAATTTAAAAATAAAATTAGTCTAAAAAAAATCAATGTAGAATTGAGTTAAGGAAGTTTATTCCGCACTGAAAGAGATCTTGGTTCTCTTTGTGTTTTGATTGCAGTGGGCGTTGCTTAACAAGAAAGAGGCTTTGGATATTTTTGAGCTGAGAAGAAGTTGGATATTTATTACGTAATAAAACATAATAGCATCAAAGCACTTACACAAAACTGTCATTTCGACCAACAGTTAATCCAAGTCAAAGAATACAAAAGAAAACATTCACTAAGTCAAGAATAACAAACAAACCTCTCATGTTTAAACAATTACACACCAAAAACGTCAAATGAAAACCAAAGCTTACTAAGCACAAATTATTATAAATAGTATTTCAATTAAATACTCTGGAATTAGCTTCATGGAAATTAGCTCTAAATAATAATTAGACTTAGATTTTATCCACTGACTAGATTTACATTCAAATTATTAAAGAAGCTAAATCTGGATTCAAAAGGAGCTTTTTTCCCCCAACACAGATAATTGAATTCTAGTCTTTTAAGATTATGAGATCTGCGTGGGTATTTCCCCAGCAGTAAAAGGATTTTATTCAAATTTGGCAGAAAAATGTCTTTATCTACGATTTCTTTTTCCTTTCATAATAATAAATAAGGTGAACAAATCCGAAGGCCGTATCTGAAATTACACTCTCAATCCACGACAGATATAAAGCTTCAAACTCAATACGAACAGAAATGAACAAAAACTGAGAGAATAAGAATGGCCACGTTCCGATTTCGAAAGTTTTAAAATAAAATACAAGATTTTCGGAAATTCTTACTCCTTTTTGAAACTCTCACAGATGTTCACAGCAACAAACATGTTGTAAGCAATTTTTAATTTTAGAATAAATAATAATTAATTTTAGAAATGGTTCTTTTGTAAATTTCATTGAAGAAATGTTTGAATTTTAAAATAAACTAATCTTCTAAGAAAAGGCAAACACAAAAGACTAAAAGAATAAAACTATATTTAAAATAAACGTTTCGAGTACTAGCGCAAGGCCTCCTCACAATATAGAATATAGAATACACAATACAGAAATTGTTTGGATTGTCTAGTTCTTTGAGAATTTTGAAGTGGAAATTTTGAATTGGAAAAAAGATTAAACAAATTTTGATTTCCAATGCTTCTCCAAATCAGTTTGTTGATTTCCATATTAGGGAGTTTATTAAAAGAATGTATAATCCTAAACTTAAGCCTAAGTTGTTCATCCCATTTACTTTTCTGTGCCATATCATCCTAAGATGTAGCCAGCTTTGAGAAGTATTTTAGGCTCTACAGGTGTTTCTTTAACCTCGTCAATTAGGCTTAATATTTTTAAGTTTGTTAATCATCAATCAATGCTAAAATTAATCCCAGAGGAAGTGGAGGTGGGGCAGTCTATGCCTACGGTGCGTAGGGGAGCAGTGTATGTACATAGGAGAAATGGGCTGTTGAATAGGAGGGTTGCTAAGCATACCTTGGCCAACTAATTACAACTACTTGACGGCTGGACAAATACGCGTCATATGTTGGAAATTCGTAATCCCATAATTTTATGTTTGATGTCAATGACTTTCTCCGAAAATGTAAGGAGGCTGTTTCTTCTCAATGACAGCCTCTGTTACAACAACACAGTTTCAGTCAAAGCAATTTATGATTATGGTTCCTAGCAAAGAAAGGGATAAATACTTGTTGTTGGATTGTTTTGGTTTGGGTTTTTCTTCTTTGTAAGTTCCCTCGTCTATCTTGTTGTTAGCACCTTGTTCCTCTGAGTCTTGAATTCGTCGCGTGGATCAGAGTGACGTCGCAGGATGCTCCTTCTAGCGATTGGCCCATGTGACTCCCACGTCAGCTGCTTCTTCATTGATTATTCTATTTCATGTTCTCTGTCTGGATTTAAACTCCTGAATTTCTGTATTGTGAGGAGACTCTGCGGGTGAAGGCGAAACGTTAATTTTAAATGTAGTTTAATTCATTTAGTCTTGTGTTTGCCTTTTCGTTATTTACTTAATAATTTCAGCACACGTTAATTTTTGTTTAATCTTGTAAGAGTTTAACGTTTCTAGTCACCACTGTATAGTGTACTTGGAAGAGTGATCAAAATGCTTCTAAAAAAAAAAAATGTTACCATAAAACTGCCATTTCCACAGTGCTGCCCTTTTATAATGATGCTGTTGCATTGCAAGGGAAATCTGTCATCATTTTTCTTTGGCTTGACGATATTTAAATGAAAATTTTGAAATTGGTTTTCAATTAGAAATCCTTTGATATCGTTAATTTCTATCCTTAATTTCAAATAACATTATTACCAAATACTATTTAATTATTTATCGAAAAATTAACTGCTTTACATTTGAAATTTGCTTTATGATCAAATCATTTGTAGAAATATTTGAAATTCATTTCCTTAAAATTCCTCTGATTTAAAGCATCGTTAAAATCATTTCCTGTGGGTTTCACTTCAAGCAAACATCGTCTTAAATAATCAAAAAATGTTCAACATTAACAGTTATTGTTTGAATAGATCTCTACTTTTGTTCCTTTCTTTTTTTGTTGGTGTGTTTTTTTGTTTTTTTTTTGGGGGGGGGCAGTCCAGTTACATTCGCCAACCACTTATTTATTAAGGTGTTAAAAAAATTAATCTCAAAATATGTGTGTTGGTCTCATTACATTTTTTAATTACGAAACCTAAGAATCCTGTTAATCCTGAAAGGATTAACATTTCATTTCTAATATTGTATCTATTAATTTTCAATCTCTTCTTCTTTAGTTTTTTTTTAAGTTAATCACTTCTGAAAAATGTTTTATTCTTTAAAAACATCAATTGCATCTTAGAACAACTCTTTAATGGTCATCAGCTAGGAGCAGCAAAAACATCTTCTTGATATCACTGGAAAGACATTAGAGGACGTTAAGATAATTATGAATGGCAGTGGAGCAATGGTTGTTTTTTCCAAATTTCTTTTCTTTCCTTGATGTTTTTTTGTTTTGTTTTTTATCGTTCAAGTTCTGCTTTTCAATAACTTAAAAAAAATTTGAAACCATCAAAAGACTTCGTGGAATCACAATTTTCAATTGCATTAAGGCAGTCTTCTTTGATAATTTTCCATAGAACTATTTTTATTAAAATATTCAGTAAATATACTAGTGAAATTAAATAATCGTTCACAGAAAACTCTTCTTACGCATTTCACTCTTTCTTTTTCAGAATTACTTTTAGGCTACGATTTTAAAACAATTTAAAAATGTTTCCATTTTTTCCTTTCTATATTAAAGAACCAACCGCTGAGTTGCATAGAATCAATCAACCAAACGTTCACTATTTATTAAGATTTAGGGTCGACTGCACCAAACCTCCGTTAACTTTGATCGCTGCTAAAGCAACGATCAAGTGACATTTTCTGTGCACCAACGTTCGTGAGGGGTTTTAACAAAAACCCCTCACGAACGTTGGTGCACAGAAAATGTCACTTTGACTAATTCGCTGATCAGATGCCAAATTTTAGCAGCTCGGAAACTAGCGAGTTAAAATTGTGGCATCCATCATGTCATTCAATAGAAAACTCCCATCATCCCCCCGCCATGCAACGTTTAAAGATGGCTGGCGTTGGCCTCGATTGAAACCGACTCCTGTGATTTTGACGATGAAGTAGCTGTATTTATTCCTATTTATTCCTATTACGTATTCCGAAATAATATTGAATAAGTTTGCTTCCTGTGAAGGTTCTTATCGGGGAATTTCGTATCGGCAATTAAAAAATTCTGTGCAAATGTATTTTTTCTACTCCGTGGAGGCTACCATTTTGTAACATACTGCGCCTAAGCACAGACATCCAGAAGTGACATTCATTGTTGTTAACCAATCGCAGCCACTTTTATAAACACGTTAGATGTTTAGCGAATTTAGTAAATGACTGACGAAATATCGTTGGTGCACAGCAACTCTTACTTGACGGCTGGTTATTCACTGGTTGACGGCTGGTTATTAGTCATAACTAATGACTGCTTCGTTTGTTGGTTGGTGCACTCGACCCTTAGAGATTTTAAAAAATATAAGATAAAAATGTTTTTATTAAAAAAATTTCAATAAAACTTTTTATTTTAAGGTTTAAGGTTTGAATACAAAAAACTTATGAATGATAGTTATTCCTTCTGAAGTAAACTAAATTAGCCTTTACTATTCAAAATAAGAATGTAAGACAATAAAAAAAGATTGATATGTTTAATGCAATAGAAGAGCAAGAGTAAGCATTAACAAGCTTTTGTTTAAAAATAATAGAATCAACTCCCTAATCGATTCAATGGACTTGTTTCTATTTAGTTCGTAGTAATCTTAATTAGATTTCGATTTCGTGGAACATCAAGACTAAGTTTTGAACTTCCAATCTTGTCTTCATTGTTGTATTCTCTATAAATGAGACCACAAATGACGGACATGAATTTCCTTTGTAAACTCTGATGAATAGGCAGTCTAATGAAGCACCGATAATTAGATCTCAAGCCATCCGCCCCCATTAGAGGTTAATTGGTAATTTTTTTCTTAAATTTCGCCAGCGGGCGTCAAAACTTCCGAGTTTAAGAAACTATTGGAGAATATCAAATTAAGATTCGGTCTTTTGAATTAAAACAATGAATTCATTAATTAAAACTCAGTCATTTAATATTATTTTTCACGTTATTTATTCTCGTGTTTCGTTTTTTCATATTCCCTTTACAATTTTTTCTAATTGCTTGAAATATTCAGTTTTCCTAATAAAATTACAAGAGAACAGAACACACTGTTTATTGATCGAAGAATAATCAAATTCCTAATCTCCTTTAGTGAAGGAGGCAACTACTGAACGCCACCGAAATAACAACTGTAATTCAAGTGAAATTATTCAAGAAATATGATTCGGTTGCAAACAATATAATAATAATAAATGAATATTTCTGTAGAGAAATAATATTTTTGGATTACATTCTTCTCATTGTTCACAAATTAAAGTCAAATTAAAATCTTACAAATTAAAATTTGTTTAATCGATATCAGTTTAGTTTTTTTACCGGAAACATTTTTTTATTTAAAAGATTTACAGTTTTCTTGTTAAATAAAGAGTTAATTTAATGACACTTAAAATTACTAAAATCTAAACAAATTATAAAGATTTCAAATGAATAATAATTGTACATACGATCATTAGTTATCATTAGTTACATTCTTGATCCGCCATTAATTCTGAAGAAATAGTTATCAAGAAAATAGTTTTTTATATTACAAAATTGTAATAATTTCCTGTTAACACACAGCGTACAGTATATTGACAATTTTATGTAAAAGTTTAACGTGTGCCTTGTATATAATTAAAGTGATATAATGGACAATTAATGCAGAACACAATTGCTTTTAAAATTAAGATAAATTTAACTTTTAACTTAAAAGTTAACTTAAAAGCATTAGAAATACATTACTGTACAGGGAAGCTTTCGAAACCTAGATGGCGTCCTTGTCAATCGATTAGTAGTCAATCCAAAAGTAGCCAATTTGTACAAACAGAAATTGAGGTCAAGATCAACCAAATTAGGTTTTGATTGTTACAGGAAGGGATGTAAATAGTCCAATCAGTTACTTTTTGGGTGTTCGCCTATTATATCATAATTATTATGATAATTATAATTATAATTATCGCTGTTGTCTATTATATCTCTTTAAGCATATTGACAAGTTAACTCATAAATAATCTTATTTGTAAATAATTAATTATTTAATTACTTAGTTAATTCTGAATATCTAAACTAAATCAAAATGAGAATCAAAACTTCAAAAGCAAAGTAAACAGTTCAATTCACAACAAACGAAGAATTCCTGGGATTTAACCCAAATGCCTTTCACTTCAGGTGTAACGAACAGCAGAATATTTAAAAATGAAAAGACGGACGGACAAAGAAGGTGAGAATGAAGAGAAAGGGTTAGAAGGGATAAATGACGTGCCGAGAACTAAAGGTAGGAAAGAGCAGAATTTTCAAATTCATTCAGGTTTTTTGACAACTCTGACGTGTTCTTCGATATTCTTACTGAGGAAGGCGTCGACTAATGACTATCATTATTCCAATTAAAATAGTGTCTAAGAAGAGAGACTTGAATGAAAAGTTTTCTTTTTTTTTTAACGTCAGTCTGCTATGTTCTGAGAGGTGCTCGTTTAAACAGAGTTTGGTTTGTTCAATATATTGGACCACAATACGATGTTATTCACCAGTGATGGGATGGGATCTTTAGAATGGGATATAAAGTCCTTTAGTTTAATGAGAGAAAGAAAGCTGGGCTTTATAAGGCGTGACTCGAAAATACGACTGATTTCGAAGAAATTCACTAAAAGTACTAAGTAAGTTGTTTTGAAATTGAATGGACAATCTGAGGTTTCGAGCTTTAAGATATAATTTGCTGACATTGGTGGATTTGAAACCGAAGTTAATGGCAACAGCTTTAACGTAGTCGACTCCAGTTTGGAAGGTTTCTTGGCTACACCAGTGGACGAGTGCACATGGGTTCGGACAAGAGTTCGTATGACGCTCTGAGTTGAAAAGGATTTATAGATGTATGTTATGTAGTGAGTGTAGGTGGCAGAGAAGCCAAGCACTGCGACCGGAGATCAATTGTATAGACCACGGAAATATGGACAGATGGAGAGAAAGACTGAGAAAGTATGGTGGGAGAAGTGCAGGGGAAACGGGTAAACCTGAAAAAACCTGCCCAGCGCGGATCGTCCACTATCACGAAACCCAAATGAGAACCGAACCCGGTACTCAGAGGTGAGAGGCCGATATCATAGCGACAACGCCAACCGCGTGATCCTAGTTCAGATGTAAGTAAATATCTGAAGTAAATATCAGATGTGAGTCTTTTCCCTAAAACCTAGGGTGTATCAGACATTCTATATTGTCCCGTTTTTTGAGGATGTGGCACGATGTCCTGAAAAATTTAAGACGGGACCCTTATTTTAATAACGTTTAATGACGTTCCGTATGTTAATGCAATTTTATTTGTCCTCACTTCTTAAGTTTTATTTTCAGACGTGAGAAACTTTGAAGAGATACAAAACATATTTTCAGTTGTACCATCTGCTTGAAGATGTAATGTTGAATCAATCGTGAGGGTTTCAGTATAAAGTTTCCAACAATGGATTTTATGCTCGCATTTAGGCTTTAGACATCGTACTTCTTGACAAGTACGATGCAAGAACGTTTTATTCATGCACCTCCAATAAGGTTCATATTAATGCTTCTGTGTCCAATGCAATTCAACCTAAAGAAACACTTTCTTTATGCCACATAATAGGAAATAACCGCATTTATAAACAAATTTATGAAATTAAAGGAAAAAAATTGAAATTTTTCCTTTGAGAGTTTCTGGTCCGACGTCTCCCATGCCGCCATAACGGGAGAGTTCTTGGTAGTGAGACTGTCCGCCCCCGCTGAGTTCTCCTGCACCGAACCGGGCTACGTCAAGAAGTTCCGCTCCACCTCATGGAGTAAATACCAGACTATTTTTGAAGAGGCGTCTCCGGCTAGATCACTTCGTCTCTGTCTGTTTGCAGTGTTCGCAGGAGCTAGGGCTGCGTCCCTCGACGCACATATTCTCGAGAAGCGTCGTTTCCATTTTCCCGCTGGCCCCACAGATGGTAGAATACAAATGCAATCAACGTGACGAGTAGTTCTCCACCAGGAGAGTCCTCGTTAATCGCTTGCAGTGGCACAGGAGGATCTGCAGAGAAATGTCAGAGTTGCGCAGATCGACCTGTCGCGGTCCAGCAGACAGACATTGCGGACCCCGTTTGGCTTAAGCCCTGGGCAGTGCTGAGGCGTGCGCTCCTAGTCATCCAGTTATCCCAGTCTTCTCGCCGGCATCCGATTTCTCCGGGCATTCCGCCCGTCTCCTGAATCGCCTCTGCCGGAAAGCCAGATCGACTCTTCTCCCGTCATCAGCTATTGGCTCGCCTATCGGCACTGGCAGAGCGCGTATCCGAGTGGGGTCGTCAACGAAAGCCTTCCACAAAAAGGTGATCCCCTGGACTTGGGCAATTACTACCTATTTGCCTGTCCAAGACGATTTACAAGCTCTACGCCAGTTGTCCGAGTAACTTGTTCGGTACAACATCCTCTCCTTCTGTCAGAAAGGGTAGCTGCTTTATTACGGGATGTTCGAGCACCAGTAGGCGTTCGAACAAGCCTTCCTGGATGTCTCGAACGTGTTTGGGTTCATTCCGCACACCGAACTCAGTGAGACGCCTTCTGCCGTCAGGTCCTCAGAGACGAGAACAAAATCACCGCTCCCATCTCCGTCCTTTCAGGTGTGAGGCAAGTCAGCTCGAATCAGAGAATCGACGCCCTAAATTTTCGGCCTTCTTCCCAAGCCTACCGAACAGGACATCCTTGCTGTCGACGGCGCGGCGCCTTCAAGCTCCTGTCCTCGCACGACCGTGCCGTCAGGGACCTTGCTTGCTCCGACACTGACTTGTGAGTCGACTGTTCGGGTAGATTACGACATCCAGTCGAGACTCCCGATCTGTCCGACTACATGTCCTACGTCGCTCTTGAGGACTTCACAATTACGACAAACGACGCCGGAACATGTGGATTGCAGCTCGCAAAGCTTGGGGCGGCCTCCAGTGATAGTGGTACTTTGAACATGGTGCCATCCAAATTACTCATAACGACACCTTTATCCGAGAAAAGCAGCGCCATGTGCATGTAAAGATCGTTCGGAGCAGTATTCGTACTGCCAGGAGTCAAGGTGTTGGAGTGAGCCGAGCGAGATCTCATTATCTTACGAGTGATTCC
>JAFIDM010000001.1:75477945-75489830 GCA_023159025.1 Thereuonema tuberculata | reverse complement strand
CCCCCAAGTCTATTGCAAAAATGGAAAACTTCACTCTCCTACGGGGGCAGGGACACCACACTTGGGTGGGGGGATGGCGACACAAGGGCCTAAGTGTCCCACCCCCGATCGACACCGGGACCTTATATTTAGGGCCCCTTCTCGGGGCCCCTAAGTCAATTAAAAAAAGAGAAAAATTCGCTCTCCTATGGGGGACAGGTCCACCACACTTGGGTGGGGATGGCGACACAGGGGCCTAAGTGTCCCACCCCCGATCGACACTGGGACCTTATATTTACGGCCCCTTCTCACGAGCCCTTTCTTTCTTTGAGTGGCATTGCAACGCATGCCGGGTACAGCTAGATAAAAAACACGAGATGGGAATAGTGTACAAGATAGAATGTTTGAATTGTAAATTGTTCTATCTTGGAGAAAGTAAAAGAACGGTAAAGGAACGTATGATAGAACATGGCACCTACATACAAAATCAATTAATAGATAAGTCAGAGTTCGCTGAACATTGTAAGAAAAAAACGCACTGCGTTAATAGTGAAATTAAAATTTTATGTGTGGAGAAAGAAACAAAAACACGAAAAATGATTGAAAGCATGTACATTCGAAACACGACAGAACGAAATATCAATAGGAGTGATGGACTTGAAGTGAATGAATATTTTGTCAGAATAGCCAAAGTTTTTATTGAGAAGCTGTGTGATAATTGCAATAATAAGGTTACAATAGAAGAATTGGCAAATAACTAACAAATAGAAAGTTTTTTATGAAATTGTTAATTAATAATAGAAAGTTGTAATAATATTAACAAAATGTATATGTACAACATGTAATAATTTAATTGTTCAACAGAATTTTCACTAACTCTTTGTAAAATAGGCTTGAGGAAGGGGGAACGATATTCCCCTGAAAATTTGCTTTATCCTAATAAATGTAAGTTATTATTACATTTTATTTTAGAGATGTTGGAGGTCTTTTATCACAATACAGATGGTAGGAGAAAAAACCTACGAAGGAGATATGGAACAATTATATTCCCAGTAATATTGCTGTGCCATTTTGGAAGATTTTTTAATCTAAATCACTGGTTTAAATAATAGAAAAAAAACAATGAATATCATTTTTGAATGATATATTATTCCGGTATTTATATTAAGATGGAGGGATTTGTGCCAGCCACCTCCATCATTTTAGCACAAGTTAAAAGTGGTACTGACCTGCTCGAGATTGAAATTGTAACTGACTGTGTTCGTGCAAAGCCACAGGGTTTATATACCTCTTGAGGTATTTCTAGAAATCTGTGGAAAAGTGTGGTGAACTGACAAGAACGTTCATGACAGTTCCCGGCCTCATTCTGCGTCAAAGTAGAAAATTCGAGAATGCTCTTGAAAATTCTAGAATTTTCACTAACATTTTCTGGAAACTTTTAGAATTGTCTAGAATAATCAAGACAGAGAGCCTAAATGCCTCTGAATCTGACTAGATTTTTCTAGTACTTTCTTGAATAGACTAGAATTTTCGAGAAAAGTTATGAAACTCATGAGAATATACTTAAATATCCCTTTTACCAGAAGTGCCAGGTAGACTTATGACATATCATTTTACTCACCACAACGAACTCACCACAACGAACGATTGGCATAGGTTTCTTTTTGATATTTCAACATAGAAATGAACAGCAAACTTCACCCATTTCCGGTCTAACCTAAAGTCGGGCACACTTGTAATTGCTACTGTAGACCATACACCACCTACGGAGTCTGCATACCAATTTTCAGCGAAATCCGAGTGGGGCATAGGTTTCATTTTGATATTTCAACATTGAAATGAACAGCAAACTTCACCCATTTTCGGTCTAACCGTAAGTCGGGCACACTTCTAATTGCTACTGTAGACCATATACCCCCTTCGGAGTCTGCATACCAATTTTCAGCGAAATCCGAGTGGGGTCAAAATCGTCGATTTTGGGACAACCTCTTTACCAGACGGTTAGAATTGAACTGGTGGTACTCAAAGCGATTTAGGGAAGGATCTACTCAACAGATCACAACGAAAATTGGGGTACCTTAATAAGAACTTGGGGAAGAGAATTTGCGAAGAAAAAAACTAGTCTATTTAAGTGCCACCATATAACATTAGCGAACAAAAAAAAAATATCAAGTCGAACAAACCTTTAATTAAAATCAAGATGCTGAATATGTGAATTATTGTATGCAAAATATGCTAGAAACGTTTTAAGGCATGGTCCACAATTTGCTTGAAACATGTCTCGGGGAATGGCTGCAACATGTAGTGTTGTTATTGCTTTCAGTTCAGCAACTGATTCAATACTCCCTTAATAAACTTGGCTTTCAAAAAAAAAGTCATAACCAAAAATTGAATGGGCTGAGGTCCCGGGATCCTGTGGCATTGGAAAACGTTCGAGAAATTATTCTACCAAATATGGTGCGCTACAATTGCGTAGCTATATATCAAATATGTGGTGGCGTCCCTTTCTGCATGAAGATTTTGGAATCTAATCAATTACGTGCTTTCAAAGCCTTGCGAAGGAGTGTAATGAGGTGCATCCATCGATCAGCGCGAGGGTCCTTGAGGCGTTCGAAAAAAAAAAAGGTCCGATTATGGTCCGTTTGCAGTAAATCTGCAACATACAGTTACATAGTCGGAGCTTAGAGATTGAGCAAGCAAAGCATTAGGGTGCATCGGACCCCATATTCGGCATTCGTGCGCATTCACCGCTTCTTTTAGAAAAAAATGCGCCTCATCGGTACCTACGACTTTCAAAAATCACAAAGTCGCAAAGCGAAATCAGTAAACTGTTCAAGTGGTTGCAGCTCCTGCACTCTCTGGATTTTATAAGGATATCATTTCAGGATGGAGCACAGAATTTTTCGGACAGTTGACCACTGAACTTGTAGTTGCAGAGATACAGGTCTGGCACGAGCAGAGAAGAAGAATTACCAATAAGGAAATAAAAAAGGATCAGTTTTTTGATCCGGGAATTCATTGTTGCAGAAAGAAATATGACAGTGTTACAAGAACAGGTTACTGTAAGGCCTGCACAGCTATGCTACAAGTACAATTTAGAACGTTTTCCATATTTTAAGAGTCAGGGAGATGGAATATGTATTTCTGAATTACCAAGAAGATCAGCTATTGCTACAAATTTGTTCCACTTGATGGAGAAGAGAATTGTCATCTAGCGAAAGTCGACGGGAGCCGCAATCGAGAGGATCCGGTAGTTTTCCTCGTCCCCGCATTTCATTTTCCACGTTCAAAGCCTTTTTGGATATAGATGATATATCATCTTTGAAAACCTTTGAAAACGCGTGTGATTTAATTAGTAAATTCTAATAGCATTAAAAGAATAAAATAAATATCTCATGTTTTATTAAAAATGATTATTTGCAGAAGAATTTCGCTTATTAAGTAATTAAAAAGTTAATTAAGTAAAATTATGTAATAATCTGCTAACCATTTTTATTTTGAGATTGGGGGGGGGGAGGTTAATTCGAGAAAAAGGTAAATGTTGAAACATATTCTTACGTCAGGAACTGCTGTTCTTAAAGACAGGAAAAACATAACTAAAATAAAAAACTTCACGAACAGATACCTGTAAAATCCGACAATCGAATGCTGAATTTAGGATTTCCTACCAAATCTATTTATTTAGGTAATAATTTATACAGTAATCTATTTTTATATTATTATTATTATTTTACATATATGTAGGTATTTATTTAGGTAATTTTCAAATGAACGATCGACACTTAGTTATTTATATTATACATTTTACAAAATGTTTTGTGTATGATTAAGTTACAAATCTTTTGATTTCCTTTAAGATAGATTTCATTATCCCATTGTTCAGTAGACTTTTAGGTTGAAGGGTAAAGCCGTGTTGTTGCACAAAATTACATTTGCTACTTCCAAAAGAGAAAACGTGACAAGAAAACTTACTACTTAATTCCACAAAATACAATGAAATTTCCACAATCCAATTGCAACAAAGAACACCTTCACTGAAATCCAATTTTATTTCATTCGGTTAAATCGTTTTCAAAGTTTAATTCGATGTATTGTATTTGTTTACTAATGTTAAAAAAAAATAGAATCCGGACATGACATCAATACAAAAAAGAATTTAATAGAAAATTATTTACAAAAAATTGATATGCATACAAGTAAGGAAGAAGATTTTGTTACAGAATTTAAAAAAAATGAAAACAATCCTCAAAAAGAATGGGTACAAAGGGAAATTTATTGATAAAATTTTAAAAAATATCACTCCTTTAAAATAAAAGAATTAGGAACGTATAAGGATAAACGATTTTTTATTCCTTACTTGAACAAAAACAGCTTGCAACTAAAAGAAATTTGTAAAAGGTTCAATTTTAGAATTGGTTTTGAGTACAGAAATAAAATAAAAAATTTCTTATGTAGTATACTGAATCAAAGTGATAAAAAACACGAGATGGGCATAGTGTACAAGATTGAATTGTAAATTGTTCTATCTTGGAGAAAGTAAAAGAACGGTAAATGAACGTATGATGGGACACAGCTACTACATAGAAAATCAATTACTAGATAAGTCAGAGTTTGCTTAACATTGTATGAAAAAAACGCACTGCGTTAATAGTGAAATTAAAATTTTATTTTGAGGAGAAAGAAACAAAAACACGAAAAATGATTGAAAGCATGTACATTCGTAACACGAAGGAAGGAAATATCAATAGGAGTGAAGGAATTGAAGTCAACGAATATTTTGTGAGAATAGCAAAACATTTTATTGAGAAGCTGTATGCAAATTGTAATAATAAGATTGTAATAGAAGAATTAGCAATAATTAACCAACAGAAAGTTTTTCAAATTAAGGTTATTTGTTGTAAGTATCGACATATGAACATTGTTTTCTGTTTCAGGAAATTGTTAATAATAGAAAGTTGTGTTATTATTATTTATTATTAACAAAATATAAATATAAGACATATAACAAAATGTGAATACTGGTAGCATGTAATAATTTGATTATTCAAAAAATTTGGCTAACTTATTATTGTAAATACTTGAGAAAGAGGGAACGAAATTTCCTCGAAAATTTGCTTTTTAATAATAAATGTAAAATATTACATTTAATTATGAGATGTCGAAGATCTTTTATTACAACAAATGTTGTAGGAGAAAGGACCTATAAAAAAGTATGGAACAATTATATTAAAATATAATTTCTTAAAATATAAATGACAAGCTAAAAAATAAATTTAGAATACATTTAGATAACATACTGACATTCTATTATTGTAATGAATTAATTAAGCATTAATAAAGACAAGATTCCGATCAATCCACTGTGAATAATTGTTTTCACTTTAAAATTTTTCTAACCTTTTCAATTTCAATAGCCTAAAATATTTAAGCATCAATTTACTATGATTTAATTAAACTTCTTAATTCAGCCAAAAGTTCAATTAAAAGTTTTAACTAATACTTGAATATCCCCCCCCCCCCTTCGGTTAAATATCGTTTCGTCCAGCTGCATTCCATTAATCGCCTGCCCCTTTCATTCCCACATTGCACGAGGGTCCCTTTGGCTATTTAAGCGCATGTTTTTAAACTTTGGGTTACTTTGCCGGAAGAAGGCCCCCTTTTAATCATGGGCCGAAACAAGTAGTTTTTAAATAATTTTATTGTATTTTTTATTTTACTTGACAATTGCGTCGGTGTCGCAAGAATTAATTTCATTTTTAGCACACGTTAATAATTTTGTAAGTTTTAACTACTTTTTAGATTTATTATTATTTAAAATTTCTCTCTTGATGAATTATAAACTAATGTGATACTATCAAAACTTGTTTTTAAGAACTTTTTTCTTCGTCCTATCGCTTCTCCTGAAATTATGTTATGAAATTATTGGAGCGCTAATTAGCAATACAGGATTAAAGAAATGAGATAGATTGAACTGGATAAAGTTAATGAATAAAACTATCATTTAGTTGTAATTTTTGTTTAAAAAAAATCGTATCATTTCCATCTGTAAATAACAGTTCAAAAATCTACATCTCTTTGTTTGTACGAATGAAATTTAAATCTTGAGGGTTGCTTTGTTTTTCTTTTTTTTCGCACGCGCTGATCCCGCTTTAAAAGCACTGTTAGATCTGTAATGTGCGTTCAATTGTGATAAATTCGACAATGAAACAAAACAATCGTCGCAATCTTAAAGCATAAAAAATATTTACAAAAATGCAAAATGCAAAAGATATTTGAAGAATAAAATATTGATAGTAAATAAATACATAGTCATTAGTGTAAAAGTAACTATTGAAGCTACATCTAAACGAATGTCAAGTACCTTAGAAAAAAAAAGAGTATAGCTAAATTGTGTACAGAAAAACATCAAAAAAAAGAATAAATTGAAATAAAAAAACAAAATCAGAGAAACTAAAATAGAATTTAACTCTTAACTAACATTAGAACAATCTCAGCACAGTTGTTGACTCTATTTTGCTCAATTCATTGACAACTAATTGAGAAACTGAAAAAGAATTTAACACTGTTAGTGTTAATCTCAGAACCGCTATCAAATTGAGCGAAATGAAGTATGAATTTAGTAGTGAAAAGGAAAGAAAGATTTAGGAAGAAATCTCACCAGCAAAGAAAACAATAGATAAAATTTCAAGACTCAAAAGAGAAAAAAAAAACTTTAAAATTAATGAATTGTAAAAAATAAATGAATTATTTATTAAAAAGAAAAGAAAGAGAATAGATTATATCGAACAACATTTAAGGAGGTTGAATCTAGAAGGATTTGGAGATAAAACACACAAAAGATGAAGCTTTAAATTCCTTGTTAAAAAAAATATGTATAGCAAAAAAAAACCCTGAGGAAACATTCCAAGGAAATCACAATTCCGGTCAGAAATCAGGAAAACCAATTACTGTTAGGATCGAATTAATTGAAGATAAAAAGAAGAGATGAAGAAACAAAACAAAATGTCTAATTAGAGAAATTCTTACTGGAGAGGATGCCTGATGCAGAGTAGGCAAAGGAAAAACTTACGAGTTTAATGAAAAAAATCTATTTTAGTAAACAAAAATAAGGAAGAGAAAAGAAAACTCAATGGAATGAAATAAACAAAATGTTAGGAAAGGACAACAAAATATATGCAAACACAGAATTAAAAAAAATAACGGAGAACAATAGATCTTATACGTAATAAACAAATTTTGCAAACAATTCTCAATTGCTGGAAGAACAACATTAAAATATAATAAAAGAATTATGCAATAATGTAAATTTGCTTGTTGTGCAAACTTTGTGTCCGAAGTATCCGTGTGCAACGGATCTCTAAGTTGCCATCAAGGTGAACCCCTAGAAGAAACCATTGAATTTTCAGGGAACAGATACTGAGGTGGTTTCCTCAGGTAGTCATTAAGGAATGGCTCAAGATCTGAAGGGAAAGATGAAGAAGCAGACAACACAGGAAAGGAAATTTTTTTAAATATCCATGCCGACGCCAGGATTCGAAGAAAGGTTCCGACAAATCTACCTCATGGCAAACCACATGCCTTGACCACAAGTAAGGTGACCAGACGTCCCGCTTTTGGCGGGACAGTCTTGATTTTTAACAATTTGTCCCGCGGCGTTTTAAAAAAGTCCCGATTTTTGGAAAGAATGCACGACAAGCTAGGGAACGTGAAGAGAATTATGAAGGTAATACAGTTTTCGGCGGCCATGAAAATTAGCGAAATAATATTTGAAATATATATATATTTTATTTTTTTTTGGTTGTAGATTTTCGGGTTGGGGGGGGGGGGGAACTGCAAATATCAAGTGCCTAGGGGCCCTGGGTGTTTCAAGTCCGGCCCTGCCATACAGACCAAATTTTTAATCAAGACCCCCCCCTCCCGGTCAATGCTGTCCCGCTTTACCAATGTTAAAATCTGGTCACCCTACCATATGGCTATGCCGGAACGGCTAAAACTTACATTTACAAATTTCTATTATCTTTGAAAACGGAATCATCAACAAACAGGCTATCATTGAAATATTAATGATAAAAATATTTATTAATGATAAAAATATTCATTAAAATATTAATGATAAAAATAGATAAAAAATTAAACAATGCATAGGTTATGATAATATGAAATTCGGAGAATCAAAGGCAATAAAGATAATATACATATAACCATGTTGTTATTAATGAAAAGGAGATGATATTCTGAATTATAAAAAATTGTAGATCAATTTTAATTCATAATAAATAAAATTATTAAAACTATATTTCCCTAAAAATTTAAGATTAATAAATTTATTTAAAATCAACAAATTTGAAATCCTATATCAGAAATACAAATAACTTGAGTGAAATATTTTAACGTATCGTGAAATATTAGATCAAAGCCTGCTTGTTCGGCACATTTCAATAATTGGTGAAAAAATAAAAAATAAAAAATTGAAAAATTAAAAGTAAAAAATTAAAAGTTAAAAAACCCCTGTCCGGACGTTTCGAAACTTCAATGGGGCAGGTTTCTTTCTGAAATATAAAAGAATTTTTAAAACTTCTTAAAAATTCTTTTACGTTTGAGAAAGAAACTTGCCCCACTGAATTTTCGAAAAGTCCGGACAGGGGTTTTTCAACTTTTTATTTTTTACTTTTTAATTTTTCAATTTTTTAATTTTTAGTTTTTCACCAATTATTGAAATGTGCCAAACAAGCAGGTTTTGATCTACAAATAAATTGTTTGAAACTTCTCATAAAACATTAAATTAAAATAAATAAAAATTCAAAAAAAAAAATAATTCTTCTTATGTCTTTGGTCTAGCCAACTCACTGATAGGATGTTTTTACAAAACTTTTATTGCATTCGATAGCATTGTAGGAAAATACTACTAAAAAAATAGTAATAACTTTTCTCTATAAGATATTATTAAGGATTACTTGAAGAAAAGAAAAATCTTTGTATCAGTTGACAATATTGATATGATGTGGAAAATATTCAAAATGGAATCCCTCAAGGTTCGCAACTTGACCTTCTGTTCTTTTTACTATTTTCAATAAGCTATTTCAAGTAATAAAATCAGATGCATACATATCTGTGCAGATGATATAATGATCAATTCGAATGAAACTAGCATCACAGAAATAAGAGACAAATTACAAAAAGACTTAATTAGAATACAAAACAACAAGACAAATTGGCCTCAAAATGAAGACTCACACAAAATTAATGTTGATACCTCCAAAAAAAAACAAAAAAAAAACAGATTAATAACCAATAAGTCAAAATTTTCATTCAAATTCTTCATAATTCGCGATATGAATATGAAAGTTTTTAGAGTTAAAATATTTAAAGACAACCGAACATTTGACTTAATTATCAAAGAATATTTTTCGTGGATTAATCATAATGTTACATCAAAAACTAAAAAATTATCATATGCATTCTACCACTTTCAATATAGATTAAAAAGTTAATAGATTGTAATGCTTAATTGGATTCAAATAACTAGACCTAATATTTTGACCAAACGCTAATGATAATTAGATCAAACCAAAAACTAATCTGCAAAACAAAATTTTGAAATAAAATTTGCTCAAGCAAAATATGAAAAGTTAAAAGTATAATTTTAAATTAAAAGCTTCAAACCAAAATTCATATACAACATACAAAAATTATAAAATTTTCGAAAACAAGAAAAAAGAAAAACAAAATCTTAGAAAAAAGTTAATTTAGCTACCTTATCCTTATACATAAAATACCTTTGGAAAGAGAAATTTTAGTTCCGTAATTGAAAATATATTCAATACTATAAATGAAAAAGAAACATATGCATAAAAAATTGAAATATATCCACTGTGAAGAAAATATTAAAAAAGTGTCTTATAAACTACAGGATAAATTTCTGCTATTCAATTGTTAGGTAATTTACATTTTATATTTTATGGGATCCTGTTATACTTCTTAAGGTCCTTGTCATATGATTTTTTGTTTTATTTCTTATTTTATTCTCTTAAATAATAATCTAAATATATGTTGCTTTTGTTATTTGTACAGATATACATATTTTGTAAAAATATAATAATCAGTCTTCCCATATACTTAGCTACTGAACATAATTAATTAGAAGATCATTTTTATTATCAATTTTGCCGGATATTAATTTTTAAAATACTAGCACTTACCGGTTTAAAAAAAATTTACTTTTCATTTAAAATATTGATACAAATTTTATAGTCTTTAACATTATATTCAAAAATAACAAAATTCAAATAATATAATTATGCTAAACCTAAAAATCAGAACCTATTGTTGTCCTTCCTAATGGCAATTTATCTTTGATATTTAGAAATAAATTATTATTATTATATCGAAAAAGTTTCAAACCATGGGATTCCCCAGCTAAGACAATATGGCGGGTCAAGGACCAAAGCACATATTGCCAAGTGTATATATATATAAAAAAAAAAAAAAAAAAAAAAAAAAAATTTGGAAGAATAGTTAGGGATGTGTGCTTGTGTCCATAAATTTCCGAACTATGCGTGTTGTGTTGAGTACCACAGCCTTCTGGAGTTGTGCATAAGTGTTTTTATGAAGTCCTAGTGTGCTGAGGCTGTGATGCAATGTGTGAGGCACCAGACCAGTAGCGGACAGGATGATGGGTACAACACGTACTCGGTCCTGCCTCCACTGCTTCTGGAGCTCGTGTGCTAGGTCTGTGTATTTACTTATCTTGTCAGCGTGAGTTTTCTGCATGTTCTTGCTGATGGGAACTGCAATATCAATGAGATAGGTCTGTTTGTTGACCTTATCAACAAGTGTAATGTCAGGTCTGTTGTGATATATAGTTTTGTCTGTGTGAATGGGACGGTCCCAGTACAGCTTATGTGAGGTTGACTCCAGTACGCTTTGTGGTGTGTACTTGTAGTATGGGACCGTGTTCTCAATAAGTGAGTGTTTGTGTGCTAGTTGTTGATGAACGATCGATGCTACCTGATTGTGTCGGTGGAGGTAATCTGTTTGGGACAGAAGGGGACAGCCTGATATTATGTGGTCGATCGTCTCATGTGTAGTGTGGCATTTTCTGCATCTGTCGTCGTGTGTGTTTGCATCGTGTAGAATGTGTTTCTTGTAGTTGAGTGTGGGGATGACTTGGTCCTGTATCGCGATCATGAACCCTTCGGTCTCCCCAAACAGCTCACCACTCGTCAGCCATCTGTTCGACGCTTCCATGTCGACATGAAGTTGGCTGAGTTTTATTATTATGTTTCAAACCTTGGGTTTCCCCAGCAAAAACAATATGGCGGGTCAAGGACCAAAGCACATACTGCCAAGTGTAAAGATGTGTGCAAGAATGATTAGGGATGTGTGGTGGTGTCCATAAATTTCCTAACTATGCGTGTAGTGTTGAGTACCACAGCCTTCTGCAGTTGTGCATAAGTGTTTTTGTGAAGTCCTAGTGTGCTGAGACTGTGGTGCAATGTGTGAGGCACCAGACCAGTGGCAGACAGAACGATGGGTACAACACGTACTCGATCCTGCCTCCACTGCTTCTGGAGCTCGTGTGCTAGATCAGTGTATTTACTGATCTTGTCTGCGTGAGTTTTCTGCATGTTCTTGCTGATAGGCACTGCAATATCAATTAGATAGGTCTGTTTGTTGACCTTATCAACAAGTGTGATGTCTGGTCTGTTGTGATGTATGGTTTTGTCTGTGTGAATGGGGCGGTCCCAGTATAGTTTATATGAGGGTGACTCTAATACGCTTTGTGGTATGTACTTGTAGTACGGGACCGTGCTCTTAATAAGTGAATGTTTGTGTGCTAGTTGTTGATGAACGATCGACGCTACCTGATTGTGTCGGTGGAGGTAGTCTGTTTGAGAGAGAAGGGG
>JAFIDM010000001.1:75435797-75461481 GCA_023159025.1 Thereuonema tuberculata | reverse complement strand
TAACAATTAAGTTTAATAGAGTGAGGTTATTTGACGTCTAGATTTTATTCTCGACACAGCAGTGAGAACCGAACGTTTAGTACCAATGCAGTCTCACGGTTTAAGAGATAATAGTTGCAACCCGTGAAATATTCACGGAAGTAAAACAAATACTACATTTTTGAAATACCGTGAAATTTTTCAAAAGCACAAGATTGAAAAGAATGTTCTAAGCTCATTTTTTAAAAGGAATAAAATGTAAAAACCCTGCCGCATTCGATCTATTTGTAGCAGAATTTTGTACATTCAATACAAATTCTACCTTTTAGATTTTGTCATTTATTATTGAGACCTTTAAAATCTCATCGTTATACGATTCTTGATTTTTTAATATCAACATGCTTTCCTGGCACTTTCGGCGAAATAAGTTAACCTGCTGCCCTAAAATAATAGGCTCCTCCGAATTGAGTCCACGAGAGAGTGCCCCACAATGCCTTACAGGGGCGTAGGAATCTCTCCACTTTGATGACAAACAGACGTACATCCGTATATCTGTTTTTTTGCCTATTAATAGTATGATTCCACTATCTACAGAAAAGCAACAACATTACAGTGTGGATTTTTTTTTCTTTTTTTTTTTTTTTTTTTCTTATAGCTATTTCATCGAACTTTAAATTGCATGATTTTTAGAATTTCTTAGACAATGATTTCTAATAAGATAATATTACTTTTTTAAATCACTGCACTGACTTAAATTTCGGAGCAGAGATATATTACATTATTCAATTTCATTTCAATTTATTGCCAAGAATACTTTACAAAACATGGGATTTTTACTACCCAGTTTGTCTTGAGGAAGATCCCATCGAAAAGAGAAGAGAGCGTCTTGCAATTAACAAAACAATACAGGAAAAATAAGATACAAAAGAGATCATTTCAGAAGTTTCCGCAAATATTTACATTTTTATTTTGGTCAATGAATGCACATTTTATGCATTAAGAACTTATGGGGTAAAAGGAACATGAAGAAAATAGGAATGGAGTGGGATACTGAAAGAGCATAGAATAAAGGAGATAAAAGAGGGGAAGGTGAGAAAACAATTCGTGCCGCAATTTCAGCCTAACTACAATAGAATTTGAAACGCTAGTATGTTTTTAAAACAATAAAATAAACGTGGTGGTTTTTTTTAAATTGATTTAAGCTAGGCGAACACGGAGCGATTTTATGGCAATATGATTGGGACAAGTTGGCCCAATTTGATTGCGGACAACTTTATCAAGCGCGAACACGTAGTTTCTTCTGAACCAATATTGCCCTGAATTTTTATGGTTACGGCGCTGCTCACTAGCTAAAGAGAGAGCGTGTTTTCGTACAGAATTGCTATAGTATTAAACGCCGTCCCTCTGTAGAAATCAATTACGATTCTTTCATTATCAATTGACAAAATGTTGTTGTTGGAATTATCTGTTTTGGGCCGACCCATTTTGCTGATTTTAAGCCTTGTTTCTCAAAGAAAATGGCCGGCGTGAGTGACTGAATTTCCGATGTTCAAAGTACCGCCTTCTTCGACGTCAGCATTGTCACGTGATGTCATCCGTTCATTTGATTCGCTTTCGTACCACCAATATTTTGAGCCAACTAATATTGGGGCAATATTGTTCCTTTGGTACCGACAATAAAATTGGGGCAATATTGTTCAGGTTGGGGCAATCAAATTGGGGCAAACGGTTGCCAGCAATCAAATTGGGCCTGATTGTCCCAAAATATCGCCTCGTGTTCGCCCAGTATTACAGGAGAACGACATCATTAGGAATTTCAATGAGGCGAAATATAGCTGATAACTCTTCTTTGATAGTTAGACTTTGTCTTCGGAATTGATAGTGATAGTTATCTAACTAATACCATTAACATCTTTTCAAAGTTTTCGTAAAATTTTCGTATGATTTTAATTGTACAAATTTGTTTTAATTTTTTAAATTTTATTCTTCTTAGACTGTGTGTTGGCTCCATGTTTTTATTAAAATTGAACTTGAAGTCTACTTTCCTTAATAAGACCTTTTGGAAAGTCTTGTGTTTTTTCTTATTTCTGAAAATTACTTTTTTTTCTTTTTGAAATCATGAAAACGATGTGCTACCTTTATTTTAAATTAGAACTGGATATAAAAATATAAATTTTTCATTATCTGAAATAAATTAATTAAAATCCTAATTATTTACTTAAATTACGTATTCATTGTAATCCCATCAAACCATAAGCAATTCGTTTTAACCTTTAATTTAAAATCCATAGATTTATTATTCACTGTTTTTAAAGACAGAATATTTAACTGAGAGATTAACAGAAATCCATGCTTTTCTTTTTCCCGCTTTCTTTGACTGATTTCTCAAGAAGCATCCATTTGGAAAAGATTTCATAGAAAATCAATTAGATCGTCTGTAGTCCTTAAATAGGCATATTAATTTTCACGAAGATCCTTCCAGCGATTGAAAAATTATTCGGAGGATCATATACAATGATGTATACAGAGACTGATTGGATGAACCTCACTTGCAAGCACGTAGCCACGGGGGAGGGGGGGGTCCCCTTCAGAAAAAGAAAGGTTGTATGTTCAAGTGTGAATGTGTAATTGATGAAATTCAAAGAGCCTACTCTCGCCATCATTTTAAAGTTTATTTAAAGAAAGCAAAATCATTTATAAAAATTTAATGCAAGAGATCCCCCCCCCCCCGACTTAACAAAATCCTGGCTACGTGACTGTCACTTGGGAAGTAAGATAATCATCATTTCACCATTGCTTCCGGTTTCAGTGTAAATAAATAAATAAATTGAAAAGATTTTCTGAGAAACTTTTCTATTCGTGAGAACCTGAAGCTACCAAACACAGAAACCCTCTCGAATGAAATGATTTCAAAATCCAAGCATCAGAAAGAAAAACAAAATCCACTCAGGAAATTAGGATAAGAGAAAGATTCAAAAGTAATCATCTGCAACTTTAAACTCCATTCTTGACTTCGTTGAGATCCATATTTAATTACTTATTTCAACATTTCCTTTTTCTTTTTTTTAATTTCACTTCTTTTGAATTGAATTTAATAAAAATCAGCTCCATTTGTGTCTGAAATCTAAAACTTGTTGATTCCCATTCCCAATCTTTATAAAAACATATCCAAGTGGTAAAAACCTTGACTGCATCAGTTCAGTCAGTCTTTATGAGAATCTCTCAAGAACCTCCGGGTGATAATTGGCTAAAAGCAGTTCAATAAATCTTTTTAAATTCTGTAGTTGAAATTTTTTCCAAGTTGGTTTTTGTCGAGAAATTAGAGCGAGTTTCATTAGAAAACAAACCGACCTACTTGTATTAATATTGTTTTAATCAGTGAATTTTAATCCCCTTTCAGCTAATCCATTAATTTGCATGGATTAATCAGATTAAAATTAATCGTCTTTTAAATAATTTAAGTAAATAATGCCGATTCAATTGGTTTATTTTTTTTTTTTTTTTTTTTTCAGAGAATGAAAAATTTTTTTATTTATAATTATCAGATATTAGAATTTGAAAATAACATTTAATAAATGTTGGGTCTTTCGTTTGTGTGATTTACGAATTAAAAAAAAAAACTTTTGGAAAGTTTAGCAATGGGAAAAGAAAACTAAACTAAAAACAATATATTTGTATTGCCGGTACGCACAGAAGTGCGCTCTTCGTAGCCGAAGCCTCCGTGTTCCCAAGATGGCGAAACCCTAGCAGACTCCCTAGAATTTCAAGGGAAAGATACTGGGGTGGTTTCCCGTGGCCTTCCCCAGGACGCCATTAAGGAATGACGTCATACCGAAGAGAAAGTGAAGAAGAGGCTGGACATCACAGGAAAGGAAATTGAAACAACCAAGCAACTGCCGGGATTCGAACCCAGATACTGGCGCACTGGCCACCACGGCAGACCGCCGCCGAGACCGCACGGCCACGCCAGCACGGCCTAAAAACAATAATACATATATAAAAGAAAGAAAAAGAGCATTTATGTTCTCAATGAATTTGCGATGCGCGTTGAAATAAATAAAAAGCGACTACAAATGCATAAACACGCAGACAATTGCATAAACAGACCAATGTTCATTACTGACATATCAAGCTAACTTGGCGATCATCAGTTGAGAGTAGTCAGAATGAACAAGTAGGTCTCATAATGGAGGTGAATTGACATAAACAAATGGAGATGTCAGTAATAAGCACTGGTCTGCAATTTTAACGTTTAGACTTACGTTATTTCAAGAAAATCTTTTTTCTTTATATCATTAAAGTAATTCAATGAATCGTTGAACACTGAGGGAAAGGATTCTGTTTCTACTTTTAATACCCATTTGATTTCACTCTAGATCTAAACTGGGACTCATCAAATGAACCGATCTATTTTTCAATGAAACAACTGACGAACTATTGGTATATTTTTTTCTCCAGGTAAGTGAAATTAGAGCCATAAGAATTCCCACAGAAAAGCATTAGAACAAGGAAATGGTCTTAAAACAATAAACATTAATCCTTTTATCTACTCCATTAATTCCCGAGTGGCTTAATACAATTAATCCGATTTGAACAACTTAATAATGCGAATTTAATTATTTCATTATCTTTATTTCCACGACTTCTGATGAATAAAAAAAATCCAAGCAATAATATTTCAAAGAAAGTGAGCTTTACATACTACTTGAATGTAAAGGGGGAGTGATCTGAGCTGTTTGTTTCACTGATGCCATTGAGCCCCACCGCTCAGGGACGAAATCTTCTGATTTTATTTTTTTTTTTTTGTGCCTTTCTGGCTTATTGTTTAATGATTATTTCGGATAAGTTAATTGTACTTTATTTAGGATTTAACATCTTTCAGGAGCTGCTTTTTTTTTGGTAGGATGTTAATTATCTTAATCTTCATTGGCTTGTCCCACTGATGGCAGGGATATTGCTCTCAATTTTTACTAATATAAAATAAACCTTACAATAAAAAAAATATATCACTACAAATATGCTTGGAATTATCTATATAATTTTTATTCATTACAATCAATACAATCATGGGAAATCAAGCTTTCATGGCACCCGAGGCGAAACTTTTGATGCCCTTGCATCAAACTGATTTCTGTTTACCAGTAAAAAGCATCATATTGTGATCAGATACACGTAATTGGACCAGAATATCATCTACACCACACAAAGTGTTAACAAAATTGGAGAACTCAAAAAAAAAATGCTTTGTTAAGCGGCCTATTTGACACACGTATCAAAAGCACTGACTACAAACGAGAGGCTAAATATGACACACGATTGCAATAAGTCGAGCAAATACACTGCTCACAAAATTTAGGGGATATTGCGAAATGAATATAATACACCCAAAAAAAAGAGGCATTTGAGTTTATTTATTAAAGAACATCATCAGAGAAGGAAATGACAGGAAAATGGAAGTTGTCAGAATATGCAAATGAGCTGCAGAATCCATTTATCAGGATTGAGCAGGATGCGACACATGGACGGGGGTGAGCATTCTCATGTTAAACATGAAAAATGTATCGCACACTGACTGTTCAGTAAAGTGTATGGTCACCTGAGACTGCTACAATACACTGACGGCGATGAGGCATGGAGAGGTTCAAATTGTCTAGAAGTTCCCGTGGGATTCATGTTCATTCGTGCACTAGGGCAACTTCCAGCTGAGGAAGTAATATGGAAGGTGATTGGTGATTGGCAACACGTCTTCCTAGTTCATCCCAAGCGTGTTCGATGGGATTCAAGTCTGGAGAACGTGAAGACCAGTCCAGGTGCTCGATTCCATCCTCTTGTAGCATTTTGTTGATGATATGCGCACGGTGAGGGTGTGCATTATCGTCCACAAAAAGAAAGTTGGGCCCCAACTGCTCCAGCGTAGCGTACCACTATAGGCAGTAGAATTTCATCCGGATATCTTACAGCATTCACCGTTCCATTTCTAAAAATGTGGAGGTCTAATGCTGATGCCTGCCCACACCATGATTCCACCTCCAGCAAAGGAATGTCTTTCTTGCACGAAACGTGGATTCTCCCGTTTTCCACTTTCACGCCAGATCAGGGCACGACGATTGTCACGCTGCAAGCTGAATCTTGACTCGTCACTGAAGTGAACCCTGAACCACTCTTCACGGATCCAAGGAAGATGCATTTCAGCCCACTTTCTGCGGGTTCTGCGATGTTCAGCAGTTAACGGGATGCAACCATCGATCGCCGGGCATACAGTCCACCGTGACGGAGTCGATTTCGCACGGTCTAAGTATACACCCGTCGTCCAGAAGCAGCAAGGAACTGTCCCAGCTGTTCAGTCTCAATGCTTCGCCGATTCCTTCGTGCTATTAGCTTGTCCAAAATAGTAATTGCATCCAAATTTTCGAAAGAACCCCGTTCTTGCTTTTTCCAGCATTTTGAAATTAAAAAAAATATTTACTATTGTTTGTTATAATCGATATATAATCGTTATCTCTTAGATTATTAATAGTAACATTAATTATCTAACTCACAATAATTTAATAGAGCTATTGTTTATGTTATATTTTAAATTCGAAATTGCTTAGAAAATTTGCAGTCTATTTCTAAAAATTAAAAGGTTTACTTTTTTTTTGAATTGAAAGAGTTTTTACTTATTTTTTTTTTAGTAATATATACAAAGTAATCTTCTCTTTCTAAGCCTTTAATTTTATTTATGTTTCGTAAGTAGTAGCTCTAAAAAAATATTGCTCCCATTATTTTCCTTAATTTTGTCTCTCTTTCACAGTTAAAAATTTGAATTCATCTTAGAGGAAATGTACAAACTTACAATCGACCACTTCTGATTTTTCACTGTGACCCAATCTCAGGTACTGGTTAGGCGTTCTAATAGAGACTATTTCACTACATTGAACTTCGGGCAAGACCTACATTGTATTTCGTCTTTAACTCCCATTTGCTTATTAAGATCTGATAACTTTTCTTATAAATTATTAACTTAATTTTACTCAACAAAATTATTTTAACTTTGTTAAAATACACTGCTGGACAATTGCTAAGGACGGATCACAAATTGCGATGTATCATATCATTATGTGGGGGTGGAGGCCCAGCAGGATACAATATTGTTGCCACATTGATCGGACATTACAATAAAGATCATTTATTATTCTAGAAAATACAGAAGGTTGTAAACAGCTGAAAGGACAAAAGTGTTCATTTGATGCTGTGTACGGAGAAATGGAAAAATGCATATGAACGACTGCAGGTACCTTTGAGAACGGTGTCAGCACGGAATAAGTCCTTCCGTGGAGGGCGATGCACAGGATGTGTCATGCTTTGCACAATATTAGCAGCAGCTGTTGAGGCAAGTTATCCCACTCCTCTATCAGTGCACGCATGAGGTGCTTTTGTTTGTTGGAGGATATTGTCGACCAGCAAGGCCCCTCCCCAAAGCATCCCAAACATTTTCAATGGGTTTAGATCTGGAGAACGTGCTGGCCTTGTATGCACGTCGAATTACATCGCTATCTAAAAAATCCTGAACAGCGAGTGTTCGATAACGTGATGGTTGTCGTCCATGAACAGAAATGTATAACCGACAGTACCACGGTAAAGGCGAACACGAGGCAGTAGAACTTCATCAATGTATCGTTGGCCGGTCATAGTCCCAGTTGCAACCACATGTAGGGGCGTTTTGTCCACACACGTCCAATCCTTCAAATCTCTTATCAGCGCTGTTAGGTGATGAATAGGCGTTGCAATGCAAAATTTGTATTCGCACACCTCTTCTTACTGTATCCTGCACTTATTCTAATGGTCGACATATGGGTTCCTTCCATTTTGTGTTTGCTAGGGGTGATAGTGTCATCTGTCCTTCGCAATTAATTTTCCAGCAGTGTACCCCTTGTAATGCCGTTGAAATACATGTTAATGCCGCATTTTTCACATATACGTTTAAGAAATAATGATTTATGTTTATTACAGTAAGGTTTCTTTTTCTTTATATTTAGTAACTTCCTTTATTTGAAATTTGTTAAAAAAAAATTTATTTTGTTGTCAATAAATTTTTCTGGAGAGTCATTTTTGCTCAATAGAGCTTCTGTGTTTCTTTGTGGTATATGATCGGGTCACTTGTAAACCATATAATTTTCCTGAGTCATTATTAATACTTTTTTTTTACAAAGATTTTATGTTCCAATTAAAATTAAGTATACGGTCACTTCTATAATCTTTCTTGTAATGCTGTACTTTAATGTTGCTCATTATTTCAAATAAAGCCAATGCACTGGAATACTTTAACATATATTTTAATTAAAGAAAACATAAAGTTACAGCGACATGTTTCTTAGCGCAATTTAGGCTACATAATCAAGCGTTGGCTTTATTTGAAATAATGAACAGAATTAGTGCACGTAAATCAACGTTTAATGTTGTTGTTCGCTTATTATTATCACATCAAAGAGAGCTAATCTTCGTGTTGTTCTTCTTTCATTGTGAATTTTATATCTTATGAAAATTATTGGGTTTTTTTTGTTTTGTTTTGTTTTGCAGAAAAGATTAAATTAGAATTCAGTCTTCAATTTAGTGGTGCTGCTGATCAGGAAAGAAGGTAACCTTATCTCCTGGGAAAACGAAGGGCAGCAGTTTGAATGCTTTATTTGATATTAAGTTGAACTTAAGGCTATGAAACATATATTTTCATATAAGTGGTGCTTGAGCTATTTAAGAAAAAGTTTTGCATAAAGGTTTTTCTCCTCTTTTTATAGGTTGTTTTCAAATGGAAATGGAAGCCATGTTTCTATACAATTTTATAACTTACTATTTGGTTATCAATGTCAGTTGTTGTTTTATTGGTTCTAAGTGTGCTTACAAAGTACAGTAGCCGACAACTGTTTATCGAAACAAAGCTTTTTTATCAGTTTTATTAAATATTGGTTCATTATAATATCAAGCTTTTTTTTTTTTTTTGTATTAAATGGTAAGAGAATTTAGATTTGAAATTGAACGTAAATCAAAAAAAAGAAATTTGAGTGTAGTGGAGATTTAGTAGTAAACCAAAAAGAAATTACATTTACAAAAGAAATATTTTCACTGATTTTCTTCAACGATAGATTTTTAAAGTTATGCTACTTTTTCTTCCTTTATCGAATTTGGCCAACTAGGGACCACCCTGACAACGTCAGGGCGAAGCTAGTAATATTCAAGAAGGAATAACCCTGAGATAGTAAGTTCCAGGGGAGAAACGGACGAAACACAGAAGAAGAAAGAAACAGCCACGCCAATACCGGATTCGAACCCAGGTTCCGACACACCGGCCACACACCGCCGTCTAGACCGCTCGGCCATACCCTAGTTCCTTTTAGTTATTAGAAAATTAATATTTTAAATCCTGAAATTTAAGTTTTTATTTTTAGGAAAACAAAATCCACTATTTATTTTTTGCCTGTTTAGTTTTTTTAATGCTTTATTATTTGCATTTATGAAGTGCTCTTATCAAGAACTTCACTGTAAGTGATTGGATCAAATTTCTTGAATAAAATCGAATGAGAGCAAACTCAGTTCTAAGACATTTCAATACGTTTTCATTTTAGTAAATCATGATTTTTTCATTAATAAAAATGGAATTACTTTTACCAATCTGCTACAAATATCTGTTGGATGTCATTAGCACTGCAAGGCAAAATTAGAAGTAAAGAAAAATAGATAAAAGAGCAAACGAAGTTCAACCAGTTTAAATAAAACGTATTATTACTGATTTCTATTTTGTAAAGTATTCTTGTGAAAAACGAATCATGAAATAGAATGAAATCTTAAATCTCATGGAAACAAAAAATAATAGATATTGTTATTTTCCTTAGAAGTAAAACCTTGACGAAGGAGTTTTGGGACCAATGTGATATTTAGTTCATTATTTGATATCTACTATTGATAAAAGCTAAGCCCAAATTTTCGTTTTATGAAAAAAAAAAAGACAAAGACAATGATAATAAGACGCCAAATAAATGAAGGTTTCGAGTACAGAAAACTACCACGTGATCTAAATATCCTTCGTAATTTATTTAGCCAGGAATGGGATGGGATTTAAATCTATTTAATTGGAATTCAATATTTGAAATGGGAACCATCTTTTATCCTTACAGTTTTTCCTTTAACATATTATTTTGAAATTTATTGGTTCAATTTTTTTTTAATTTACATCTCTTATATCAACTAATAAGTTATAAATTAAAATTAAATGTAAATTTAAATTATTCTTTTAAAAATCCAAAAAGCTTAAGGTAATAACTTTTTTATTTTTGGCAAAAAAAAGTATTAAAAAATGCTTTCACAAATAATGCACCAATACTGTCATTATTGAAGACTTTTCTTCATACAAATAAGAAAGCAACTATGTCAGATAAATTTTTTTTTTTTTTTTCTGAATAATTTTGAAACAAAGAAAACTATGTAAATCTTAACAGCTAAGAGAATCAGTTTCCAAACTTCAATTCACGGAGCTATTAAATTACAAGAAATAAAATCAAAGTTTAAAACAATCGAATGAATCGCGGAATAATAACAATGCTGTATTAGTTCGGTACGTAGCTAAGAAATTATCCAATATTCTAAATAACACTGTTTCCATTTGTAACTTAGGAGATATAGATTCTGATTAGGTTAAAATTAAAAATATATTATTAATTCTATTTTTTTTTTATTATTATTTATAAATGTGAGTAAAAAGTAAAGATAAAAAATTGATAAAATGAAAGAAACAAAAAGAACAATGTTTCTCAAATTCAGATGAACGAACAATTGAGGTCTCGAAATTACAATGAAATAGAAATAAAATTATATATTAAAGCTATTGCAAGTAAAAACAAGTGAAATCCTTTTGGATAGAACGTTGCTTTACACGATATTAAAAAGAAACAAAACGATGAAAAGCCGAGATTTACTAAAATAAAAGTGTAACTAAGTAAATAGTTATAGTAGTTAATATTTTAATTACTGTTTGTAGTAATTGTTTTTATCAGCTGCCGTTTTATAATATCCAGCAGCAAGTGTCTTACTATCAACTCAACATTATTTGGAATAAATAAGAATATGTCACGTTAATTAAAGAAATAACACAGAATTAATAAACACAAAAATAAGAAATATATTAAAATAGAAGATTCATATAAACATTTAAAACCTACATTAAAACAGCAAAGCAAAAATAATAAACAATTGTGACACCTCTACATAAAGAGAAACATAAACAATAAAATAAGTTTGAAATGAAGGAAATCATAGAAATTCAATAGAAGAAAATTATAACAGACAAAAGAAAAAACAACTAAAATTAAAAACAAATTAATTGCAAATAACAATGTACATTTGAGAATCATTGGAGCTTTAAGCTCACGGGTTACATTCCTTAATTATAGGATTTTTGTATAATACATCCCATGACCTTTGCAAATTTTCACTTTCATCTTGAAAATGGATCCGACAAAGGCGTTCGAAAGTCTCTCATCAGAATCCAAATGTAAGCAATTCTTTGTAGCTAATTGTTTGTCATTTTAATTTTATTATTTTTTTTTGTATTTGATATGATTGCTCTTAAATTCAGTTTATATTCGTGTTTCGTTCATCTTAAACCTGCTTTGTGTTTATTCTTATTTTTCTATTTATTCAAATACTTTATTTTTATTTTTCTATTTACGCAGCCATTTTTATTATTAATATCCTTAATTTAGAACAGATTAAATATTTTTTCCTGTTTTGCGTTTGATGATTTTCAACCTGGATTTAAATGTTTGGGTAAACATTAATTTTCATTTAATTTCTTCATATCCCTGTGATTGTGATACGAACTGATTTTGTTTTATTTGCTTTTATTATTTTGCATTCAGAATATTTAAACTATTACACTAAATTAGTTCTAAGAAGGCAAAAATTATTAAACAGTAATGTTTTGTATATAACTAAAACTATAATTAAAATTTACAATAGGTCTCTTCTTCTTCTTTAAATGCACATTAACTAATATTTAAATCATGAAATTATTCTATTGATATACGAGAGATTTGCATAAAAATTAAAGACACACAAAAATCAACAACAACAACAGGATATGAAATAAGATGGAAGTGTTTTTCTTGAACGATGCTTCTAAAAATTGGTTTCCAAGTCATCAACCAAATAGGAAGAAAACTGAGTCATATCCATAAGGAACCAACTATCGAATTTCCTCTACAAGGAGTCAATTGACAGCTGCATTAGAAGTATTACCAAACTATTTGTCTTTCATTTTTATTTCAGGTTTAGAGGAAATATTCAAAGAGATGCCATCACATAAATCCCTCAACCATTCTTCTACTATAAAGTTAACTCTTGAATTAGAATTATAAACTACATAAAACACACAATAAAAAATAGAAAATTAAGGAACGGAACAGCTTATACAATTCTAAATTATTTTAAATTAGAAATCTTCAATTTCAAAAATGACATTTCCTGTCTAGAATTTTATTGTTAACAATTATTAAGTATGGTTTCGTTCAAGTCAGAAAATAAGAGATAATGAATAAAAATATGATAAGATTTCAATTCAAAAAATATTTAACCTTAATAGAGAGAAACTTGATTTTTCTCTTCCGTTTCTTCTACAAACAATAATTCTTAGAATTTAAAAGATCCTTATCATTTAATGAAAGATAACAAAAAAGGTTTCATCAAAGTTGATCCAAATGCTTTCATATCCATTCAATGTTTCTTTTGGAATTTAAGGAATGGAGAAGGAAGAAGAATCTCTTTTCATGTTTTTTGTGACTATTTTGTCAAGAATCGTTTTCTTTAGAAATTTTACAACTGAAATTTTTAATATATTTTTTTTAAACTTAGATTTTTATTTTAAAGGGTATCTGCTAGTAGTGATATGAACTACTCTAAATACACAAATGGTCATCGTTAGTCGGAAGCAAATAAAAAGAAGAAAAAGTAAACACACGAAAGAAAGGAAGGAAACATCTATGCCGGTTCCGGGAATTGAATCCAGAATCAGCCAAGTCATAGATGATCACCTGAACCACGTCTGCACTTCGAATTTTAAATTACTTAGCGTTTCCTTTATTTGTAAATTTTGTTCAGAAAAAGAAAAAAAAAAAGGAATAATGGTATTTCAAGCAAAATTAACAAATATCAAAATAAAGAAATGTTGTGCATTACCTATTAGGGTCAAAATGATGACAACACTGCAAAAGACGGCTCCGGTGATGCGGAGCACTAACTCTCCCGTTGGCAAGGAACTTAATTCGGCCAACAGAGACACGTTCGCCGTCGAGTCATTGATGGCAGCATTTTGAGCGGCCAAATCTTCCAGCATTTCCGTGCCTGTAGTAGCTGCAAGGGAAGAGGTATTGGAGGACAACGTGGACCACGAATCCACCATGATCAGACAACAACTGACAGAGAGACGAAACTGAACGACAGCAAGCAAATTTAAATAAACACTTGGATGGCTGAGAAAGACATCCAAGACAGTTCCACGACATCAGAATAAACACAGTGGATCTCGAGAATTCCTATAAAATGTTGGTTCCTGATGTTTCAGTTCGTCCATGGCTTTATAGTCTTCAAATAAGTCATTTAATCGATCCAGTCATGGATTGTCATTAAAATTATTACGAAAAAGAAAGAAGACACAAAAATAAATCCATGTAACTGGTTTGTCCAAAGAAGAAGTAATCAGTTATTGTTTTTGTTCTTCTTTTTGATTAAAAACATCTGATTTTGTTTTGGTTTTTTAAAAAGAAAGTTAAAAGAAATAATTATTGAATTTACAACGAAGACAAAATCTTCAATCTATGAGATAAAGCAACACATTTCACAAGAAAGAACGGACTTAGACGATGAGAAATATAGAAAGAGGAGGTTCCTCAAAATACGTTTCAATTTTTATTTGAATTATGAAGAAGATATTTACGAAATCTTAACTGATTCCGTTATTGAAAACTATCTTTGCAAGTTGATTTCGTTTCTCCTCAAAAACTGCTTTTTAATTAAACTGCGTAATTCAGTTTGAATCAATCAGTGAAAACAATAAAGAGTTTTTGTAAAATTTTCTCATTCCAAAAAAAGTAACAATATGTTGAACGATTATTATTCTAGAATTTTGGCATCAATTAACAGATTGAGCACGATTTTTTTTCCTGGAGATGTTTTTTTTTTTTTGTTACTGAGAGTCAATGAATGATTTCTTAAATATAAGTCTTGTTTTTAAGCCTTTTTTTCTCGTATCAAAACATTCCTTTGCTTGCTAAATTTAAATCAAAAAGTTTTAAAGTCACGAATTGTTTAAACCAGAGCCTATTCCTTAGGTTCTGTTGATTTTGTAGCTTAGCACATTTTGTGGCCACTGTTAGAGCGTTTGCGGCTGCTGATGTCCAACCCACCTTCAGCTCTGTGAAAAAAAGGTTGTTACCATCGGATCCTAGTTTTCCTTCGAAGGGGAAGTCATTTCGAGGTAGCGCACTTCCGCCGTTTCGTCGGAAAACGGTTTGCGAAAAGCGGGCAATGGGTGTTCGCACCCGCCAATCTCTCCTGCGAACCACGAATCCGTCCCTGGCTTCCTGCTAACGAAGATGAACGGGATGTGGGTGTTGCAGCAGCGTTGTGCTTTAGCGTCTCGCGTTGCTAAGGAAACACAAATACAGCTGCATTCGCCACCTGGCGGTGCAACGCACAATAGTTGCTCTTAAAAATAGTTTTTTTCCTCCAAAAGATTTCTTAATTTTAATTGAACAGAACTAATCAAATAATTCCATGAATAATTGATTGATTAACTTATAAATCTTTGTTGTGATTTTGTTAATTTAATAATAGATTTGAGTAATGATTTTTTTTTAATTCTTAATGTGTTATTGAAAATTGAAAATTTAATGGAAATTTGCTCTGATCCAAATATTTATTAGTTAGTAAACTAATTATCTAACCAAGGGCGTAATTTTAAACCATAGCATTTTCTTTCTCTTTTTTTTCATAATTTCACCAACCATATTTATATGTCAAAAGAAATAAATTTTGCTCTTCTTTGGTTTGCTCTCAACATTCAGTGACATAGAGAATTAGAAAAGCAATAATTCGCTTTCCTTGTAACTTAGTTAGTCTAAGAGTATTATTAGAAGAAATCAAGTTGTGAAAAAGAAACACCTTCTTTCGACTTCAAAGACACACTTACTATGTAAAAGGTTTACAGGGGAATCTCAAATGCTTTTCTTTCGACTCCTCCAGGACTTTTACCATCATATCTCAAACACTATTGCAGAGAAAAATCTGAAATTTTTATAAAAACATAAGTGAAGGCTTTGAAGTTTCGGTTATTTTTAATAATACTAATGCCTAGTCTTACAGTAAACAAAAAAAAAAAGGTTATAACGATTTTTTAGTATTAACTGATATTTTTTTTTTTTTATTCAAAGTTAAAATAAAATAAAGAAACTAATTACAATTACAATGTCTTTTATATTTCTCTTTTGTTTCTATTAAAAAAAAAGGAATCTATAATTATGATTTTTCATCTTTACGATTTTTTTTATATTCTTCTCTTAAATTAGATTGAAATTTTCACAGCCGCATTAAAATATTGCTTTAAAAAAAAATCAGTTTTTAATTGCCGAAAGATTAAAAATGTCTCCAGAATCAGCGTTTTGCAATGTTTGTGATTTGAATTTTGTGATAATCATGCGTATAGAATTGCAGGAAAATACATAAGAAAATAGATAATTCAAAAGGTTTAAATATTTATGCCTAGAACTTAGAATTAAATCGTCTTTACATTGAAATGCTTTTAATAATTTTAATAAATTGAAGCTAAAAACAAGTTTCTCCGATTGCCTAAGATTCCATTAGGAAAGATTTCTCGTCTTATCTGACAGAATGAAAATTAGATCTTAGTAGAATTTAATTACATCTTACATCGTTCTCTTAAGACTTTCTTACGCTAATTAAAGTCTTTCAATTAACGCCTCTTGAAATGTAGTTCTTTAAAGTTAGGAAAGTATGTTCTAAATATTATCACGAAAAAAAAAAAGGAAAAATTTTAATTATGAAAGCGTTAAGTGAAAATCATTTGTACTCAAAACAGCAACAAGTTTGTATCAGTTCTTATCATGAATTTCAAACAGTTCATTCAATTCAATTCTGCATACGTGGAACATTTTTGTGGCCCATATTTGTTACATTCTTCTTCTTTGTTATTTAGATGTGTTAATTCGATGTTATTTAGATGTGTTATTTGGATGTTATTTAGATGTGATGCTCTAAAGAACCCATAACTAACGATTTCATCTATAATATATATATATATATATATTATGTTATACCATATATTATAATATACTTTACATAAAGGAGGATATTTGTTGGTTCGCTACACACTCCTAGACCCTTTGACTGATCTGTACCAAACTTTGCAGAATTACTCGTTAGGACTGCGAAAATAACAGGCTACAATTGAAATCTGGACACATCTCCCACTCTCCCTAATTTAATCCCCTTCACACTTTTGTATAGTTTTCAAATATAACTTATTATCTTCCTTACTTACATGTTCACATAAGGCTGTTGCTGTGGAGCAGTGCTTAAACGCTGGCCTTCAACGGTATGTTAGTGAATTCAAATCTGCTTGGTGGCAATAATTTTTCTTTTTTGCAAAAGAAAAGGGGGAGGGGGCAAACTTTCTTGAAGGTTACACATATCTTTGAAACCGCCTTAGTTGGAAACGAAATTTCAATTGAATATTCTTTGTCAATATCGAAAAGATAAGTATTAAGAAACCTCATTATACTTTCTTAAAGGTATGCGATTCTCCGATACTGCTTCAATGAATTCTCTTTTCTTTTCTCTTTAATTGCGGGAGAGGGGGATGGAGGAAAACATTACTGAAGGATACTTTACTGGGCTTTCAGGTACAAAATCAGAATTTAACATTTTATAAACATCACGTGATGTTTTTACCCAATTGGAAATGTTTGAATTGATAGATGTGTGGCGAAGGATACAACGGATGGGAAGTCTTATATTCTCCGATCTCGATATTAATTTCATATCTAGGGTTTATCGGAGTTACAAAATAGGATTATAACATTAATTTTAATTATCAAGACGTTTCTACCAATTGAAAAGCCTTCAGTGATTTCACAATTACAATTTCTTCGTCATCCACATCACAACAACTCTTTTTTTATATCCGAGCGAAGAACGGATATTGCTGAAAGTTAACAATAAAATAAAAATATAGTTAACTCATTATTGAAAATTGTTTATCTGACTTTCTTCTCTTTACACTGAAAGTTAAATCTAGAATGAATTCTGCTTAATTTAGATTGTTATTTATTCAATACCACTTAAAAAATAAAATTGTTATTTGCAATAAAAAGACTAAGATTGTTTTTGTTTTTGTAAACAACGTTGATATGAACACGATCTAATTAATAAAATCAAATTCAGGTTTTCCTTTCCTTAACTTCGATATGATGAAGAAAGAGTTAGAAAATTCGTGAAACTAGGATGTAAGTGTATTTATCTTAGTCTTAATTTATTATGGATCGAGTCTTAGCCTTAGATTAACTTTTATAGAACAAATGTTAAAAAAAAAAAGCATTTGAACAGATTCGAATGACAAATAAGTCAAGTGTGTGTTTCTTTTCTTTTTCTTTTCTTTTGTTCAAGTCCTTCAGTGGGTGATATTTCACTTGTTTTCTTTTGTTTTGTTTTTTAAAGTGTTAATTTCACAATAAAATCAAAAGAAATAATTCATTCTAAAGAATTTGTATTTGTTGCAGCAACGAAAAAAAAACAAACCTAAAATGACATTTTTGGGGGGCAAGATTTCCAAATGAAAGAAACTGAGGAAGGGGTTAAAGAGCAAAATAAACTCAAAATACAGTAAAAAAGAAAACCTCGTATCGGCTGTTTATGTTACCTGTTTATGCTTTACTTAACCGCGGTTGCCCGCGATCCGAAAAATTTAAATACAAAATTCCAGAAACATTCATTATTTAAATTGTGCGCCGTTCGGAGTAAATGTGGAAAAAAAATCTCGTTTCGATCCCGTCCGGGACGGTAATAATCCGTTTGTCCTGCGTAAAGGCCACATACAATGCTTGGTGTTGTATCATGCAGTACAATAAATACTTTACAGAGAGAGAGAGAGATTACATTCACATAACTTTTATTATTATAATTATTCTATTTTATTATTAGTTATTGTTGTTAATGTCTTTTTGTGGTTAATTTATTCACTTTATCATAGGTACATTACAGTAAGTATATTGCTCATTACTATCTGCGGTTTCAGGCATTCATTGTATTGAGTAGAAATCACTTCGAAACACTTGATTCTTTCGTTTTCATATTAAGAAATTCTTCCTTTGAAAGTATTCAGGACTAACTAGGAAATTAGATAATAAGATGATACAAGTTTATGTTGTTGTCTTCTTTTTTCCTTCATTAAGAATTTTTATTTTATTTTCATATTTAATTGCATCAATTTCTTGTGTTTTCATTTACGAAATTCTTTCTTTTTTTCAGAATTAGTTTGTTTTTTTCTTTTTTCTCAATAGAATTTCTGATAAGAAATCTAAGTTAATTCTGTCCCTCCCTCACTGTAGAAAAAGAACAGAAGCCGTCCTTTTTAGATGCCATCAGAAGCAATGGAAATACAACGGTTTATAGGAAACCAAATCCTCATTTGCAGTATTGTCGGAAACACATTTTTTTAATTCATCCCTCAATTTAAGTTATTTTATTCTTTCTACCAAATATGCTATTTTATTTGATATTTATATTTTAATTTCTTAATTTTACTGTTGCTTTTCTTTTGCCTTTTATTTTTCGCTGGCTACCCCATCTGTAATCAATAAGGCGTTTGATGCTACCCGACCCCATGATGGCACTATCTACGCACACCCACCTGAAAAATGAAAGAATCCTGAAGTTATTTGGTCCTCATGTGGACCTACGATGAACCCCAGTCTTTTATTATGTCTCCTTTCTTCTACAGGGTGGTCGGGAAGTTTCCGTACCCCACTATTATGTTATTAATAATATATTAATATTATGTTATTATGTTGTTATTAGTAAGGGGTACGGAAACTTCCCGGCCATCCTGAACATTTGTACATTTGACAAAGAGAACTGAAACTGGTTCTCGAAACAAGTAATGATTTTGTACTAAATGTGGTTCTATTGTTCAGAATTGGTCTACGTTTATATCTTGTATCTCCTGCACGTTAAACACAGTAATGATAATTAACTTATTTTACTTTTTCTTACATTTTTGATTTGCAGATAATTTCAAAATGCGTTCAATCCTTCTTCCTAGTTTATTTTTTTTTTTAGTCATACCAGAGCGCTATATCTCTTAAACAGAACAAAACATCACATCTTCAAAACTTAAGTGGACATCTCAGGATCCACTTCCTCCTATCTAATATTGCTTTCAGTTTTTTTTATCCAAATAATAAATCAATGTCTAATAATTAAATAATTGTACTGATCTTTTGAGCAAAGGAGAAATGGTAGGAGAAGATGGTGACAATCTTAACATTTCACAGAATATGGAATATCGAAATAAACAAATTTGAAGAAGCAAATAATACTTCATTCATATAACTCTTTTCAAATGATGATACGGAAAAAAAGCAAGTTATTTTTTAGAGCAACTGTTGTCTGTAATTCGTTTTAAATTTTCTTGGTTCTGAATCGCGAAATTACATTTGGATGAGGAGATAATCTAAATGGATTCGATTTCTCAGAGACATGTTCCAAAAGATGTGATTGTCTTCGTTGGGGTCTTTCGTAATGAATGCTAACTATATTCCACCCATCATTTCTCTCCAATGTAGAAACTCTCTCTAAGAGAGAGTCACAGTTCCATCAGATTAACCAGATCTGGAATAAGACTTACAAATCTTTTTTTTTTTCATTTCTATTTTAAGGAAGTTCAAGATCCAACTTAGTCGGTTTTCTTGATTTCTCCATGTTGGGAAGTAGTTAATACATTAATAGTTAATTTATTTATAGATAATAATCTTATGGTATTTATTTCCTAATATCTTGGCTCTTTTACTTTGACCCAGATCTTAATCACATCTGAAAATCTGTTGTTCTGGAACAGTATTATCATCACTAAGATCGTCAAGATCGTTCTCTGTTTTTACTTTTTAGCAGTTGAAGCGTTTTATCGATTGTTTTCAATAATGAAAAACAAAATATTTATCCTAAATTTTTGTTGAAGAAAGTAATTTGGAAAGACTAAAATCTTTTGTAAATCTCTTACCAATCCCGTGTCATTAAGAACAATTTTTTTTTCCATGCCCCACTGTCTTTTCATAATATATTTTGTGTGAATTAAAACTGATAATCAATTCTTCTAGGCTTCTTGACTAGAATCTGTCTTAATGTTGGTTTTTTGTTAAATAGCAGTAAAATAATAGTTGGACAGAAAATTGTTAACACAAGAAATTAAAGGAAAAAAATGGTTCCACCTTATCTACAACTGTGTAAAAGCATTAACAAATATTCGTTGATTTTATTAATTATTAAACAATATCGCAATTAGAATTTAAGAAAAAAGAACAACAGATTTACGATACGAGGAAGTATAATAGAAACCCGCTAATCCGAACTAATTGGGACCGACCCTGTTCGAATCAGGCCTATGGAGTGTTCAGATTAAGCGAAAGTATAAGGTCATGTGGAATATGTATTAATTATCCTGTTTCATGAATTATCTTTATATCCATACCATGCGCTGTTGTCACATCTTCTAGCTGCTTACAGAGTACTGTTATTGTACTGAGGTGAGTAACACTTGAGCTAGTGCTTATGTAATCTTGTTTTTCTTAAAACGTCTTTATTGACTAAATGTCGAGTAAGCATAAACACAATTCATGTTCATTAAAAGACAAGTTAGCCGTTCTGGAATGGGCGAGCAGTCTAGACGGCGGTCTGCCGTGTGGCCGTTGTGTCGGAACCTGGGTTCGAATCCCAGTGTTGGCATGGCTGTTCCTTTCTTCTTCTGTTTCGTCCTGGGACTTACTATCGCCCTGGGTTATCCTGGACGGGATGTGAATCTCGTCCCCCTCTTCTGACTTTCATTAGCTTCGCCCTGACGTTGTCTGGTTGAGCTAATTCTGTGGTCCTAGTTGGCCAAATTCGATAAAGAAAGGAAAAGACAAGTTAGAAATGATTGAACGTTTAGATAACGGTGACAGTGTTACTAAATTGGCTACAGAATTTGCTGTCGTAAAGCTACTACTAACGGCGGTTGAAAAAAGAGCCATGCTAAAAGTGAACAGATCTATGTAAAAATACCTGCTGATACCGTCGAAAAAATGGAGAAATTCAAATGTGTCAGCATTTGTCAAGATTGACGAAGCTCTGTATTTATGCTTTTACACAAGAAAGGGAAAAAGGAACCCCTTTAAGTGGACCACTCATACAAGAAAAGGCTCAACAATTAAACTAGCTTTTCAAAGGCGATGTTTCATTTAATGGTTGATTATTTCGTTTAATGGAAGAAGAGATATGGAATTCGTCAACTATCCACATTTGCGACATTTTAGCTTGTTTTCAAACTGATGATTATAAACTCAAATTTAAAAATTTGCTATCTACTTTAAATATATGAAGTAAGTTTACAAATGAGATGAGACAAGTTTAATTTTAAAATGTCCGTAGATGAGGGCGCGCTAAGCAACATAACGCGCTAAGCAACATGACTGAAGAAAAAAGCTTCTCCAGTCGGTCATTGAGGATGATAATGAAAATCGTTCTTTGTCTCAGAAATTAAAGGAAATTACTATCAAAGATGCTATTTCTTGAATTGTTCAATCGTAGTACATTATATATGTATAAAGGTAAGTCCACAAAACAATCCTGGAGAAAGTTGAGTCATTACCTTTATTTTTGTATCTAACATTCTATTTATTGGTAGAGCGATAGCCTGTAATATTATGATTCAATTTGACAAAACAATTTAGCATTATGATTCATATGCTAAATTGATAAATTTTGGCAGCTGATATGTCGGGCCCTCGGATAAAAAATAATGGATGATCTTAATTTAGAAAAGTCCAGTGAAATTACGTGGATAGAAACAAATTCCTCCCCCTAAAAAAATCATCAAAAAAGAAAAAAAGCATTTGAAAGCATTTACTAATTTCTGCAATAAGAGTAAATCAAATCAAAGGTGGCAAAATTTACACTCCAGTTAATATTTGATTCATCGTACTGATAGGGTCAGTGTGCCGAATATGAGACCCCTGCCTAATATGAGACCCCAGCCTACAGAATGTACTAAGTGCTGCCGCCTGGCGACTGGAGCGTGAAACAGTAGTCTATTGCATCATCCGTCAGCGGTGAGTCAGTCGAGTGTTTCCTAGCGCAAACAAAGGTTCAATAATTTTTTCCCTGAATTTGTGCTCGTCGACTTTTTTGCACGTGTATTTTCATTGACAGTTTTCACTTTTAAGATAAGACTCGTTTTGAAACTCTTGGTATCGGATAGGTAGCTTTAAATGTATAGTATAAACATGCCGGTTTATTTTAAGCTAACGTTAAGCCTAACCTAAAAAATTCGTTGGCGTGTATGACAACGTGGTCTTGCCTAATATGAGACCCCAAAGGATGCCTAATATGAGATAGGGTCTCATATTAGGCATTCTTTTTTTTTTTTCATCATGCAAAACTTGTTTACATTTTTTGTTTTTATTTTTAGATGCCTCCCGAAACAAAACGCAAAAAATGGCATCCTGTATTGATGGTGCGAGCTGTCAAAGCCGTAAAAAGTCGTTATATGGGCTATAAAAAAGCTGCAAAGTATTTTGAAGTTCCGAAAGGAACTCTGGAGCGTTATATTAAGGATTCAGAAAAAACAGCTGAATCACTGGTAGATGTTAGTTGGGAAGACGGCCTACTTTACCACAACACATTGAAGATTCATTAGTAAAATACTGCGTTGAGATGGATTCAAGGTTTTATGGCTTAAGAAGGAGGGATATAAAAAAAATGGCATTTCAGCTTGCTATGAGAAATGGTTTAAAACATCCGTTTTCATCAGAAAAACAATGTGCTGGTGAAAAGTGGTTAAAGGGATTTTTACAACGACACCCACAGCTGTCGCTAAAAAAACCTCATGCAACATCGTTCGCAAGAATTAAGGGATTTCGCCCAAACAATGTGAAATTTTGGAATCTAAAAACGAAAAGTAAACAAAACCTGAATTAAACTTCAACTAATTCGTTTTAAATGTCATTTTTCCTTTTTACCTATTAGCGATGAAGATAACTATTATCTAATTATTGTTTAAAGTTTTCTTTTTGACGAACTTTTCAGTAAATACAATTCATTTTTTTAATTATAGAAGAGGGTTTCATATTAGGACTACTTTTTTCAAACCCCCAAAATGTAACATTTGTGTTTAAAATTTCATACAAGAAAAAATGTAAAGTTGTTTTAATTTTCTGTCATTGTTATTTGTAGAAAAGTGTATTCCTTAAAAGAATATCACGTTGGTACTGTAATTCCTCACTTATTTTCCTAGTTATAGATGAAAATCAAAAAGGGTCTCATATTCGGCACACTGACCCTACATTGTAAAAATTAAAAGTTTACTATTTCCTAAAGTATCCACAGTAACTTTTAAAGTAGCACATTTTGTAGGTTCTTTAGAAATATATTATCATCACATTTTTAAAGGAATTCCTGGGAGCCACTGTTTAGGACAAATTTCCTTCAAATTTTTGTCTACTGAATAACTTATAAAACTTACTGAATAGTCTTTCAATCATGTTTGTTTATGTTTTGAAACATATCCTGCTTCAGCCAAAACGTCAATGTTTCTTCAGTTCGATGTTGTTCCCTTAAAGAGACTGGGTTTCTAAGAAGAGTCGGTTCTCAATAGAACATTCATTAAGTTGAAACATTATTCTTCTGAATTATTTAAGAGTAAAAGCTTTTAGTCAATTTAATCAATCAATAAAGAAATGAAAATCGTAAAATAAAGAAGAAATAGAACTTTCTTAGTGAAACATTTTAAAATATTTATTGAATCCGTTCTAGATTTGGGGGCGATGAAATCCTTGATTCTGAAAACTTTAGCTGAAATTTCGTCACTCTGGAATCTCTATCTAACTGAAAAAAAACCCATTAAAAACAATAGTTTCGATAAAAAAAAGAAAGAAAAAACTGCAATTTGCAAAAAATTCTATATAACCTCAAAACAACTAAGGTACCCGAGTCATATAACGCCGTATATACCTTTAACGCCACCTATCTAATTCTTCATAAACATAAAAGATGGCGGTACTGCACTAAAGTAGTTTGCATTGACATGCCATCTAGTAACCGCCAACATTTTCGAGTGAAATTACATTCGACTATTTCGTGTCGAGGACTGGTTCTGAAAGGCTGCTACTATATCAAGGTAACATAAAATATAGATTTTTTAATGTTCAGCAAAGATTAACTATATAAAACTATATATTTTCTTGATTCTTGAATATTCTTCTATGAGATAAGATAAAGTTATTTTTAAAATTCGGAAATTGTAGACAAACAAGTGTATCATGTGATCCAGGTGCTCAGTAGTGCTTTAACGCCACTTTAACGCCAGTAATAAACTTTTTATTTTTTGTAAGCTTACTTCTCTATAGCTTTTTGAGTTAACTGAAAAATATTGTTTTTTGTGGTATTTTGTTTTATTGTCTCATTTCATTGAAAAGGAAGGGATATTCAAATTAATTTTTACATTTCCTCTTTTGGTTTAGCTACAGATTAGAAAGACTGTGCTAATTTCATGTGATTTTTTATTATTTTTTACAGAAAATCAAATTTAGTTGCTTTTCACTGTAATTTTGTACAAATAATATTTACAATGATGGAATAATTTTTAATTTTAAATAAGTTAAGTTACTAGAAAGTAGGTGGCGTTAATTGGAACAGGTGTTCCTAATAACCCCTGGTTGCAAAGTTTTTTATTTGAGTTCTCATACTTCTCCAGTAAAAATTATTGTATGTTTCATTATGGTATGCTTCAAACAGAAGATTAAACTTTCTGGGTAATGATTTTCGTGTTTCGATTCACACCTTATTTCCAGACTTACAATAATTTAAATGTTAAGGTGGCGTTATTTGGGCAGGGTACTTTACGAAAATATCTTAACGCAGCGCGAAACTTATAATTAGACTGATGTAATTCAACTGTTTCTGTACACTCAGATATTTTTTAGTTTCTGTTGCTTAAGATCATAGTGAACTGTGATTCTGAACTGAATTATCAAAGAAAAAAAAAATAAGACTTTTTGTCTAAAATACTATCTACGATCATACGGAGAATCCTAGGCTAATGATAAGTGTGTCATTGCAATGAAAATAAGTAACTGTGTAATGAATAATGTTAGAAATGTCATAAATTTGTCTTATTGGTATAATAACCATAATAATCGCATTTGTTATATTAATAAATTCATATTTTGAAGTATTTTAAGTATATTTTAAGACGTTTTCGTCTTAAGTAGCCAGGTTGAAAAACAAAAAAAAACAAAAAAAAGGATTTTTAATGATTTTACTTTTTAATAATCAGAAGTTGACAAAATATCTTTGATTTTATCTGAAAAATGGTAAAATTCTTGATCACTTTTTACAAAAACTTGCGAAAATTCCA
>JAFIDM010000001.1:75388014-75399562 GCA_023159025.1 Thereuonema tuberculata | reverse complement strand
GTGCGAAATCGTTTTGGTTCCTTTGTGCCTTCCATAGTTACCATTTTAGTGTTCAATTATTAGGCAAGTAAAAATTTGTTATTACTTAAACTGTTGTAAAGTAAATTATAGTTAGTTTATAGTTAATTATAGTTAAATTTAATTATAGTTAAATTTCATAGTTAGTTTCAAATTTTTTGATAGTTTATTATTTTTATATCTTTTTTTGTTCTTTTCCTCAATGTTTCAGTATATCGTTATTCATCCAAGGATTTTAAAAATTTTGATTAAATTAATTTTCTATTGTTGTTTTTATTGTTTATTTTCATTTATATCTCTGTATTTCTGAAAGTTAGAATTCTTCTTTTGAGCTATTTTTTGCTATTTTCATTAATTTATTTATGTACTTGTTGTTAGGATCAAGGTAATAATTATTTTTTATTTCATTTATTAATTTATATTTATTATTATTAAAGTAATCTTCATTAATTGCTTTTTTTTTTAATTCTTTTTATTTCTCAAACAATCTAGACATTTTTTTTTTAATTTCAATAATAATAATTTTACAAGAGAATGGATAAGTGAGGAGGAAAAACTAAAACTTAATAAATACATTATGTTGGGTAGATCTAAAGTATCAATCAACTGCTTGGCCTTCGCGGATGATCTAGTAATATTAGATGGAAACATAGAAAATGCAAAAAGAAGACTGGAACTCCTAAAGGAGACAGCAGAAAAAGTAGGTTTACAAATATCTTTTGAAAAAACAAAATACATGACCAATGAAGGCAATTCACCAGGAATTCTTAAAACTAAGTACGGCAACATTGATAAAATGGATAACTTTATATATTTGGGTGAAAATATAAATCTTAAAAGTGAAAAAGAAGCAATTAAAATTAGAATTGAAAAAATGAAAAGAGCATACATGAAAGTAAGAAATTTGTATAATAAAAAATGTTTATCTAAAGCCGTTAAATTGAGACATTATAATACAGTTGTAAAACCTGAAGTGCTTTATGGGTCAGAAACACTATTACTAACTGGATGCAAAATGGCACTAGAAGATTTGGAAAAGAAAGAAAGAAGAATCTTGCGAAAAATATTAGGTCCAATCAAGAATAAAGATGGCGATTGGGTTTTGAGACCAAATAGAGAAATTTACTTGCAATGCCCTAAAATAACGGATGAGATCAGGAAAAGACGTGTTACCCTTTATGGGCACTTAGAGAGAATGAATGAAGATAGATTAACAAAGAAAATCCATACTTTCTTCCAAAACAGGAAAACAGACAAAAAAAATGGGTGGAGTGGGAAAGCAATAAAGGACTTAGCAGAAATGCAGATTGATCGGGAGACCCTACTCAGCAGAGACAAATTCAGACTAAAAGTTAAGAAGTTCAAAGGTTTTCAGGAAGACACAGGGAAAAGGAAAACAACTGGAGCCAAATGGTCGGATGAAAGGAAAAGAGTCCATTCGGAAAGGATGAAGGAGTTTTGGAGAAAGAGGAAGGAAGAGAGAAGAAAATAGTTATCTTAATGTGGTCCTTAGTTGGCCTGAAACGATTATAAAAAAAAAATACCATAGTGGTATAAAATATCCTGTTTTATAATATTAGCATTGATGTAAAAATTTCTCGTATTAGAAAAAGAGTGGTTGACATATATCAGTAAATTGTACATATAAGAAACTTATTTCTTTCCATATAAAAATTAATAATTTTTAAATCTCTTGTTGATTCAGTTTTAATTATGCATTAAATTGCTGGATATACTTATCTAAGTTTCAAATTAAAAAATGTAAATAATTTGTTAAAAATAATTCTTAATAATATTTTTATCAACTTTAATAATTAATTAAAGGAAATTCATTATAAGAAGAATAAATCGGGGAATTTGGAAATAAAAAAAACCTGTTACAGAATTACGATGTTAATATAATTTACAAAAATATTTATGAAATTTTCACGCAGAAAAATATAAAAGAATAATCATGTATAGGCCTACTCAATAAATCATAGTAAACATAAGGAAAATTAAATTAAAAACTGTGGTTTTATTAATTCAAATCCTAAAGATATGTTGCATATTATAAATAATCTAAAAAATAATTATTCTTCAGGATGTGATCACGTTACTACCTCTGACAAAAAAATTAAACAAATTTTTGCTGTTTAACTGCTGAAATTTTTAAAAACATTTACACTACAGGCGTTTTCCCAAATTTGTGGAAAATTTCTTATGTAATTCCAATTTATAAAGGTGGAATACATAATAATTTTGAAAATTATCGCCCTATTTTTTAATTTTCAAATATCTCTAAAATTATTGAGACTTATTTAACAAATGCAATATATAATTATAGTAATAAAATGAAAACTTTAAACAAAAATCAATTTGTTATAAAAAAAAAACAGTGCGATAAATTTATTAGAAAAATTTATCAAACAAATTAATGATAATTTAAATAACAGTAAGATAAATTACATTGCATTCATTGATTTCACAAATGCATTTGACAACGTTAATCATCATTTACTATTAAAAAAATTAAATTCAATGGGTATTACGGGACCAATACTTAGTTTAATACAAAATTATTTGAAAAATAGAAATTTTAGAATTAAATTAAATAATATTTGAAACCTTTACATTATTATTAAAATCAGAGTTCTTCAAGGTTCCCATTTAGAACCTTTATTGCTTATACTATATATAAATTCTTTAGGTAATTCCATTAACAATTCTAAAATATTCATTTACGGGGATGATGATGCTCTTTAATCTAGTGATAAAAATCACTTCACTGCATTGAAGTTCCTTCAAGATGATTTAAATAGCATTACAAAATGGGCTAAAAATAAAATGATTATAAACCATGAAAAATCAAAGTTAAGCTTATCAAAAATAAAAATAAGATTGTGGACAATGACTCATTTCTTACATTATACAAATTTAATTGTTTAAATTTAATTTCTACAAATATATAAGATGCGCCTACAATAAAATTGATTATGACTCTCAACAAAAATTTCTTGAACTTCAGATAAATAATAAATTAACATGGGAGTCTCATTTTAATTCAATTATAAACAAATTTATTTGTACATATAAGAAACTTATTTCTTACCATACAAGAATTAATAATTTTTAAATCTGTTGTTGATTCAGTTTTAAATTATGCATTAAATTGCTGGATATACTTAACTAACAAGGAAACCTCTCGAACCTCACTTTTTCAAATTTTAATGAAACTTTGCAGAATGAAGCATTAGATTGTGTTTATAAAATGAAATAAATCTTAGATGCGGAATCGAGCGCGAAGGACCAATTTTGGGGGGTCAAAAATGTTCGAATATAGGTCGTTTTACCTCTCAAACACTAGATGGCGCTAATGATTTGTTGGTAACGTCTAACCTAGTACTTTCCTATACATTTTAATAGCTAAGTTAAGTGGCGCCATCTGCTGCTCGTGATGATTGACTCGTGATGTAAACTTATTCAAAGTCTTTATTTTGTTTTAAAATTTAAAGTTTTCAAATTCGGAAAGATTCTTAAACGTAAATTAGAAAGAATCAGATATAAGAGGAAACATTCTACATTAGTTAGTTATGATATATAATATATCGATAAATCAATTCATTTACGATGCTTATCAATTTCATCTAAAACAGACATCGTGCGTTGAATCTAACGAATTTCAATGCATTTTTAGGAATTAAAAGTACTTAATACTTGATTTACTTCAATAAAATATTTTGTGCATTGGGTCCTTTATTAAACAGTCTCCTCTATATTTGCTGTCTAAGATTTCTAAGATTTATTTCATTTTATAAACACAATCTAATGATTCATTATGCAAAGTTTCATTAAAATCTGAAATAGTAAGGTTCGACAGGTTTCCTTTTAGTTTCAAATTTAAAAATTTAAATAATTTCTTAAAAATAATTCTTAATAATATTTTTATCAACTTTAATACTATGTCACAACAAGAAAAACAAAATATTCGAATTAAATATAAAATATTAATGATTAAAGAGGAATTTATATATAAGGTAACTTTAACTTTTCGAAGATATCTTTTTCGAAATTAGAAAAGCCTAATTTAATTATGAAAATAGTATAAACACTAGAAACATTTTGGTCTCAAATCCATAAATTTAATTAAGTATAAGCTTTTTAAACAACTTAAATGGGAAAAATATAACTATGAAAACATTAACAAAATTAAAAAACAATATTAATATTCGATGTAATTCAGGAAAAATCATTAACTCTATATATTAATTAGCTTATAATTTTTATTTATGTTAATTGATTAATCATACATTAATCGTCAACATAAATATTTTTTATTTTTTAAATTAATAATATTAAAATATCAGCACATGTATAACAGGTATACCTTACTTTATAAGTATGTCTTAAAGGACTTGTTAACATAAAAAAAAAATCACTCTTCTCAAGTTTTCCTTACAGAATATAAAAAGGTCTACGTAGGATTTGTTTCTAAAAAAAAAAATCTATATTCTTTTCTCATAATCAGAAATCAATGATAATAAACAAAGGTTTCATTGATCTTCTATAAATCACAATCTCAATTCATTCAAAAAACTTCATTCAAAATTACGTAAAAAGAAAATAATTAAAAATAATTGTTTTTTCTGTTGTTTTTATTTTATGTTTTTAAAAAAGTGGGATAATTCCTAATAAATTGATTAAAAAAATTACTAAATCCATATAAACTAAAAAGATTTAAGATAAAAAAAAATTTTAGTCCACAACTGAAGACAAAAGAAATGGCGCACAGTGGGCTCAATTCGTTAATCATGGTGCAAAAAATCCCTATTATTGGGAGTATTAGCCTGAAATTTAGTTTACAAAGTTTTTGTTGGTCGCTGATTTCGAATCTGACATAAACTGTCCAAATTCAAAAGTTTTCGTACAATTTTGTTTGGCAGTGGGAGAGCTGAAGATATTACTGGGTCTGAAGACACTAACAGTCTGCGAAATAAATCACGAATATTGAGTCTTCTGCTTGATTTTCTCCTGAAAAATTGGCGATAGTTCCTGATATATTTGTTCCTGGCTTCTTGGGCCTCCTCCGACAATTGTCCAAATGGCAATACTGAATTCTTATAATTAAGGAGCTGTGTTCTAAGACATTGTGAATAATAGGTGTCATTTCGTACCAGCTGTACATTTTCTTGTAGTTAGCCTCCCTTATGCATTCTATCCATTAGGCTGTGGAGTGGCAGGAAAAAATTACTTCTACGTTCATCCAAGGCGAAGTTAGATTGCTCAAACTACGATTTGTACGATTAGACTTTTTCCACCTCTGAGCATATTTTGTAAAAAAATTGTATATAACCTTTTTTTAATTAGTCTTGTTTCGGTAAGCTATATTCATTTAGCACCCGGTTATAAAAGACTTCAAATTTTTGAAGCAGACATCAGAACTCCTAATTGTCTCGTCGGCATGTCTTGAATTATCTGAAACAAAAACCAGTAATTGTATATTTCGATTACGTAACATAAACAATTAATATGAATTCAACTCCCGTAGCCATCAACTGCGGATTTAAGGAGGGAGGGAGGGTTTTTTGGGCAGCAGCCTCTTCCCTTCAAAATCAGCGCCGGTTGCAATTCATTTATTGAAAAAGTGATATTGTATTTGTCTAATCTAACTTTAACTTCAGAAAGGAATGAATGTATGTTTGTAATTTCTACATAGCGTATCTCCTCCTTATAGAAGGCTTTTATAGAGACTTTCCTACCACCACCCTAAGGTAAACACTAGTCCTCCTATGAATACTGTATTTCTAAATCTGCCAATGAGAGCCACCACAAATAACTTATAAAGTGTACACTAAAAATGCAGTGTAAAATTTTCAGTGTATGAATAAACTTATCAAAACGAAATTGGATCTCAAGTATCTCGTTCTCTCTAGAACTGAACACTACCACTGCAGTAAATGCTAAAGATACAGATGGCAATCTCAGACTGACTGTTTTGGAGTGGTTGACTGGAGAAAAGTTGGAGAGGGGGAGGGTGCAATGATCTCCAGCCCTTCCAATGGCGGTGACCCACTGGATTTTCTCACTCTTTCTGCTCTATACACTCTGGTGGCAGATTATGGCAAGTAAATTTGATGGCTAATGTTACAGCTATCCGTAGTCTAATGTCTGGCATAAATAACTGCTTGGAGTTTTTTAGCGTCTTTGTTTAAAACATTCCCTGATTTTTGAAAAATCACTACAAATAGATCTAATTTTCAAAGTACAGTATAACTTGATAATCCGACATTTGCCAGACCGACACCAGCTCGCGAAGGCATATTTCGACTTAATATTTCAATATTTAGCTTCGTAGTGACTTAGAACTCGAAATTATCTTTTAAATAAAAAAAGAATCATCAAAAATCGGTTAAGTATTAACTTCAGTAAGTGAGTGAACAAAAAGCAGGAATTATTTTAAATAAGTATATATTATAAAACAACGTAGTTTTTTTATAATTTACTGAGGGTACATATAGTAAATAATGTGTACAACATTTAATTTTTTTTATTTTTCCTTCTGATCATGGGTTATTTAGCATTGTTTTAAAGGCACCCTTGATAATCCGGAATCCTTGGTAATCCGACAATCTTTTGGTCCCATATCTGTCGGATTATCGAGATTGTACTGTATGTCATTTCTTTAAATTTTGAGGTATGACATTTGTTCAAAGAGGGCCTTCACGTACTTTAAAAATATACTAATTGACCTCAGTTGCAGAATTACGGTGGCATTAAAATTTTAAAATAACTTGTAAACCTTCATACCACATCCTATAGAACAACTTTGGAAAAGTTTGAAATAAAAAAAAAGTTCGATTTTGTGATTTTTTTGCACCATGATTACTGAATCGAACCCACTGTGTGGCGTTTGGTTCGTCTATTTCTTCACAATTATTTTCTTCTTAGAATTAATTGAATTTATGCGAGATGTTTTTTATAATTTTAACGTATACTAGCCGGGTAACGTTGCTTTGCTCCGGAACCCTTGCATATATAGTATAAAAAAAAACAACTTTATTTATTTAGCAAATTAATATCGAGATAAGAAAATGTACTCAGCCCGTTCCCAGGCCTTCTCCGGATAACTCAGATGTATTGCGGGTTGGCGCCACACAGCCATATATCGATAAGGCAACTTTAAAGCGAAAATATAAATCCTCTTTATTCCCTATCCCATGGGAATTTCGAAAACTCCGGCATTATTCGTTATCTACATCATAAAGGGAACCTCTGTGCAACATTTCAGCTTTCGAGGTCCAAGGGTTTGGGCTGGGCGATGATGAGTCAGTGAGTGAGTGAGGACTTTTCTTTTTATATAGGTAGAGTAACTGATTTTCTTTCATTTTTTTATCTAAGAAATCTCTGTCATTCAACGCTATTTTAAAACTAAATTCAAAGTGTCTTTGGAAGATTCGAAAAGAATTCAAAAATAAAAACTCACGATTGAACCACCTTTGAATTTTATTTTTGAAGAATCCTCCAATTTCTTGTATCGCTATTTTGAATCTTTAGATTAGGGAAAATGTTAATTAACAAGAAAACTCATGAGACAAATCCTCAGGAGACAATTAAGAAAATCCATAAAACTTAATAGTAAAAAAACAACAAATGAGAACAAAATCCTTTTAATTACTCATTATGTTAGAAAAAAAAAAAGATTCAAATTCCAATAACTTTGCCTTAATTGATAAACGTCAAAAAAAAAAAAAAGAAAAAGAAAAACTTCCTTTTAAACAAGAGGAAAAAAAAAGAAAGTGACTGAAGATAATGAGTCCTCGTTTAGTAATTACAGCTCGTCATTTTATTTCTTCACAGAAACGAATTAAATCGTCAAATCCATTCGTCTTCTTTGATGTTCTGTGCATTGTTTTAAAGTTATTCATTTTGCTACAAATGCTAAAGAAATGTATTTCTATTCACAGAAAGAATATTATTCTTAATTATTCCAATAAATAGGAATTTGCCAACAAAGCGATTTCTTACATTTCCATTCTCCAGACAAAATTCTACACGCTTCTTAACCTTAAAAAATAATAACTCAACTGTGTACACACATGTCGCAGTCACATGCCGTAATTTAGCACTTTTCATGAAGTGTCTAGACACATCGCGCACAGTCTATCCACAATGGACACATGCTGTAATTCAATCTTCAAATCAAAAATTACCGTATCTGTCCAGAAATATTGGACACTTCGCGAAATGTCAGCAACTGGATTGACAGATGCTGTATTACAGCATCTGTCCAATCGACATTAGACACTTCGAAAAGTGTCAGGGTGATGTTAGACACATATTATAGAAGAAGAGTCATCTATCCATTTTTTACAGCATGTGTCTAGCCGGTTTTAGACACTTACTGAAGAGTCACATCATGTTTGGACTGATACTGTTACACGAACAAATACTAGAAAAAATGCAATGCAAATACAGTAACAGTAATACAGTAATAATTTTCATTGGCACAAAAGAAAATTATTTTAATTGCTATATTTTATAAGATTTTAATAAAAGAGACTAATAAAAATATTATTCTATATTAATATAGCTTACGCCGTTCCGGCGTCGCCGAGCGGTCTAGACGGCGGTCTGCCCCTATGGCCGATATGTCGGAACCCGGGTTCGTATCCCGGCGTTGGCATGGCTGTTTCTTTCTTCTTCTGTGTTTCGTCCGTTTCTCCCTGGGACTTACTATCTCAGGGTTATTCTGGACGGGATGTGAGTCTCGTCCCCCTTCTGGAATTTCCTAGCCTCACCCTGAAGGTTGTCAGGTAGGTCTAGCCCGTGGTCCATAGTTGGCCAAAGTCGATGAAAGGAAATATAGCTTACGATCTAAAGAAAAATATACAATTCAAATTAAATGATGTAAGATCTAAAAATACCAGAAAAATACAATGCAATACAATAATAGGACCAAAGCAATTAAAAAATAGAATAATACAGCAGTATTTCCTATGTATGTGTTTTATTTATAAATTTTTCCCACCGAAATTTCCTCTACTTGTTAACACATGGCATACTATTAGGACAACTGCTATTGCACTGTTTCCTTGTTACAGACACATTTCCTTGTTGTTCACTGTTTGGCAGACAGTCAGCCACCATTTAAGAACATTTAAAGAATCCTTGCATTCCTGAGTTGTTCTTTATGACCTCCCTCACTGAGAATTTTCTTTAAAATCTCACTCCAAACCATCCTTTTATGACACCACTCTCACAGCCAACCTGGTGTACTCGGCTTCTTTCCATTAATGACAACACAGATGAAATTTTGGGGGGGAGGGGGGCTGCTGGACCCCTGTTCACCTGCGGTTCAGCGTAGAAGCACGCGGTCTCCAATGGAAACATTAGGTAATTTGGAGGTCATCAAAAGCAATTTTGTTTCCAGCAATTTTCATTCGTTTTTGAAAAATCCTCTCTAATTTCCCGAATTTTGTCTTCATAAGTGTACAGAGTGATGTTGGTTTGCGTGCTATGAAAAGGATTCTTACATAACTCAACACTCCAATTCTTGATCATTGATTGCCTCTGAACATATCTTACCTCTGTGGTTATGGCGAAAAGGTATCTGATCACTTGTTTAACGAATTCCCTACCGTTATCGCATAGTAGTATCTTCGGTGCTCCAAAAAAAATAGTTGAAGAAGCTCCGCAGCAACCTCTTCAGCAGACTTCAATCTCAGTGGTTGAAGGACAACAAACTTTGTATCATGATCTTGATAGTTCTAAATTGACTTAAAATCGCGATCTAGTATAGACTGAAAATCGACCAGGTCAACTTGATCACATTCACAAAAGTCTTTTTGACAGAATTGGGCTCACCACAATTTTTGTTGATGAAGACTTCTTCGCGTTGCACGAGAGGCAGCACGACAGAAAGATCATAATTGCTGGCGAGGAATGCTGAGTTTTCTCGTAAAGTACTTCTCCGTCTTCACTCGCTCTCCATGTCCTTTCTTGTTTACATGGCAGTCATAAATAGAGTCGTAAAGGTCCTCGTACGGCACTGTATCTTTACCATATTCGCTCTTCTTGATAAGGTGCTGCCGAGAGTCAAGATATTGTAAGTTTTCAAAAGATGATATTTTCTTCTAGTCTTTGTCTCTCTGAAACCAAACATATTAAGATATTTAGAGTCATTAGGATAGGAAATACAGGCAAACAATGAGAACGAAAGAAATTAAAATAACACCATGAAAAAAATCAGATTTAGCATAATTATATGTTTGAAATTATATAGGAATTTTTTATTTTAGACTTTTATGTTTTGAGGTTACATAGTGGCAAAAGAAAACTTACCTCTTTTCCTTAGCACCGATGACTTCCCTCATAATACTCTCCATTTTTCCCCTCGCGGATGGTTGTTTATTGCTTCACATAGTATACATCAAGTTTCTTTTAAAATTCTCTTTTGTCAATAACCACTGGTAGCGGAGCAGTAGAATTACCGAAAGTCGTTTATATTCTTGCTCATTTCAACAAAGAACTATTCACGTTAAACAACTATTCACAAGGAAAACTATTCATCAGGAACTATACACGTTACAAAAGCAATTAAGTCGATAAACAAAGAAACAAACAAAGATACAATTGCAACACTCCGTCACAAGTTCTGTCTCAATACTGATCAAAAACCATCTCAACAGGCCTGGAAGAGTGCATGTTTAATCGCACGGGAAGCGATGAAGAAATTAATAAATAAAAAAAATATACATGAAATATTGTTCCATTTTTCTATTTTTTATTTGCATTGGTCCTATTACTCTATTTATAGTATTTTTTCTAGTATTTGTCGATCTTATATCATTTTTATTTGCATTCTATTTTTCATTTTTTTTAGGTCGTAGGCTATATTAATATATTATTATTATCTTTTATTAAAATCTAACATTTTACAATAGAATAATGAAAATCATTTTCTATTGTATCAATTATTATGCACATTAATATATTACGCATTGTATTTGTTTTGATATTTTTAGAACTTCTAACATCATTGTATTTGTATTGCATTTTTTTTCTGATATTTTAGATCTTAGATTAACATCTAACTATAGTTTCTTTTAATAAAATCCTATAAAATGCATTAATTAAAATAATTTTCTTTTGTGTGAATGATTATTCCTATTATCCTATTTGCATTGCATTTTTTCTGGTATTTATTCGTTATATCATCAGTCCAAACGCCATTTGACTCTTCAGGAAGTGTCTAATTTTGATTGGACAGTTGCTGACACTTCGCGAAGTGTCCAATATTTCTGGACAGATACGGTAATTTTTGAAGACTGAATTACAGAATATATCCATTGTTGTTAGCCTCTTCGCGATGTGTCTAGACACTTCATGAAGTGCTAAAATACCACGTGTGGCTGCTACATGTGTCTAATGAAAGAACGCTTATATTTAATCCACTCCATATCAAATCAACTCCAAAGTGATATTTCGTTGATAATCCTATTGTCCTGCTTCTTCAAGCTAAATTACAACTTCTTAAACTCAACAAAATTTG
>JAFIDM010000001.1:75299868-75373014 GCA_023159025.1 Thereuonema tuberculata | reverse complement strand
TTCCTTTAATGTCTTCAAAAAGATAAACTCGAACGAATTAGACTAAGACCATCTGCTTTGAACTAAAAAGGAACAGAGCAATTGTTCATTGATGAGTCTCGATTCAGTCTCTGCTTCCCGACTAATATTGATATGGAGAAAGCCTTTGTACCATACTAACATTCTGAAAAAAGACAAGTATGGCGATGCATTGACGTGACATACACTGATCTTTACGTCTTTGCAGGAGATGCTATAACAGCTATCAGGTATCGCGATAACATTCTGGGCCAAAATTTGCGAAAATTGTATTGCTTAATTTATTTAATAATGTCATTCCGTGATAACAAAAAATTGTTATCATATTCGATGTTTATTTCATGTTTTTTTTTTTTATGATTTAAGAAGAAGAAACTTATTGATTTCTCTCCATAATGTACCTGATGAAGAAAAGAGAACATGTTTTTGAAATATAGTGAATTATTCTAAAAAAGAGGAAGAATTTGTGGTTTTAGTTATTTAATCATTAATATAGAATGGCAATCCAGTTACCTGATCTCATTTCGATAGAGCAAGTTGGGAAACTCCCGAATTGAAGGTCTCAAAATTCCTCCCTTAGTCTCCAGGAGCTGAAATCAGATCTTTTACAAGAATGGCAATTAATCTCGCAGAACCTCATAAATAATCTTATTGGCAGCTCGAAAAATCAAACACCCTATTAACAAAATGTTATCATTGAACTGTTGCATAATGGCTATTAATGATTTTCATTTTTCATGACATTGTCAACGGAATTCTTTCTTCTATCAGTCATTATTGAACTTTCATATGACAAACTTATCCTGTAAATTTCATTCCCATTCAGTAAAGGTTTGTTTTTGCTTGATTTTTTTTTTTAGTATTTCTTGTTTGTTGCTTAATTTTTAAGCACCAGCCATGTCGACTATTAACATATACACGGTGACCAGTATGTTAATAGTCGACATGTACTATCGACCACAATTAATAGTAGTCGAAAGTAATTCTTCTAATTCAAATACTTAAAATATCAAGTGCACGAAGAAGTATTCGTTCAAATTAAAAATAAAATAAGTAAATCTTAGGAATCATCTTAAACAACATAAATTAAAAATGTTTGATGATCATTGATTAACCTGCCTTGCCGAACCTTCAGACATATTAGATTTTTGTAATTTATTATACTAAATTATAACAATATAATAAATAATTCTTAAGAATTAAGAATATATTTCAAACGATACATGAAAAAAAAAAAAATATATTGAATGAACTGTATTTCCGGTTGACATATACTGATACAAATCTACCAGATTTTTTTTTTATCGTTGAATTACATTAAAGATCAAACTTCATTGAGTGATAAATCATTGAGTGAAATTGAGTGAAAAAAGTCAAGAGAGGATTTTTCAGACATTAAAGCAAGACTCAACTAAGTTTATAGACGTTCCAAGTCAAGAACTTCTGAAGTAATTTTTTTTTTTTTTTTACAAATGCCCGGGATCATAGCTTGATCATCTTTCTTTAGGCCAACAACAAGGTGCGAAATATGATGCCTTTAACCGACGAAGCGTTGCCTAGGGTACGCCGTAGGAGGCAGCATCAAGTGGCACCCGCAGGAACGAAGTGGCAGAAGAAGAAAGAAACATCCGTGCCACGACCGGGATTCGAACCCGGGTACCGGCACACTCGCCGCAACGGCAGACTGCCGTCTAGACCGCTCGACCACATCGGCACAGCTGAAGTAAATTCTATAATAACAGAATCATATTGGTGGTTGGTTAAATAAGTGTTCTTGAAGGCAGAGTAAATATCAACGGTAAAAATTTAAGTTACCAATGATTGAAAATATTTACAAGATTGGTTCGTCTCTCAATAATTCTCGATTCACTTGAAAAACATAAGATTCTTTAAAATAATTCACTTAGAATGATCATTTCAGTTCATTTCCTAAGAACAGTTCCTTCGTCTTTTCGGAATAACAACACAAATAAAATAGCTTTACCTTTTAAGAATCTATCTCTTGACTTGATATCTCATTTAAATCTGCTTGTTGGTCCATAGCAATTTTATGTTCAATCCACATAGATTGATTTTGATGCACAAAACCATTATATTGGAACCAATAGGATTTCATTTTAGACAGCTTTGCCCGTTAAGTATCTTATTACACAAATAACGCATTGGGTTTTATTCACCTTCCAAAAACATTGAAAGAGAAACGAACCACGATGTCCACTTAATCTTCTCATCGACATCTCCCATTCCTTTTAATTCATTTTTTTATCATCGTAAACAACAACACAAGAAACAGTTGCCATGACAACCGCTCCACAATAAAAATGAATGCTTTCATGTTTTCACTTGTGCATTCATAAGAAACTGATTTATATTGTCATTGCACATAAATCACTTATTTATTTGTTTAACTAATCACACAGAAAAAAAACGCGCTTATTAAATATTTGCTTTTTATAAATATTAAAACTTGAAAAAACAACTGCGCAATTTTGATCTAATTTGTAAGTTAATTCACTACAGTTAATTAACTCGTTACTTCATCTTCACTGCAACTTCTGAACAAAGGGAATTTTACGTTATTTTGTATTTCAAAAATATACATCTTTCTAGAACATTTAACTCGTAATTTTTTCCACATCATTAATTAAATTTATTTACAGTTCATTTTGAAGAGACTGGCTCATGGATGAGTGCATTTTAAAACAATGTCGATTTGTTTTCTTACTTTTCAGATGTGAATAAATATACAAATAGACGATAGCAACAAATTGACGGATGCTGTAATTGGAAAACTGTTTTCCGAGAAAAGCTCTTGGAATTGAAAGCGCTTTCATATTTTTATACTTTTGTTACGTACAATCTTTGGAGTAATAACTTTATGACGAAGTTATTCATTAATATCATTAAGAGAAGATAGAAATGATGGTGGGATACTTATTTCTTGTTAAACATTAAATACGAATTATTAATGAATAAAATAAATGTAGAATCTATATTACTAAAATCTTTTATTTCTCTGTCTGTCTGGCGCAGTTTTCTGTGAGAATGAAAAATAGAAAGAATTTTTTCAATGAAACATCCGTGACAGGAATCGAACCTGCAACCTTCTGATCCGAAGTCAGACATCTTACCCATTAGGCCATAGGAACTACAACTCTCTTCATATTGCTTTTTTGACTTATCTGTCAAAACTGAACTGACTTTGACTGAAAAGTAACAATCTATATTACTAAAATCTTTTATTTCTCTGTCTGACTTTCTGTCTGTCCGGCGCAGTTTTCTGTGAGAATGAAAAATAGAAAGAATTTTTTCAATGAAACATCCGCGACAGGAACCGAACCTGCAACCTTCTGATCCGAAGTCAGACATCTTACCCATTAGGCCATGGGAACTACAACTCTCTTTATATTGCTTTTTTGACTTATCTGTCAAAACTGAACTGACTTTGACTGAAAAGTAACAATTGTAATTAAAAAGAAAGTCAAAAAAGAAAGACGCAGTACGTCATTAGGTAGAATACTGAGAAATCAGTATTTGTAACTTAAAAACCACTGAAAAGTATCAATTGGAATTGGATAAACGAGATGAACGAGAGTGTCGATAACATCAATCGAATGATAAGTCTAAGAATACAAGGAGAGACTACAGAGCATACAATACAAGTGCGAATAAAATTGACACTTTTGATAATCCATCACACGAACATCTCTATATGCCCAAGTGTCTGAACGCATTGAATCTCAGCGGAATTCCTCAACATCGTTTGTCATTGAAGATTGGATCTCCAATAATATTGTTGCGAAACATCAATCCCAAGTTTGCATACTGCAATGGAACTCAACTTAAATGCTGTTCATTCGATAATGATCTCATAGAAACCGAAATTATAACAGAACTCACAAAGGAGATTTTGTTTTCATCCATAGGATGTCTATGGAACCATGCGGTAATCTACTTCCATTCACTTTCACAAGAAAACAATTTCCGATCAGACCTTCTTATGCGATATTTATCAATAAAGCTCAAGGACAAACTCTAAATAAAGTTGCCATATAATTGGAAAACATTGTCTTAACTCACATACAACTTTAGGTCTTTGAGTCACAATTCAACAGAATTTGGTTATCTTCACTCTAAAGAATACTCACAATCAATTTGTTGCGAAGAATTCCGTATACAAGCTATGATTTTCATTTATCATCTATATCAACTAACGTCCATCTGAAATCTCTTCTTCAAATATCTATATCGAACAATCTGATGGCCTAGCTATTAGATATAGATAATTTTCACTATTTGTAACTCAAAAACCACTGAAAAGTATCAATTGGAATTGGATAAAAAAGAACAGAAAAAAAATAATCACTATTTCTATTAGGTAGAATACTGAAAAATCGCTATTCGTTACTCAAAAACAATCACTATTTCTAACTCAAAAACCACTGTAAAGTATCAATGGAAATAAAAAAAAGAGACTCAAGAAGCAAAAAGAAAGAAGCACTATTTCTATTAGGTAGAATACTGAAAGCTCACTATTTGCAGCTCAAAAGCGACTGAAAATTGTAACTATATTACGAAAATCTTTTATTTCTCTTTCGGTCTGGTGAAATTATTGTAATTTACAAAAATAGAAATAATTTCTACAAGTTATCTACTGGAATCCAACATGCAACCTTCTGCTCCGAAATTAGACGTCTTAGGCATTAGACCACAAGGATTACATTCTAATCTCTATAAAAAATAAAAATATATCACAGATATATGATTCACACGCTGATTCTAAAAGCAGTCGTGAATTGAGAGAATATATAAATCAAAAATTAAAATTAAAAAAAACTTTAAAAAAATTTTAGTTTTATTTTACTTGATGTAATTTGTGTGTGTGTGTTTTTTTAATAAATAACAAATTGTTTTCCGTTACATACGCGAGGCTTCCGGAGCGAAGCGACGGGTAGCCGACTAGTAAACTATAAGAACAAAAGCAAAACAAGAGTAAAGACTAAGTAAACGCAAATGGATAATTAAAGCTGCAGCAAAACAATAAAATACGGAATATCTTAAAAATTGTAAACATCCAAAAATAAAGCGCTTCCAAATAAGGCATTTTTTTGATCGCATTGCTATTTCATTGATTGATATTTTTAATGGCTTAAGTACGTCAGGAATGAAATATGAAATTGAGAACAACTCGTTGAAAGGAAATGTAAAACATACAAAAGAAAGAAGGAAATATCCAAGCCCACGTATTTGAACCCAGGTTCGGGAATATCTGTTGAATGGCGTCGCTTTCACCATTCAGCTATGCCCCATCGGCTACAAAAGACTTGAATTGAAATAATTTGGAATAAAGTTATTATAAAAAATAAACAAATAAAAATAAAAGTAATTTTATTAAAAATTCGAATAAGTTTTCCTAAAACATGAAATAATAGAATACTATTTTGTTTATTCTTATCATTAAATCATAATCCTTTTCAGTTTCTGGATTTCTTCAATTAATTATCGGAAGAACTGATTAAACAAACCGATTAAACAAACCAATCGCATTCTGGCTGTGGACAAATATTTGTGTTAGAATCTTGAAAGTCAATTCAAAGATGAAATTCAAATAATCTCGTGCTTTCTTTCAGCAATCGAATGAAGAATATGAAGAAAGCAATTATTCGTCTTATTCTTTAAAAAAGCTAATTTAATCTTTTCTTTCTTAGTTTTTCTCGAGGTGAATTACAAGATCGATAGTCTGATCGAACAGCAACGTTTCGTTAAAATGTGACATGCACTAATTAAATTAAATTCGTTATTTTGGAAGAACTGCTTTTTCCTTGATGGATTTGAATGTTCTAGCACATTTAAGCGAACTCTCTGAAAAATGGGAAATAATTGCTGAAAAAGTAGAAATTGAGAAATGCTTAACTTCAGAACAGCTTCTGTTTAAGAATTGATCAAAATATCAGTTAAGCTAAAAACAGAAATATATCTCAGTAAGACCTTTTGAATTCATCAATTAAGTTTATAATAATATTGTAATTATTATTTATAATATAATAATGTTGAACTTCTGTCTCTTTACATTAATCTTTAACTTAAAAAAATAAAAGTAAGTCAGTCTCTGACTAAATTTTAAAAATATAAAACTACAGTTCAGTTCATGAAAGAAGAGCTTTTGATGACGTAATTTCCTTACAGATTGATGTTTCCAGGACGTAACAGCGCCATCTATTGCTCAAATCCATAACTGAATCTTATAAACATTACGAAAACATTCTGGGTTTTGTATTTTCTACAATTACGAATACATAATAATAATTAAAAGTGAAAGAATTACAAACGTTCCACACTATTCCCCTTACTTGGCTATGCAAAGTTTGTCATTTCTTGGTCGCGCTTATGCGATCACAAAACGACGCCATCTTGTACTGACTCCTCGGAGTTCAAGTTGATGACGTAATGAGTGGTGACGTTTGTTTCAGACAAAATCAATCGCTACGTAATGACAATATATGGCAAACCCTTCTTTTTTGAAAATTCTATACAATCATTGTTTTTCTTGCTTGAAAATAATCAGTATTCAGTTTTTATTTCACTCTAAATTGTATTGTAACTTTTTTTTTTTATTGTTTGTTTTGTTCTTTAAATTTATAAAACATAAATACATGTATTCATATTACAATCTTCAGTTTTGTAAATTACTACTGATGGGAGAAGGGTTCTCATAATACGTAGAATTGTTCAGTCGAAAGAGAAATAAACAGAAAAACCGTTTGAATTCAGTTGTTAAAAGGTTGCTATTGTTTCAATGTTGTTATTAATTTTAAAATTTCCTGTGAAAATTTTAAATCAAATTGAAGAAAGAAATAATTTAGTTTAAAAAGAAAACCAAATAAACATGGATTTCCAATTTTGAAATGTCCAAATAACATTTATCAAAGATCACTAGGGAAGAGTAAATAGAGCGGAAGGACTTTTTAGTAATCAATATCACAAACACCCTTAAGGAAAAGCTCCTCCTCACGACCTTTCAACCACACAATAACAATTTCACAATAATCTTACCTAAATTAATATTCACAACGTTTTTACAAAAGCAGAAAAGAAATCGAAGTGAAAGTACAATCTCTTATATTCAGTTTAAGTAATAATATCTGCAATGATTTCATGTCTGATTTACTAAAAAGAAATTCGTTACAATTTTAACAAAATTGAATTGGTAAAAAGTGAACAACTTCACTTAATAATAATAAGCTTATACGTTAAATAGTATTTGTTTTATATTAAGATCAAGAAATTAGAACCAGGCGATCAACAAAAACAGGACTAGAAAGATAGAGATAGAATACAACCTTCATTTCCTACTTAAAAATATGATAAATCACTTGATTATCTTCTATGTAGTTCGATCTAAAGTTCGAAGAATCAAACAATCACTGAAAACTCATTAAGAGTGAATATACTTAAATTAAGAAAAATGTTGTAGACGTAAATTTTAGCTAAAAAAATAAAAACTTCGTCAAACTGAAGAAAAGCATCCGAAAATAGCATTAAATGTGATAATACAGGGTATTTCGGAAATGGAGCGAAGAGATACGGGTTCCAAAGGTCATTTTGAGTCGAAAATTTCTAAGACATTTTGTTGTACGGGCCGTAGTTTTCGAGTTAGGAAATGAATGCTTTGGGAATGGTCCCTAATCAAAGAAAGCTCAGTTCTGACCATTTTCAGCATTTTCTTTACTTATCCTACCTGTTTTTAGTGATGACATTTTATATCCGGATTGCTTTTTGTAATAAACTTTAACCTTATTTACTTACACTTGCTAATGTGAACTGAGCTGTCTTTGATGAGGGACCATTCCCAAAGCATTCATTTCTAACTCTTTTGCAATTTCTTATTTTAATCCTTCGTTTTAAATAAAAGTCAGTAATATACTTATGCCTTGGGAATATTAACAGCAAAATTTCATTCTCTACATAAAATTGAAATTTAGAGATTTATTTAATATCTATCTCTTCACAACTATTTTCTTTGACTATATTTTTTATTTCATTTTTTTCATCTCATCAGAATGATTCCAGATCATTCAATCTCACTCAGATAATAAAAACAAAAATTTTTTCTTATGAACAGATGTAGTGAAAAAAATCCATAATCGTAATGGATTTCAAAAATATCCTCTCTCTCATTTTGGAATAATAAATGCAATATTCATTATTAACCATATTGTAGAGAATTAATCCAGTGATAATTAGCAACTAGTCTATTCAAATGCTCTGAATTAATGAATTCAAGCAAGATAGTAGGCTTATTAACTTCTAGTAACATCAGTTTCAGTAGTGACATTTTAGTTACACTGAAAATAGCTACATTCCATAGAAAAAAACTTAGAAGCAATTTTTTTCTGTTTGAAAGAAACCACATAACAAATTAGAAGAATTTATTTTCTTCCTCTGTTATTTACTCAAATGCTGGTTAATATCTCTTATCCTTCATAAAATGTAACCAATGGAGACTTGAATTTTCATTCTGAAAAAAAGCGGCAAGGTGTTCATTGATGTGTCTGATTTCTCTCAACAGGATGTTATTAGTTTTGCAGATAAACACTTCTCCCAGAGAACCTCACTTCCGTTTTCACTTAACAGTAATTTTGTTTCTTCCTTATCACAGCCTATACCACTTACTAGATTCTTTGGCATTTAAATAAAATTTTAGAATTACAGAATTTCTTCTGATCAACTATTTTGTATCATCTTTAAGTTTAGTACAATCATTAGAATAGAAGGTCATATTTAAACTTTCTCAGGAATCATCTAAAAAATTTTACTAAAATACAGATTTTCCAGATAATGAATTGTTTGAATCATTAGATACCAAAGACAAATAAGATTAACAGCATTTAGCAATTTTCCTGAAGCCATCTAGTCAAAAAAAAAAGAGAATATTTAATATTTCTTTCCAAAAAAAATTTCTGTACTAAATGTCCCCTCTAACGCTGCCTAACAAAAAAAAAAAAAATTTTTTGAAGTTTATAGGTTTTAGAATTATTTTGGTTTTAGAATCAAAGTGACAAGCGTAAATTTTAAATAAACAGATAATAAATATTTTCTAAACCATTTTCTAAATGCAAGTAATATCAACTGTTTTCCATTAATGTATTAATTGTGTTGCATCAGATTTGCAAAAGGAATCATACTTAAATAATGAGAAGATTTAACAAAAATTAATCACTTGTTACTAAAACTAGCAATTCAGTGAAAAAATACTGAGTTCAGAACCGAGGACACCATGGTAGTTGCTTTACTTCATTCAGGTGCACATCAAACCAACATGCGTTGCACTTTACAGCTGAAGTGGGAAGGTATCTGTTTGCACCATCACGTGATCGTGGAGAATATTTCGATGTGCTTCAGCTGAACTAGTGTCCTGAAGCAGGAGTGCACAACCTGAGGAAGTCTGAGGCCAATATTTTTATAAAAGTTCTGATGGAGGACCGCAGTGTCCCATCCTTCAACCCTTAATATATCTTTCTAATAAATGATTTGATAATGTCATTTATAATAATAAATACTAATAAAACACGAATTTACATAAATGTTTAACTAATTAATGATTTGAAAGGGCCCTTTATAATTAATAATAAATGTAATTTACAGAAACTTCAAATTATCAAATAAAGCGCTAGTTGTGTTTCATACCAATATTCCTGTAGTAAAGTCTGAGACAATTGCTATTATTACAAGTTATGACATTTTTCAACGTATTTTTGGAAGCAAAAAAAGGCTCAAATTTAATTTTAAGTTTGACACTATCGGCCGGCAGCAAATACACCGTAGGCAGCAAGTTCTGCACCCCTGGCCTAAAGGGTGCCAGTGTAAAGTAGCCCACACTATCACAGGCTCGCCTCAATCTTTAACAGCTGGAAAGAAGCACTGAGGATGATTGCTTCTGCCAAACGTCTCCTTAGATAACAACTCTCTCTGTGGTGAGGAAGAAATTGATTATTCATAGAACCAAATGATCTATTTCCAATCGCCAAGGCTCCAGTTTTAATGCTGTGCTCCATGTTATTCATTTTCTGGCATTGATATTAAATGTTTGTGTATTGGCACTGTGAGAAGTTTGCATTCCTCGTATTATGTATGAAGTTCCCAATGAACTGTTCTAGTTAAAATGGAATCTTCTCGACCTGGTATGTAACTCTGATGTAAATCCGGTATGTAACTCTGCTGTGGTTTCATACTTTCGGCGCAGAATTCGTATCATTCTGACTTCTTTTTCTATCCACAGTGTCCACATTCAACACGATTGCGGCCATTCTAAATGCCGTGCTACACGAACACCTTACCTTTTGGAAATTACTGAGGTCTAATGTTTTTTTGTTTTTTTTTTTCGTTATTTCTACTCAACAGGCGTCTTACAAAAGCGCTGATAAGGGATACCTGACTTTCTGGAAGAACATACATCATTGACGAATAGCATCACTCAAACGATTTACATAAGCGCGTCTTTTGTGCTTCTTTTTCAGTTTCATTATTCTGTTACCATCTGTATTTTTTATGCTATTTTTTGAAAGCGGGACAATTATTGTTAAATATAAAGATATGGAAAGGATCAAATTGTCCAGCAGTTCCTGTAGGATTCGTAGCCACTCGCGCACCAGGGCAACTTCCGGCTGAGGAAGTGCTATGGGAGATGATTGGTGACTGGCAACATGTCTACCTATTGCATCCCATGCGTGTTCGATGGGATTCAGGTCTGGAGAAAGTGAAGGCCAGTCCATGCGCTCTGTCCTCTTGCAGCATGTTGTTGACGAGATGTGCACGGTGGGGGCGTCCATAAAAAGAAAGTTGGCCCCAACTCCTTCAACGTAGGGTACCACTATAGGCAGTAGAATTTCATCCCGATATCTTACAGCATTCACCGTTCCATTTCTAACAACATGGAGGTCACTACAATCACCAATGCTGATGCCTGCCATGATTCCATGATTCCACCTCCAGCAAAGGAATGTCTTTCTCGCCCGAAACGTGGATTCTTCCGTGTTCCACGTTCACGCCAGATCAGGGCACGACGATTGTCAGGCTGAATCTTCACTCGTCACTAAAGAGAGCCGTGGACCATTCTTCACGGGTCCAAGGAAAATGCATTTCAGACCACCTTCTGCGGGTTCTGCGATGTTCAGCAGTGAACGGAATGCATACCATTGGTCGCCGGGCATACAGTCCACCGTGACGGAGTCGATTTCGCACGGACTGAGTATACACCCGTCGTCCAGTAGCAGCGAGAAACTGTCCCTGCAGCTCAGTCGCATTGCTTCGCCGGTTCCTTTGTGCTATTAGCGTCAAGTAGCGATCATCTCTTGCAGTTGTGTCACGTGAGCTGCCCTGCCCTGGTCTTCTACTGTGCCAGTCTCTCTGAAGTGATTCTAGAGTCTGCTAATCACGCTTTGGGAGGTTCCAACCGCTGCTGCCACTGTCATCTGTGTTTGACCAGCTTCAAGACTCCCTATGATTCTCCATGCTTCAGATTCGGGTAAATCACGCCAGCCTCTTTATACAGGGTTGTGGGCAAACATGCAAATTAACGTTTCGCATCACAAACAACAATCAGACAACTTCCGTTTTCGTGTCATTTGCTTCTCTGATGATGTTCTTTAATAAATAAACTCAAATGCCTCTGTTTTTTGGTTGTACTATATTCATTTCGCAATATACCCTAAATTTTGTGAACAGTCTGTTTCTCTAAGGTTTGAAGTTAGGTGTTTAAAAAGTTATATTCAATTCAAGATATATGCAGTATTAAATTCAAGGATATTCAATTATAAGAACCAAGCACTGTTCTATTCTAGTAATTTTGCAGATTTTGAAATATAGATACAGATAAGATATATAGATAACAGATATTATCTAATTAGTGTATTTAGAATAAACTTACTTTTGAAATGCGACAATACTTCGTACAAATTGAAAAAAGGAAAACAAAAAAGAAGAAAAATAAAATAAAAATATTAGTGAATAGCTGAATAAGGAAATAAATTTTATAAAAAAAAATTAAATATCAGAATACAATTTCTCAAGAGCTTTCTAATCAAGTAAAAAAAAAACCAAAAGAGCTATTTAACAATAAAGAGTATTAAAATCTTCCACTAATAACTAAAAAGAAAAATAACATGAAATTTTCTCTTCGGAAAATTGATTCAGTTTCTTTAGTTGTATTAATAAATAATTAAGATTAATTACAGTTTCAAACAATATTAGTTCTTCAAATGTATTTTTCCTTCATCTCAAACGCTTTTCAAAACAATTATGTATTGTGTAATTTTTGTATACAATTATGTAGTCTTAAATGATCAGCATAAACGGGCAAAGAACTTAAAACCAACACTATCTTACTCCTACAATTTCTGGCAACTTTGAATAAAAGCAGGACTAGTGTGGAACTCATTTTAGGCTTCTAGGTAGAGCGTACCTCATAGCAGGAGAAGCCTTATGTCTCAGCTCTTTCTATCCGATGTCGCGAGAAATTGATGATTGGTCTGTGGACCGTTAAGTGGTGCCGTCACAACTATGTCACAGTTTGAGGAGCCCGTTGCTAGGGTTTTACCACTGCGAACTGTTACGAGTCAAGCCGGCGTTTATCGTGGTTTTTCTTTAAGAAAAAATACCCAAAAATAATTAAAAAAATTATCAGAACGCATTTTTAAGATTTCAAGAAAGTTCACCTCAGGGATTTTTTTTTCTTAATTTTGAGAATTTTTAGATGAAACATTAAGATGAAAAAAATTGTATTTTTGCATATGTTTTAAGTTCGAACTGCCATAGGCGACATTGAATCCGATGTCAAGGGCTTCTGAGTGATTCACTCAAAAGCCACTCTCCAACAGCAAAGGACTGATCTGAACTTATTTAAGAAGTACGATTAGAGAAGAATGAATAGAAAGTTATTTAGAAATAAAATAAAATTATTCATTCTTCTACATATTTATTATAAGGGGATCTTTCAAATCTACGGAGAACTTCTATTTTTTTCTGTGGGGTTTTGAAGTTGTAAAATTTCCGAGATTTGAACAATTATGTCAAATAAATTCAATTTCTCAATTTAATTTAATTGAGAAAAAGTCAATTATTTTTAACTTGTTTTTTAATTGTCAAATTAGAACAAATTGGATTCATTATCGATTTTGTTAAAAACCACTTTATTTCTTCATTGAGGTTTTTTTGTTATTTTGCTGATTTTCTGAAATTGTTTAAAAGAAAAAATGAGCAATCATGATCATTTGGTGTAACAATTAATCCTACATTTCAACCACAAGCAATAATCGCTGTCATTGATTGTAATCAGTCTTAATCAAAACTGAATTGAAACAGGAATTAGTGCTGATTCTGTAAACAATTACTTTGTTATTTCAGTCTGAATTAGTTCCCCTTATTAACGTGCACCCATTTACAAGATTAAAAATGTAGGCAGTAGAAGTACAGTGATTCTTGTTTTATGTTCCTACATTAAGACACAATGAAAGAAAATTCATAAAATAATAGATCTTATTAATTCGTAAGATTATCAAGATAAATCAACGCTCAAAAGATCATTTTAATCAGGAAATTGTGGTTGAATTAAGATTAAAGAATGTTAAGTTTATAATAGATTTAGAAACACAGTTACTATTTAATCCAATAAATAATACGGAGTATTGCATTGTTTAAAAAGCTTAACAACTCGAAATTGATTTACATTCTTAAGTAGGGCGAACACGAGACAACTAGTTGCCGTGTTGTGTGGCCAACTTGACGTTTGAGCCCTGTTTGAGCTTAGTTGGTAGCGGATTCCGGCCGACAAAAGTTGGGCAACTGGTTGTTGGCTGTGTTTCATCCGTGAGTTGGACGGAAATTATCCAATCACAGTGCAGCATGGGAACGCATCAGTCGTGACGTCAGGCCCCATTGCAGACATGGCATCTCTACGAATCTCCCCGCTTCAGCTCGACGGCGAGCGAGTACACAATTAGTATCAAAGTATTACGATTTTCTTTCACACAGAAATAAAGTTTATACTGAAATCCATTAATGTTAGGCTTCAAAATCTCTCAGAGAATTTGCAAAACCCTTTATTTTCAGAATTTGCACAGCAGCGGCTGGGTTCTCATGGCATTCTTGGATAGCCGCTTGCTGCTTAGTGAAATCACTGACGATGTAACAGGAAAAGCATGGATGTCATTATTGCCCAGGGAGGATGGATTTTCGCGGCTGTTCGCCGGTCGTTATTGTGGCATTGCATACAGTTCGCCTCCAGAACGACTGCTACTTGTCCAACAATATGGTGCGTGTGTTAACAATCCCTACAGCCAATATCCGCATGGAACTACAACACCGCATTGTCCTTGACGTCTTTCAAATCTGTGTTGTGCTGCGTTGGCTGTTCGATCGACTTGCGATGCCAGTTGTCTCGTGTTCGCCCACGACAGTCGCCGCCAACTTGCAGTCGCTCAACAAGTTGAACCAACTAGCTGTCTCGTGTTCGACCTACTTTACTTTTTTGAAGATTATTAGAAACATTTAAGATATGGAGAACTGTGGAATCTGAGACATAATTAATTATTTTGTTAAGTGAGTTTAAGAATCATTAAATTAATAAATGGTTCGCCTACTAAAGACATTGTCATGGATCTGAAGAGTCTTCTAATGACTTTCAATGTGAAATTTATTTCAATCTCTCGTTCTGGCTTTGGAAGAGTCACGTTTCTCAGTTTTATGAATTTGACAAGGAAAGGATTAGTGAAACATGATAGGAAAACATAGGAACAGCGAAGATAGTAAATTCAACGGTTTCAATGTGATCATTTACAAATTCATTTCATTTTTGTTTCTAACATTTTTGTGTTAAAAGTAATCACATTTCATATTCAGAAAAGCTGTAAGACATTAGAAGAAGAATTTCCAAAAAAACGGTCTCAAAATAAATGATTCTAGAGAAGTATCACGAAATTGAGCACAAGGAGTTCTAAATCGAAACTCTTTCAAAAAAATACTTAACGATAACTTTGAATGTTTTGTATCAGTGACTCGGAAGCATTTGTTTATCATAGAATAGAGTTCTGAATTGAAAACAAAAATAGATCACCAATTAATTTGAAAATTTATAGCAAAGATTTATCAAAGCTTTTCAGAGAAGATCCAACAAGAGAAGGACTTTACATAAGAGAGTTACTTTGGATCACCGTATGGTGTATCATGCTCAGGAGATATTCAAACCCCAAACTCTATTGCCTGCTAATTGCGTAGGAGCGCCACAATAAATTTTTGAAATATAAGCACCTTAATCTGATCGCCATCAGTTTTCAAGCGTTTAGCGTTTGCTTGACTGTTTTACTTAATTTTAATAATTTAATAACGTCTATTTTTAACGGTGGTTGCGATTAGGAGAGTTACCCTTCAGCAAGATATACAGTACATAAAAACGAACCCGAATTGTTTATTTTTTTAAAAATATTAATAAATTCGCATGTTGTGTGTATGTGCAAGCATAATTATATACGTTTGTGCTGTCATCTATTTTTTTTTTCTTTCTTTTATTTGTCTTTTAGTGTCTGCTTTTTTGTGCAAATTTTAATTTTATTAATTTTGTTAATTTTGTAGATAATCGGTTAATTTTTCTAAAAATTGAGATTATTGAAGTAGTTGAAACAAAAATCAAGCACTTATACAAGAAAACCAGCCTTGCCTGCCCTGAAGAATAAAATTTTGCAAATTATTTAATTGAATTGATAAATCATAAATTAGATAATGTAGTTGAAATTGTTGAAAGTGAAACGTTATGGTGTGAAGTGAAAGCGACAGTGAGAACGATGAAAACAGTAGTGTGCCGAGGTTTGGTGATGCCCGAGACCAACTCCTTCATATGGATTGAAGAAAGAAAGGAAAAGAATTTGGAGAAAATCGCTTTGTAGAGGCCTCTGTGTTTGACCGATCATGTGTTAGGGAACTCTTGACAATGGTTGATTCAATTTTCTTTTGACTCCATCAAACATGGCCTCTTCATTTGACTTTTTTTTCTTTTCCAACAGCATCCCCTCCCTTGCGCAGAGGGACGTGACGACGTACTGAGAAATGGGAGAAAGGAAGACATTTTTAAGTATGTAAAAACAGATGAACATGAAATAAAACACTTTATTCAAATTAAATATAAATCAACCACATTTATGAAGTTCGGTTCCCCAAATGAGATCGTCTGTCAGAAATAATATTATTTTATTTAAAAAAAATAATATGTTGTTTTAATTAAGATTTGATATGATCTCACCCTAATTCTAGAAAAAGTTTATAAATCCAGGCAGTGGCGTATATAGAATATATTTTCGGGGGGGGGGGGCCAAGATTAATATAATTAAGTAGACACCCCATGGAAACCTATCTGTTCATCCAAAAAAAAAAAAACCATGGAAACCTATCTGTTCAACCAAAAAAAAAACGTTGGGAGGACATATCTTCATTATTTCGGGAGGGGCCCGGGCCCCCTCGGCCCTCCCCCTTATATACGCCCCTAAATCCAGGTACAAAAGAGATATTTGAAAATTCTGGAAATAAAATTTATTTAAAAATATTTTTGTGTATAATAAATAAAGTTGATGGATTGACAAAATAATTCAACTCCTCCAACTCCAAAAAAAGTAACAAAATCAGAAATAATGTTAAGTAACCTATTTAATTAAGTTTAATTTAAGCTACCTATTCAATACTAATCAGTAAAATATGAATTACAAAATTAGTCAAAAAATATGATTAGTAACCATTTACCGGAAAAAATATTAACGGCTACTAAAGTAATTAAAAAAAAGTCACACCTTTTGTTCTATCTTCACATTAATTTGAAATTTAACTGCTATTGTTTATTTCTAAATCAACGGATTGGAATTTATCTTCCTTCCAATAGAAAATGATTCTTAAAAAGTTGCTTTACAATGCTTGGCAGCTTCAATTTTAAAAGAAGGAAACAAAAAACAAAAAAAAAAAGGCTACTTAAATGTTACAAAACAATAGCCCTGTCTATGCAAGCGATAAGCTAACTAATATGCCGAGATAAAGCTGTGAAAATACAAGCCATCATATCTAGGGAATTGTAATACACGTTTTATCTACTTGAATCATTAATTAGACGAAAAACTAATTTTTGTAACTAATAAAATCTTGTGGTCGTACAAGAAAAATGAAAAAGATATTATTCATTTAGCGAAAGGGTTGAAGAACAAGCTATTACTGAAATTATCTTATTTGGGATGATGTTTTTAAATAAACAGTCTCAAGAATATATTAATAATACCTGGAATTCTAACTCTCATAAGAGACGTAACTGTTGCTGAAAATCAACACTCATAAACAGTGACACGCAATAAGTCAGTAACTGCTAACGGATTTCAAATTTCAGAAAATGCTTTTGAAAGATAATTAAAGATTGCATAAGCCTATCTCGGAAAGGCCAATGCTAAGGGAACTATATTCCACGGTCTATCTAAATATTATGCCTGTTCCATAATAAATATTTCGTTTCTAATGTATGAGAAGAATCTCTGTTAGCAATTACACATAAAGTAACTATTACAATGGGCTAGACGTTAATCAAGCTTCGGATTAGCAATTATACATTGTAGAAATAAGGTCTTCTTAATCCATTCAGAGATGGTTAGTATAGTTACTTAAGTTTCAATGTCGTTTAATTATTTAACAACTTATTAAAAGTATTCATTAATATTTTTCATTTCTAAAAATTGCTCGTGAGATGTTGGTTCAACAAATCTAAAATGAATGATCAGGATAGAAATCAAGGGAATTGGCTTAATTTTATTGATCCAATCCAACTGAGAATTTCAGTCAACAAATGAATCTTCCATTAAATAGTCAGATTAAAAATAGTCCTCGTAATTATAATGTTACCTCTTGTTAGAGCTGTTTCCAACTTCTATATTTATAATCAAGAAAATAAAAACAAAAGAAGAATCAACATAAACTGTGGAACAATAAAGTGAAGAAATACAAGGCTGCATCTTTATAAACTATAGAACCAATATCAAAAAGTGGCTTGGAAGAAAACTCACGCAATCTTTATTTCCTCTGCTCCTCCTGAATATCTTTGTAGCTTAAGACAATATAGAATATGCAGTGAAAAATACAAGGAAAATTGTGTTTGATCAAGTCTCAAGCCCTTTCAATTTGAATTTCACCTCTTGACCTGTTCTAACCAGAAAATCTGGAAACGCCTATTATTAGTAAAATAATTAGCACTGTATCAGCCAGAGTTCTTCATCATTTAAACTATCTTCAAAAAACAGCTACATTAGATGTTCAGTAGCTGCTTCTCATACTATTTAGAGAGAAAAAAATTATATAAAAGGATAATTCTAGGTCTCAGTGCTTCTACTGCGTAATCAGGTGCAACAACAAATCGATGATGTGAAAAAAAAAATAATTAAATTGACTATTTAATTTTAAAAAAATAAATTGAAATAGTGTATAAAAAGATAATTGTTAGCAGAGCAGTAATTATGATACAAGATTTCAAACTTTCTTCCAACGACGATTAAAGAATTCTTCTTGGGTTTCTAGCCAAGTAAGAATTTTTGAGATGTCCAACTTCCACCTGAAAGAGCGGACCGAACAGAGATCGACGCTCAAACGATTTAAAAAGGCCATGGTGATGTCGCTTCTCATTCCCTGAAGATGGACTCCAAGATGGCATCCGAAAGCTTGGAACATTCCAAGATTCTTACTTGGCTGGAAACCCGAGAAGAATTCTTTAGTAATTATGATTTTTGGATTTCTCAGAAAAGGTGACAATATCTGGCACTGGAATAGAAATACCAAACCTTTTCATTTAGAAACATTTACTGAAATCAACCGCCTCGTTTCTTCCATCTCCTAAATCAAAATGGCTGTCGGAAGTATTGACTGTTTTCTTGTATTGAAAACGGAGCAATTTCATTATGTCTGAAACATCCCTGAAATTTATTGCTTTAATGTTGGTTTAAATAATAAATAGGCCTTTTTAAAACATTCAGATCCCTAATTTGAAATAAACATTTTTTTGATAATTTTATAATTTTGATATTTTATAGGGGTAAAAAATGTGGTTGGAATAATAAAAAAGAAAATAGCGAAGGTTTAATATTCACATCAAAAATATTTTTTTTTCCAATGCTGTTTTATACAATTTAAGAGATAAAATAAATGGATATTTTCATCTATGAAGATCTTCTGGAACGTTATTTAAATAAGTAAATCAATGAGTGTGTGTGTTCACTCATATCCGGTCGTTCGGTGAAATTCTCTGAGCGGTTGTGTCATGCGCAGCAGTCACTTCACAGTCATTGAACATTGAATTCATCAATTGATTTCCTTTGTAAGGGAGAAGAATACTCAATGACGTAGCAAAAGTCATTAATATGCTGTAATTATAAGTTGGCGACGAAAATCATTTCAATTAAAAAAATTAATAAAAACTGTTCGTTTATTAGGCCAGCAATGTTTTTAGAAGAAAATCATCGAATAGAAACTATATTTTGAAAGAAATTCTTAAGCTAAAACTAATAATATTGAATTTTCATTAATTTAAATAGTTTCGTTATGATTTTTACGTAGGTCTAAATATTGCTTTCCCCAATTTATATTTTTTAAAGATGGAAATAGTAATGATTTCTAATTTTAAGCTGTTAGCTGAGATTAATAATAATTACATTTTACTTTTTAAAGCAATCCAAGTTTCCAAAAATAAATTCTACTAATAAAGAGCCTATTTGTGCGGTCAGCCCGAGGAAGAATTCATTTCACGTAGGGATGGATACATCCCAAAACAAGGACAAGCCGTCGGATCTCCGCTGGACATTCAGGTTTGACTGTCCCGCCCAGTGCTATAAGCCGATTAAAAAAAAAAACAATGGAAGGACGTGCGTTTAGGGGAAAAGAAAAATAACAGGAGGTTGTCCGCCACAGATCTTCCGACGGTGTTTTGTTGAACCCGCCCTTGAAGAGAAAGAACCAAGGAAAAAAAATCCCCAACCAGAATCAGCCCAATTACTCTACATGTTTGTTGTATGTTGTTTTGTGGCCGTGGTTGTTGTTTTGGTAACATCACAAAATGTTATAGCGTGTTTTGGACAAAATTAAGATTTAAATATATTTATTTGAATTTTTTGCTTGAAATTAATTGAATTTTATTGAATAAATTATATTATTTTTTTCTAAATTATATATTTTTTTACATGTTAGCGTTAAAATAATGCTAATTTTATCAGAAAAATCAGCTATTTTTACTTATTATTTTAATTACGATATTTCTGCGTGTATTAGTTTGTTTGTGTTTTTTCAAAGAAATTGTACTGAAAAGAAATGCTTTTATTCATTTTCTTGAAGTTAAATTATTATTTCAGTCCATGAAATATATTTCACTGTTTTGAAAACATTACATAATTATTCATTTCAAATCTAAATCTCATATTTAATTTATTTTGAGTAAAGCAATAAATTAAAACTACTTGCTTTAAGATAAAATCAGAAAGGCAGCCGATATTTTTAATTCGTTATTTCATTAAAAAGAAATTTTCAATTCATTTCACTTAAAGAATGAAGTGACGTAAAGCGGAAAGATACTTCGTGATGGTCTAATCGCAGCGGTTCCCAACCTTTTTCAGCTGGCGACCCACCTTTCCTTATCGGAAGACCTCCACATATATAGGAATAGAAGAATGTAGAATAAAACCATATTTGTATCGTATCCCTTCCTTATGTATGATCGATTTTCGATTTTTCTGATCTTTTGTGATGGTTTATTCGATGGTTTCTGATAGTTTTAGGATCAAGTCGCGACCCACCGGTTGGGAACCGCTGGTCTAATGGATAAGCACTTTGTAAGACGCAGGAGATAAGATCGATACCCTCCATATTAAGAAAAAAAATGTTACCTTTTCATTTACTTTTTTTTCTATTTCTTTCTTTCTTTTTTCTTGTTATTTACGTTTATTTATTTATTTACTGATTCACTTGTTGTTTTTTTTCATTGTGTTTGGTAAGTTTTGTTTTGATTTGTATTAATCAGTGATCGCTGTGATGGGTTCGTATTGCTATTAGAAGAATCAAAGTTTAGAATAAGGACTATTGGCTGTTCTTCGCAGTCTATCAAGCAGTTCCGATTCTACAATTCGCCTTCCAATTTGATGGTGTGCGCTACAAAACTCCTCTAAGCTTCCTCTATTTAATGTCTCTTCAAATAAACACTAATGCAAATATTTGTGACACCAAGTGATTATATCTTCACTGTCATACATGAATTTCTAGCCGAGACTGATATCTAAAATAACACAATTTTAATGTTCTACACTATCGGAATACTGCGGGAAATACTATCTTGGTAACTCCGAATCATCAGTAATTTCTTTCAATAAATTTCCTGCGGTTGATACTTCATTCTCAAAAAACATTTTATCTGATTGCAGTGCACAGAAATGAATCATAAATTCCATCACAATGTGATGTATTTGCTTTCCGAGACCTCTTCTTTTCTGGTGTGCGTAAAATTAAGGCTTTTGGAAATTCTTTCTTAATGGCATAAAAAGACGTCACCGATATTCATATCAAAAATTTTGTTTTCTGAATGAATTCATAAACAGTCATGTGCTGCTCCGCTTCTCTTAACTTGGATAAGATTTTAAAATTATTTATTTCGCATTGCTAACAAGTAAAGGTCACGATAGCGTCACCGGAGTTGCCGGTTCAGACCATAGGCATTCGAAAGATCTTTCATGTCTAAGTCAACCAGCAAAATTTTAACAGCAGACAGCCAAGGAGCTGTGAGGGTCAAAGCTAACATGGAGACCTACGGGAAATCACTTATAAGTCACTGCAAGATGTCTTCACTGCAAGGCAGATACTCTTCACTGCAATGCAGATATTCTGTTCACAGTGAGCATATTTAAGGAAAAACATTAAACACAACACCAAAACATATAACAAGAAAAAGTACCTTTCCATGTGAGGAGAGTGTAAGGAGGTGAGTGAGAGAGAAGGAGAGAGATGTGGAGAGGCAAAGAGAAAAAAGAGAAGTCAGAGGCAGCAGAAAGAGATGCTCTGCGTATGTTCGGCAGGCTGACCTGTTCCCGGACTTGACCGTCTCTTCCTCCTCTCCTGCTGGCTGTCTGCCCGGCAAACTCCAGTGAACTTCCCCTGTGACAAGCTTTCAGGAAAGGTGCCACTTGCTCGGCAACTCCGGTGACGCAGTAAGTACCCTTTGCCATGTCAGTGAACAGAGTCTCCGCCTTCCGCACGCCCTGTTCTCTGAACTTCACATCGATTGTATCTGATTTGAAGCTGGTCAATAACAATTTCCTGCTTATTTTCCAATCAATATCTGCTTATTGTGTCTGTCTCATCCTTATCTAAGGTTGCAGGTAGTGACTTATAAGTGATTTCGCACTGGTCGCTATGTTAACTTTGACCCCTCATAGCTCCTATAACCCTGACTGGCTGCCGTTAAAATTTTGCTGGTTGACTTAGATACGGAAGATCTTTCGAATGCACATGATCTGAACCGGTAACTCCGGTGACGCTATCGTCACCTTTACTTGTCAGTATGTTTTAAGGACAGAATCGCTTCCAGGATTCGATAGAAAAATAACAGTTTCTCTCTTTCTTCTTTCTGCAATTCCAGACAATCAATCCACTATTCTCCCTCTACTATACACTTACTGACAAAAAAAATCGATGCACCCTAAAAAAAAATAATCCGATAGTAATGAAACTTCACGTGCAATACCGAATGGATGCAAATGATCAAAAATTCGCACCCAATGAATGAATAGCCTGAAATATAGCAAGGGAATTGAGAATTGGATGGTGTATTTAAAGAGCGAATCTCGCTTTCAAGAACAAAACTTCCAGTGGATTGGATTGCATTTTCCTACGTTGAGTGTAACAATGCCTCGCCGGCGAATTGGGAGTCACTACGATCATACGACGGAGTTTGAAAGAGGACATGCCATCGCACTAGAAGAGGTTGGTTGGACAAACCGATGAATTGCTCGGCGTTTGGGTCGGAGAGATGCGCCAATTAGACGATGCTGGCAGGAATGTGTCCTGAACAGCAGATTTTAGCGACAACAGGGCAGCGGACGGTCTAGGGAGATAACAGAACGAGAAGATAGAGCGATTGTCAGCAGCTGTTACAACATCAGGTTCGTCGCTATCAACCATCCAACTTGTGACCAATACTGAAGTGACCACCCGGACACTATGAAAGCCGAATCTACGCTCGCGGCACCCATTACGCTGCTACCACTGACCAGTACTCACTATCAAAAACGATTGCAGTGGTGTCGGGTACGATCAACATGGAATTGTGCTGATTGAAGACGAATTGTCTTCAGTGATGAGTTCCGTTTGTAGTGAGCCCCAAACGATCAGCGCAGACGTGTCTGGAGACGGCCCGGACGTCGTCAGGATCCCGCACTTACTTTTGCACGCCACACGGCCCGACAACAAGGAGTTATGGTCTGGGGTGCCATTGCGGATACCCTTGGTAGTTCTCTGTGGCACCTTCACAGCTCAGCGGTACGTTGACGAAATTCTACGATCCGTTGTGTTCCCGTTCTTTTCGCGGTACCTCTGGCGTACTGTTTAGCAAGATAATGTCCGGCCACACACGGCACGGCTCTCATTTACTGTCTGCATGGTTGCGACACACTTTCTTGACCAGCCAGATCACCAGATCTGTCTCCTATTGACCACATTTGGGATGCGACCATCCCAGAATGTCGATGAATTAACCCGCCAATTAGAGGCCGTTTGGCAAGAAATCCCGCACAACACCATCCGGTAACTGTATCAATCAATGCACGTAGGGTAACAGCTTGTATCCAGGTCAGAGGTGGACCAACGCCTTACTGACCTGCTCACTTTATGTAGTTCTTCCTGTACAATAAATCATCCAATTGTTCTGAAATTCTAACCATTTCGTTTTCTGTACATTAATTTGTCTCAATTGGATAATTCCTTCTGGGTCAGTAGATTTTTTTGTCAAAGAGTGTAATTAACCAGCAAATGACCAATTTGATATGATGATCAATCTGATAGTTATTCATGGTAAACTAGAGACCAACATTCCAAACAAAGCTACTTACATTCAAATAAAAGCAAAGCCAAATAAAGAAACACTTGATTTAAACTTGGTTTAGTTGAATACGAGAAGTTAGTAGATTTCTAGCATTAATTTAGTAAAAACACTTTTTTTTTCTTTCAAAACTAAAAAATTCCAAATATCATCGTCCCCCCCCCCATCTTTTTTTAATCATCTTATGAATTCTTCTTCTTCCACTCAAAACTCCTCATGATATTATTTAGCTAAATCACGTGCTTAAAGGCTTTACAGATGTTAATTCAATTCTCAGCATTTTACAATTAAGCCATATGTGAATTTATATTTGAAAGCTTATGATGACACACCAGTTGTACAATTACTGATCCATTTCATTAAGAAAAATGTAAAAAAAATAATGTTACACATTCTGAATGCATTCTGAATCAATCCATCTTACGGTATTTTTTTTATAATGGTATCGTACGATTTTCTTTTAAAACGAATCAAAACGGTTTTAATTATCCAACAAAAAGACAAACAAAAGCGAAAACCAAATTACCATTAAATCTTACTTTCTTTTAAAGCTGAATTAACTAATCATCATTTCGGAAACAACTTTCTTCCATGTTTCGATGTCTATTACATTCTTGATTGAAAGGATTCAATCAATGTTGCTAAGGCGTGTTCTGAATTTTATGAAAAATACTGACATCAATAGAGGTTCCAAGGCTGCTGAAAAATAACTCCTTACTGGGATCCCTCGATCGCAATCTCCAGGTTGTGCTCATGGAAAAGTACTAGTATCTCCCCGAGGACAAATCCCTCGTCTACCACAATGACAAGTGGACTCAAGTTGCTTAGCGAACTCCAGGTTTCTTATGAAATGATTTCCTCCACGCACGTGAACTGAGAATATTGCTTACTAACTATTCTCAATTCAGTTTAACTACATACGAATTACAATTTAAGCAAATGAAAAGCAAATGATTATTTACAAAATATTGCATGAAATAAAACAGTGAACTCAAAATGTTAAAATTGATTTACTGGTGAAAACCAGCATTTCTTTAAAACTGATAGCTATTAATTTTTTTAACTGTAAATAATTCTTAAAATATGGCTTTCGTGCAGTAATAGTCTGTTCTGTATCTCTGTCATTTTCTTAGAATTTGTCTTTTATAATTATATTCTTATAAATCCATTATATGTTAACAGTTATCGAGTAGAGTAAAATATCCAATGAGTAAAATATATGTAGAGTAAAATGAGTAAAATATGAGAAGAGTAAAATATCTGTAACAAATGAACGAAGTAAAAAGAAAAAAAAAAAAACGTACTAAATTTATGCTGTTACGTCAATGGTTAATATAATTTTTTTTGTAAACAACATAATATGATGAAACACTGAATTACATTTAAGTTAATTTTTTACTAAATCTTTTTATACAATTTACATTTATAAAATATTTAATGTTTTTATTTTATTATATTTAAGAATATTATAATGGCGTAATGTTTAATTAAGAATACAATTTTCATCTTTCTCGTTCTATTTCCTTCTACACAAAGATCAGTGCTTTATCTTCGAAAACTAGATAAACTAATATCACATAACTAATGTCAAAGCAGACCAGCAAAGCAGAATAATTTATTCTAAAAGTTTATACCAAGTTCTTCATTTAAATGACAATGGTGGTAGAAATAAGTCATTCAAGTGTTGAATGGCATCACTTTGTCTTCCATCTTTTCAAAGTCAAGAATTCATTAAAAAGATATTTTTGCATTCGCAAACCACCGCGTTCAACTGACTTGTGAGAGAATAAATGCCTGTAGAAGACAAATGTATTTATGGCCAATATGTTACCACTGCCAATAAAAATAAAGCCTTTCATTGTGTCTTCAATAGATATTTCGTGGCTCCTTCGTCAAAATCAACATAAATTATTTCCTCTTTTTTTCTATGTAATTAAAAAACCCAGATAAACTTAAGTAATAAAGTGTCACATTATTTCACATTGCGAAATAATGTGATATTTTAGACAAGAATACTCAGATCAATTATTTTGTGCGATTTACTTTGGACCTCTGTCTTTTATTGAACCAATTAAAACATGTTTTTCTCATTTTTGATTTGGTTTTTGTTTTTTGTTTTTTTCTTCTTGTTTTCACAGTATTATAGATTGTTAAATATTTCATTGTTGTTTTTCTTCCCCGTGAAATCCATTCCTAATGTTAAGTACCAAATCACTATCAAATGATAACGTTTTCTTTCTTTTAAGTCACTGTTGGTACATTTAAAAAAAAAAAAAACCACGTACTACTCTAATCTTGACAATCATTTTGAGGAAACTCAAAAGCACAAACAATCTATTTTTTGTCAGTTTTTTTAAGGTTATTTTGGTTCAATTTAAGGCCACCCATAAATTTAGAATCTATTATTGCAGCGTCTGCAATTACGTTGCAACCTCCGCAAAGAGATCAGATTTGACCTAAGTGAATTTTCTTATGATGGCTCCTGTAAGTGAAAGAAGAAAAAAGAAAACAGAAAAACATCCTTGTCTTTATTATTTTTTTGACGAAAATTTTTGAAAGATATTTTCATTTGAACTTTCTATATTTGAATGACTATATTCATATTATCGTTTTCTGTACGTTGATGTTATTGAAATAAAAATATCAAACATGAAAACAATAAATTGTTTCTCTTCAGGCAAGGCTTATAAAATTATTGATATTAACAACCCAACAAAAACTTAAGCTAAATGGTCCAATTCTTCAAATTTTACATTATTTTGGCAACAAATCACAAATAATTATTATTGAATCTGAGATTTGTTGAAATTTGATCAATATCATTAATGTTTTTCATGCTCATGTCAATGAATTGTTGTTATCGGAATTACTAAAATAGGTTTGCTAAAGGGAAGAAGATGTTATCTTTCAGAAAATTCGCTATGTATAAATATATTTAATAAATGAATTTTAGTTTAATATATTTCTTTATGGTCGATGTGGTGTTTTGTAATAATATGACTACTACTAGAGAAGGAATTTAGAAGAAATATGGACTTGAAGGCTTATAATTGTTTTTATTTTTTTCGTACAGAAAACAAATACAATTTTTTATACTTATCAACTTATACAATTTGCTAATTTCGTCTGTCTATCTGTCTGTCTGTCTGTCTGTAACTCGATATAATTAAGCTATTAAGAAAGATCCAACGGTTCTCAATGGTACCATTGAATCAAGGGTACTCAAATTGGATGAAATATTAGTTCATTTTGTCATTCCATGTTGTTTCATGAAATTTTAACTGAAATTCTAACAAAACATATGTTCAAACCAAATAATTTTCTTACCACTGCACCGATTTTAATGAAATTTGGCGTACTTACTCAGTTTTTTACGCTGATTTTGAAACTCAAAAACATTTTTGCCGTAGAAGCTTCGTTCACAAATTAGCGCAGTATTTAGATTATACAAAGGTGAGTTTTAAATGCCTTTCGGCGTTATGAGTCAAAAATAATAATTATTCTTTAGATAAATTAAACTTAGATATGGTTGGTAATTCGTTTTTCTTTTTGGGTGGAAAATGATCCTTTAGATTAAACTCTCAGAACCTATATTACAGGTGTACAGGTAAGAAGTACACCTAAATAGATCTGATAAACATTAAAAAAAAAAAATTTCAAATCAAATCATCAATCGAATCAAATATTATATATATATATATATATATATATATAAATTGGCTAAGTTCGACTGTCTGTCTGTCTGTAACTCGATATAATTAAGCTATTAAGATAGATCCAACGGTTCTCAATGGTATCATTGAATCAAGGGTACTCAAATTGGATGAAAATATTAGTTCATTGTGTCATTCCATGTTGTTTCCATGAAATTTTATTCTTGGGAACTGACCTCGTCAACTGAAATTCTAACAAAACATACGTTCAAAACCAAATAATTTTGTTACCATTGCATCCATTTTAATGAAATTTGGCATACTTACTCAGTTGTTTACGCTGATTTCAAAACTCAAAACCATTTTTGCCGTAGAAGCTTCGTTCACAAGTTAGCACAGTATTTAGATTACATTTACTTTACATTTGATAGTTGATAATAAAATGATTTTTCATATTGTTTTATGCTTGTCGTCCGACAGGCTTTGCTGCTAGTTATTTATAATACAATAATGTTGAACTTCTGTCTCTTTAAATTAATCTTTAACTTAAAAAAAATAAAAGTTAGTCAGTCTCTGAGCATAAAATATAGATCAAATTTTAAAAATATAAAACTAGGGTTCAGTTCATGAAAGAAGAGCTTTTGATGACGTAATTTCCTTACAGATTGATGTTTCCATTGGTTTCCTTTTAGGTTTGATCATATTACAAATTGAAGTAGTTTGGCTGTTTAATTTGAACACCTTATTTTTAACCTGGTTCTGTAGTGCTAGGAAATCAGTGTTTCATTTTTGTTTTTGGGTCGTTAGTTAAGCTAAACATATCCAACAGGTTTTTATCCACTTTTATAGAAATTAATCAGCTATTTTTCTTTTGGTTATTTCGATTTTTCTGGGTTTTTTTTTTCCTCTTAATTAATGGAAACCAGTGAAATGATTCGATGTCTCCTTTCTTTGCAGGTCGTCTACAAATTAAGTGGTCACATTGAATGTTAAAAAATTCATAAGAAATACATTAATCTGTAATTAATGTATTATAATTTAATGTGAAAGAGAATTCAGGCAATTCAAATTCTATAATAAACAAGATAACTTTGGTAATTTTTGTAAAACTAATGGGAAGAAAAGAAAATCAATATAAAAAAAAAGTCACTTCAAACTAAATTTGTGGTTGCGTTGAAAAACTGAGATAGGAAAAAGGAGCTTCTTAAATAATGAAATCGACTTGATTAAAGATGTAATAGATTCATCAATGAAAAGGATTCTAGTACAGTCAATATCAGAAATAAATATCGTATTCCTTTTTGATACAACTAAAATCCCAATAAACATATATATTTTTTGGATAACAAAATATCGATTTCTTTGAATTACAATTTTCTTTGTAAAACTTTTTCTTAAATAAATGAATAGGGAAAATTTTTCAAACTTTTTTTCGGCTACTTTAGACTAAGTGGACTGTGTTCATTATATCTATGATGCATCAGATATCAGTTCGAAACTATAATGCATTCATAAAATAATAATAGTATCTAAAAATCTATCTTCCATCTTAACATTTACCAGCCTATATTTAGATTAGCTAGGAACATTTAGTTTGAAGAGTACTAAAGGTTCGAATGATTTATTAATTTCTTATGCTCAATAAAAGATATGAAGGACAAAAAAAAATCATAAATAATTGTGAAAGTTTAATAATATCCTTGATAATATCTATATGTTTTATATCTCTGTAAATTTATTTTGTTTTTGTTTAATTTAGGTAAAAAAAAACCTCGTGTTTCAATAATTAGACTAAAACAAGACACTCATACCACGATAGATTGTACGTTTTCTATGAATTTGTGTTTATTAAACCCATTATTAAGACATGTTGTATTTTTGAAATACAATAAAATAAATCCTTTCTTCCCATTGCAATATCTGTTATTTGCAATGCCAATATCTGTTATTCAGTTAACATTTTTCGTAAAAACAAACTGAATTTAGATTTGAATTCATTTATCAAGCATTTTTTTTTTGGTTATTTTTTTCATAACTAGGTATTTTAGTCTCCCTCGCTGACTAAAAAATAAAAATAAAATTTAAAAATGGTTAATATGGCGATTTATAAAAAAAAAAAAAAAAAAAAAAAATGATAATAAATGTGCTTGAATGGGACTCGAAAAAGCCTTGTTTCCAACTGATTGATTAAGACTGAAAACCTGTTAAGAAGAATAAAAGTGGAGCAATAAAATCTATTCTAAGAATAAAACAACACATGATTTATTTTATCAAAGTAACCTTTTAATGACTTAAGTTGACTCAGAAGGAGGATTAGAGACAGTGAAGGATTGAAACAGAAAACAAACTCTCAATTCTCCTACTTTCACAGTAGGATTAGTGTGAAAGTAAAAAAAAAAAAAATAACAAAACAAACAAAAGTGATGGTTACTTTTAATCTTAGGACAATCATAGCCTTTAATAGCCTTTAACGCTAATAGATGTAAACAATATTTGAAAACCGTGGAATTAGTTATTTTTCATTTTATCAAATTAGTTTCAAAAGTACATAAAGTTTGAAAATTTAAAAAAACATTTCAGTATTAAACATGTTGCTTATTAAGTTGTTTTGGTCATTGGAGCTTTAGTTTCAATACCTTGTTCAAGAGGATATAATTTGCTTGATTTTAGGGGTAGAGGGCGCATCAGTCTGATTTAATCATAATCATTCATTCGTTTCATCTAATCCTCTTAACGGCAAGGAAGTTTGTCTGGCGTTATTAATGCACACGAGCCTACAGATCAAACCAAATTACCGCTTTACTTTAATGACCCCTCGTCGGCTGAATTAGGCTCTCCCATATGGTTTTCAAAGAGCTGAAACTTACATTAGAAATCGAATTTCAAGACTTCCGCTTCAGAATCATTAGCAAAACAGCTTTCACTAAGCAAAGACGACTTTTGTTCTGAGCGTTGATGTCTGTAGGTGTTTTAAGAAAGCATTCGGCTAAAAGAAATTCCAACTTCATTAAAAAGTCTTTTATTATCCAATATTAATAGAAATCTTAGCTCCCTGCTGAGATCAAATCATTAGTGAAGATTAAAAGCTATAGAACAACAAAGGAAACAAAAGAACTCTGTTTAAGAATTAAAAACAGTCAGCATTTTAAGAAGAATTTTACTTTTTCAATTCTTAACAATCCTTCAAGATTTAATTTATTTCAGAGGAAGCAATTATTGATTTCAATTTTCTTTTCAGAAAAATGATTGATTTTCAGAGAAAAAAAAAGGATCAACGATCCTACATTAGGAGTCAAAAATCAAAATAAAGATTACAGAGAAAATTTAAACTGTTAGAGAAGCAGCAAATTACTGTATCGAACTCAAACAATCCATGAAAAATTTGGGAATCTTTACTCCAAGACTACAATGATTAAGATATGGCAAAAGCAATAAAAGATAAAATAAGCTTTGAAATTAATCAGTTTCACTTCACTGTAATTACTTTAATTAATTAAGGGAACTTAATAAAACTGATCAAAGTTGGAGGCAGAAACATATTAATTATAATACAATTAAACGTCAATATACTGTATATCAACACTATTAAAATAAATATTAAAGTAATACTAATCATCAGTTTTATAATTCCAATTATTATTTTCGGTCCCGAAGTTTAGGCTGTGGACTGGAGGAGCCCGGTTCAATTCCCTGCTATGGTCGGGGGATTTTTCTACTGTCGTTTCTCCTCCAATCGAAGCCTAGGGTTCATCCAGCCCTCTGTCAAATGGGTATCGGGTTTCTTACTCGGGGGTTAAATGCGGGCGAGCGTCGGACTGACAATCCGACTCCAACTAGTCCCGTTGGTCGAGAATCGCTGGGAGCCTAAACCTCTGGCGCACCCCAGGACCTTCATGGCCTGTGGCGGTGATTATTATTTTTTTCCTGAGCAGTAGCGAGAGGGAGAAGATGTAAGAAAACGATTTGCATCCAAGAATAGGAGAAATGGAATGAAGAATAAATGATTCTTTTAATTATCAGTTTCTTAGGAAAAGGGTTGTTTTTAAAAATAAACTAAAGATTAATTTTAAAAATTTATGTTAAAGCACGACATTTTGCCTTTTTATCCTGGTAGAGGATAAACCTGAACCACAGGAGAAATGCCTTTTGGGAATCAGTACTGGGAAAACATAATTCAAATTGATGTAAGCCATTCATTTATCTCTAATAATAGAGTAAAGTAAATGGCTTACATCAATTTTTAAAAACTAAATCAATAAAATCACGCAACATACAAATCATTGTACAACAATGGAACAAAGATACATATACAAAAAAGACTGAAATTGTCGCTGATCTTCTGATTAGTATCACTATTCCCTATTCGTTTCATTTCTTCCATAGTAAACACAGATTACGAATAGATTCAAAAGGTTTCAAACGATCTCTTCTCTTTCACTTAAAACTAATATGGAAGCATCGAAGCTTTTCAACATTGAGAAGAAAAAAATGAGACAAACAATGTTGACATCAATACAGCTTTATCTAATATTAGTAGATTTTTGTAATCAAATAGGTTACCCAAATGTTGTTGCATCAAAATTCAGACATTTATGAAGAAGTTTCCTTGTAAAATAAAAGCTGTAGAACAATTACTGTGCATGTCTGGAGTTGTTGCTTCTTCACTGCTCCACCTACATCTAATGGAGAGTTTCGACAAATGCGTCTATCCGATGCTAACTTCTATTCAGATAAATCCCATGATGATTAATGAGATGATTATGGGATGAATGTAGCACTACCTTTTGCGGAAAGCATGCATGCTTTTGCTATTATTTTATCTTTAATTTTTGGGTTTAGTTTGCTTTTTTTATGGTTTTTTTATAGCAGAAGTAGCTTCTACCTTCCATGAAAAAGATAAATCCCATGATAAAGATGATTAATGAGAGTCGAGCCGTAATATCTAAAGCAATAATCAATATGAAAAAAATTGATTAATTTAATCATTCAAGTTTTCTTTTCTTGTTTTTGTAAAATAATAAGCAGTTTTCAGCTATTTTGATGAGAGACAAACTATTTCATATTCTAATCCTTTTCTACTTCAATGCACATTAGATCACACCTTCAGAATTCTTTGATAATTATTCTTTCAGTGCAGCATCACAATATCTGAATTCACTATCAGAAGGTCTATAATTGAGAAACATGAGATTGTCTGATAATTCCTAATGTTGATGTTAGTAAGAATGCAACAAAAATTAGAAACATAAACTGCAAGGAACACTGAGTGGAACATTGGTGAACCGTCTTACATGAATAGGGTTTCCTGAAGGCGCTCGCGTTGTTGAAGCTCTGGTATCACGAAATTCTCCAACATATCGTAATACCCCTCTCCGGTTACGGAACAGATGCGGGGTCCAGTTGGAGATAGCTCTTCAAAAAAATATGACCCATTATTTCAAAAATATGAAATTAGCCGTGAATCCCCACACACAGTCACATATGGAGAATGCAATGAGACCTCTCGGATAACATGAGGGTCTCCTGTTGCTCATATGTAACAATGGTGGCTATTCGCTTACCCATTAAAGCAGAATTGGGCTTCGTCACTCCAAAGAATTTTCCAAGGCCAAATGATATCAACTGTGATTCACGCCAGAAAGTGAAGCGCAAATGTTACACGAATTTCTGCGTCACTGTGCCGTAGCTGCTGTAGACTTCTTATCTTGTACGCCACTTCCTTATAGTGGCGTAGTGAATGTCCTCTCACGTGTAACAGCTGCACTTACACTACCACATGGAGATTGATGTGACAAATCCACGACAGCCACATCTTCAACGCGATAACTGAACGTTTTCGACCTCTACCTCGTAGAATGCCAAGTTGTCCTGTTGCTTCAGATTTTGCCATCATTTGTGGACAACGCGAGCAGACATTAGGCTACGCCTTACATGCTTCTGATGCTCTAACAGCCGCAGTTGCATTGTTATTGTTTTGATCGAACAACTTCCCAATAGCGCTTTTTCCTTCAATGTTGGCATTGCTCGTGAAGTGCCGGTAAGCATCTACTGCTTTTGAGGAACTTTATTTCCTTTTATAGAGCTGCGAATCAACATCATCCAAACACTTTATGCACGACCGTGATGCGACCTCCAATCACAGAGCTATATGTGGCCAGTGACGGAACTCTTCGATTCGCCGTCGGCACATGGAGCGGAACTTTAAACTAGTCGAATTTGACGGAATTGCTTCTTATCTTTCGTTTGTTCTTGTGTTACTTTTTAGAACAGTATCTGCATTATTTAAGTTATGTTTTTAGAGTAACACAAGGTTATTCTTAGTTAGGGTCAACTATTGCTACAGCGCCATCTATTGGCCATTTTTTGTAATATTTCTCTTTTTTTTTTTTTTCAATAAACGGCGAACCCGAAATTTGTTATCCAAATTTCTTTCGAACACGCTCCAGAGCCCTCTATGTACAGAAACTTCAATGCTAATAATCCTAATTAAAATCCCTAGCAAATTTTCGGAATATCAATAATAACAAGAGAGCAGTAATACCTTATTTAAATAAAGTAGCTTTGAATTGAGAAGAATTTGTAACTAATTTATCACTGCTATCATATTTGAATACAAAAAGAAATTATTTAATATTTTATGTTCAAGTTAAACATATGTGAAATGAAGAACGAAATGGCTATGGTTTATATAATTGAATTTATGAATTGTGGGAATTTTAATTTAAGAGAGAGCAAACGCACAATTAGAGAACGAATATTGAAACTTGGAAATTGCATAAAAAAATAAGCAAATAGATAAGTCGGAAACGGCAGAACAATAACCATTGTGATAGACAAGGGCATAAGCCGAATAGTAATATGAAAATACTATACATCGAAAAAGATACAAAAATAAGGAAAATTATTGAAAGCATTCTAATAAGAAACACTAAAGGTCAAAATTTAAGCAGAAATGGAGAAGTAGAAGATAGAAAAGTTAAATTAATAGCATAATAGTAGATTTGTAAACTTAGCAAAGCATATGGTAAATTTAGGTAAAAATTCTCAAAAAATTATAAAATTTGAAGAATTAAATTATTAGTTAAGGATTTTAGATTATTGGGTATACTTTATTGTTAATTTTAACAAGGTGACACATTGTAAACTGAGATTATTTGGGAATTCACTAATGTTAGTAATGTTACATGTTGTAACGCCTAATTATGTTCATGGCTGATTTGTTATTTGAAGGAAATTGTTACATTTTTGAATAAACTTGAAAAAAGGAAAGTTCTTTCCGAAAATTTGCTCTGTATACTATACGATAATTTCTACAATGCACCCGATTGCTTAAGATCCTGGTTTGTTTGTTTGTTTGTTTGTTTTACCTTTTTTTAGTATTTCTGGAATTATATTTATGAAAATTTTCTGTGAATAAAGAGTGCTTCCATCTTCCCTTTTATTTCGTCTCCCCTTTAATAACAAAGGATGATTAAATCTTATGTATTTCTAACTTGCTTGGAGACATTTATGCTCTATGACTCCGTTCTGAATTGAGTAACTAAGCTTAAGCCGTACCTTACCCATCAGTTGTGATCCCTTACAGTGCTCGCACGCACTCTCCTTTCCTTTTCCGTCGTTACACTTGATCCCCTTGGACTCACCACTCGACAGCCGTGGAACCTAGATCTACAGTCGAATCTTCTCCTTCAAGTACTTGCCTTCGGACCCGCCTTGACCATAATGGCGGGTTGAATGGTGGATTCGACTCGTAATTGCTCCAAGTCAATTCCTAGAGCATTAAGGAATACTAGGAATTGCTCCATTGCCAGACGGCGACCTTCAGTCAGTAGCGTTCTCCCCTGAGATCGAGTTGATTCATCCGTCCATCTGCTATCGTTCTCCAAAAGAAACCTCACCGTTACTGAGGAGCTTCGGTCCCGAACGGCATCCCTATGGTGCTATTAACCACTGCTTACTGTTGCTACCGGCTCTAGAGCAGAAGAACAGGAATCTAGATCAGTAGCCTTGACGCTTACTAACAAATCTTTTCACTGAAAAGAGGATATCACTGAAGCCGATAAAATAGCCGGTGTTAATGCGATCCAGAATGATTTTGCCTTTGTTCCTCACCTAGGTGTATCTGCAAGAACTGCAGCATATTCTGAGGGACGAATCCTCAAATGAAAGTTGGATCCGATTCAAAAAAAAGACTTGGGCTGATCACAGCCGCAGTCACTGAAATGATACAGCTGCTCCCTGTCGTCAACAGGAACAGACCTGCCCGCGCAGTCACATCAAAGATGCGCAGTTGGCACAGAAGCTTCCCCATAGAAACTGCCGCCCAGCCGTTCTTGTGATTGTTAACCAGGACTCTCGACAATGTCGAGAATCACTACCGGGAGATTTGGAGTGTGACTGAGAGCAATCTTTTTTTCTATACACCATGGGCAGTACATTCCATTGTTAAATGCTTCCATGCAAGTTGGTAAGACATCAGATTAATCATTCTCTGTTCAAAAGGTTAAAAATCCAAAAAACAAAACCAAAAATACAAAAAAAAAATACAAAAACAAAAACGAAGAAAGACGGAAGCAACCTTCAATATATCTGATCAAGAGAACATCTGAAAAGAAAAAAAAAACACTCATACTGTTTCTGACCAGTTATGTGCTGTGTGTAGATGTCACGAGACCACCTTAGAAACACATAACCTTCGAAATAATCGGCCATACGAAGAAGAACAAAGCAGCTGCAGAAAGGAATCATTGCCAGGGTCCCAAGATCCAAGGGAACCCACGATGAAGGGGACAATTATGCTGACAACCTCAGCATAATTCCTCCGCAAAGAAGTCGCTATAGACTCATACTTCGCAATCTTGGCCTCTCGAGCCTGTGCGAAGGCTTCCAACCGATTATCAATGGGAACTGTTACATCAACAATCAGGGAGGACTGTTGACCCACCAGTATAAGATCAGGGCGAAGCCGAGAACCCTCGACCAAGGGCTTGGTTGTCATCAACGACATGGAAACGCAAAGAGGACGCTTTACGAATCCTATCATTCAATACTGAATGCACTGCACAGGCTCGCGAAGCCAAACTTGCGAATTATGAACCTCCCGAAAATGAATTACGCCGAGGTTAAAATAGTCTCTTTCATCGTAGATTCCCTTACATCTTGGGCCCCTAACAATGATTTCTTCCTGCTGCAACTGTATTCTGCATCTCTTGGTCGGTTATTGTGGTAAATTTATAGTGTAAAATTAAATTAATTATCTGCGAAAAATAAATTATAAAATGTGTTATCAGTGTTATTAAGGGGGGGGGGGGCTTACAGGGCAGCAGCCAGGGGCCCCCAAGTTATGTAATTAAAAAATATACTACAATTTGAAAGCTAACGAGGAATTCGCGTGGGTAAGCATCATTTACGTTACATTCGAATTTATGTATTTGCTCGATTACTATTACTGCAATCCTGTGTCATATTTAATCGCTCATATTTAGTCAGTGCTTTTGATACGTTGCATTAACAATGCAATTTTTTTTTTTTTTTTTTGTTTTATGAGTTCTCCAAATTTGTTAACACTTTGTATGGTTGTATCAATTACGTATATCTGACCACAATATGATCCCGTTTTACTAGTAAACAGAAATCAATTTGATCCAAGGGCTTCAACAAAATTTTCAGCCAGGGCACCCATGCAAGCTTGATTCGCCACTGTGCATATGCTTAAATTTTCTTAAGTTTTCTTGATGATTCTTCAGTTTAAACAATTCATCAAACTTCTACTCTTCCATTAGTATTTAAAAATACATATTTTAAGATATATGTAGCAAATTTTCGAGAACGTCCGCTTTACCTTTTTCAAACCATGAATAAATAGGAATTAGAATTAATTTACAAACAATCAACTATAATGGTTTAGCCATCAACAAAATATAAAGGCATGATAAGTACACATACTTATTGTTGTTACAAACATAAATCATGTCAGCATTTACAACAAAAGGATTAGAATTCGTTTACAAACAAATCATCAATAATGGTTTAGCCATTAACAAAATGTAAAGCCATGATAATTTAACAAACTTTTCGTTATAAAGGATCTCTATTACTTAATAATCAAGATAATTAATAACTTAATACATCAAATAAATCAGTTTTTGTTATATTTATTTTATATCCTAATTTTAAACAATGTTCAGCGACGTCGGAAATATCTTAATTTTTATTTTTCAACGCTCTACCGTGTTCTGTGACACGTTCTAGAAGGGTTCGTTTCATTTCTCCAATGTAAAATTTTCCACAAGACCTACAATCTATTTTGTATATTAAATCCATTTAATAATTAAATATTTATATATTTGTTTATTAAATGATATTTATTTTCAACTAAATTTATTTTCTTGCAAAGTAAATTTTTAATTTTGTTTTTGTATCGGAAATCAATATTTATATTAAAGGATTTACATAAGGATTTTAAAAAAATAACTATTTTCATTAAGATAAGGGACATAGGTTAAGTTTTCATATTTTTTAATTTCTTTGATTTTAAAGTGATTTATCTGGTCATTTATAAATTTTTCATAGTACTCGTTTTTCTTTAAAAGGGTCTTTATATCATTTATTTTTTCTTTAAAAGTAATTTCATCACTAGTATTTTTATCTAATCTCATTATGTAATTTTTAATGATGTTCTTCTTTGTATGATATCTGTGCCCTGATTTTAATTCATTATTTACTTCCACTTCCTTCTTGAATTCAAATCTATGCTTCTTTTATTTAATTTTTCAAAAAATATATTGAATTGTCTAATGGATCCGTAGCAAATAATGAAAATATCATCTGTAGTATTCAAATTTTTGTTTGTTCCTATATTCTTTTAACAGGTTATTTTCAAAATAATTTAAATATAAAATGCAAAGTGTGCCAGAAATGGGAGAACCCATAGGGAAACCCTTTGTTTGCTTAAAAATTTTACCGTAATGTTTTAAATTGTAGAAATAATAATAGTGAAAACTATGGCAATAGTAAACTTGTTCGTGAGTTATTGAAATTGTTATAAAGGCTGTGTCGAAAATAAAGAAAGACTATTAAAATAATAAAGAAGTGCACTATATTAAATGCATCATTTGAAATAGTAATTATAATATTGTGTATCTATTATTAAGAAAACGAGACGAATTGTGACGTTTGTTTATGGGAATAACAATAAGAAAACGGAACAACGAAATGCCGTGATGAAACTGTGCGATTGTTTTTGCTTCTCATCAGAACGATGGAAAAAAATAGTTTTGTGTGTTTTTTCGGATTGGAGTGGAATAAAAAAAAAGAGGCGAAGCAGGGATGGAACAACGACTCCGGGATTAGAAGATTCGATCCAACATTAATACTGATAGAACCCCGAATGTTATGCAGAATATTAAACAGCTGTGTGCATTAAACAGCGAATGCATTATATAGAAGATAGCAGATAACATTTTTCTAATTCCAGAAAGAATTTGAATTCGCCAATGATCTACCGGAAATATTTCTTCGAGCTACTCTTGATACTTCGAAATTCAGCGCAGATCGCCATATTGGAATCAACAGAAGCTGATGAAAGACATTCCTTCTCCAAGTTACTAGGGAAGTGTATCGATTTACCTTCAAAGAATCCGATTGTTTCATAAGAAGATATGATGAAGTAAGTAATTTATATTTACTTAAACACAGACATTTGGGAGATACACAACATGCAAGAAATATTTGACACAATAATACAAGTTACAAACATTGAAAGGGAACTGATCTATTATTGTGTGCCAACGCTACCCAGAATTATTTGTTTCTATCAGGACATCAAAATATAGTGTTGAAGACTTTCTATTTAAAGTGAACTTTCTATTGATATATTTATATAGAATGAACTTTTATATTCACGTTGATAGTTCGTCGTGTGAACTTATTTTGTTTTGATGAATTAGAGATGTTGATCAATGCATTCACGAGTAGTGAAGCTATGTATGAATAAGCATTATTTTGAAAATATATATGATTGAGTTATTTTCAAGACTGGGTCTATGAAGTGTTATTTTAGTCATGCATTACTGGAGTGATTAACTATCTTGCATTAACTAGAAATATTATCATTTTCAACTTCAATACTCTACTGCATAGTCAATTTATATATATAGATATGTTATTCTTTGAAATTAATTTTCAATTATGTGTTTTTAGAAACAAATTCTATGATCTCTTTAAACAATTTTTCTTCTAACAATAAACAATAAACAAACAAACAACAATCAACGAACAATAAAACCAAAATCAGCACCTGAATACAAAAAAAAAAAAAAAATTGCCTTTCTGGTTCGATTATGGGGAGGAATTGGGAACGGCCATTTCGTCCTTCAACGGACTCATCAGCCTAAACCCGCCTCCCCGATAAAAGAACCAGAAAGGCAAGATTCATATATGAAAGTCACCGTCACACCTGACAGTGACCCCACAAACAAGAAAGGCAAAATAATTAAATTGTTGTGCTACTCACACAACCAAAACATTTAATTAATTTCTTCTAAGTTTAGATTAACTAAAATCTCGTTATTGTTAAACACATGCTTATCTAATATTGCTAGCGTTTCATCAACGGGCACATCGCTATACATGTTTTCAATGTCTAAGGAAATAAGATGAAAATTATTTTTGTTTTGCTTATTGAAAATTTCCAATTTGTTTACAAAATCTTTAGAATTTTTTATAATTACATTATTTTTGGGCATTTTGAAATTTCTCATCCAAAAGTTAAGCTTTCTAGCTATATTCTGGGTCGGGAAACCGAAAGCATTAACTACTGGACGAATAGGAAGGTTTTCCTAATGAATTTTTACTCTACCTGCTAATGTGGGAGGAGTACATGACGTTTTGACAATATTCTGTTTTTCTTTGAAGTTTATAACTTTACAATTTTCAAGCTTCTTAGTAATCTTTATTAATTTGTTGTGCAATTTATAGATAATATCCTCCTTTATTTCAGAATAGTGTCCATCATTAACTTTTGGTTTAATATACAAAATAGATTGTAGGTCTTCTGGGAAATTTTACATTGGAGAACGAAACGGACCCTTCTAGAATGTGTCACAGAACACGGTAGAGTATTGAAAAAATATAAATTCAGTTATTTCCGACGTCGCTGAACATTGTTTAAAATTAGGGCATCTCATGGATCCAAATGTTAAAGTTATGTTTAAAGAAAAAGATTTAAAATTAAGAAAAATCCTAGAAAGCTGTGTTATTAAAACCCAAAAGAACAAACTTTAATAGATACGAGGATACTAGTGTCGATACTATTACTACTTCTTTGATCAAAGATTTTATTAAAATAAATATAACGAAAACTGATTTATTTTTTGTATTAAATTATTAATTATTTTGATTGTTAAGTAATAGAGATCCTTTATAATAAAAAGTTTGTTAAATTATCATGGCTTTACATTTTGTTTATGACTAAACCATTGTTGATGATTTGTTTGTAAATGAATTCTAATCCTTTTGTTGTAAATGCTGATACGATTTATGTTTGTAACAACAATAAGTTTGTTTACTTACCATGTCTTTATATTTTGTTGATGGCTAAACCATTATAGTTGATTGTTTGTAAATTAATTCTAATTCCCATTTATTCATGGCTTGAGAAAGGGAAAGCGGACATTCCCGAAAATTTGCTACATGTATTTTAAAATAAATATTTTTAAATAACTAGTTGACCCGTGCGAATAATTCGCAACAAAAAACCACCTTTGAGAAATAATAAACAAATCCAACAGCTTGTGTGCATGTTAGTTAAACACATTGTCAATAGATGGCGTCTTCTCAAGTTTTATAAAAAAGTTGACCCGTGCGAATAATTCGCATGGTATCTTGATCAGTCACCGAATGGTAATGTGGAAATAAATAAATGAACAGATTGTCAATAGATTGCCTTCTACATTTTTACAAAAAAGATTTTTAAAATAAATTTTTTTAACGAAAACATTAATTTTAAACAATCTGTTTATTTTTCATCATTAGCGGTGAACGTAATCTTGAAAATATCTCAATCATTGATTTCGATGAAGTATTAAGGGAAATAAAAAAAAACACATTTGAGAAATAATATATGAGAAGTTGACTAATTTTTATGTTTCTATTGTTATAAATCGTTTATTTTTATTAAAATATAAATCTTTGTTTGTTTTTTTATCTGTTGTTATTAAAGAAACGATGAAATATCATTTAAAGTGCATTTTTATTCAAAAAAAGGAAATATTTGAAGGTTATAACGCTAAAGCAATATTTTCGCTTTCGAAAAATAAGGCGCTTCTGTTAAAGCGTGTCTACATTTTTATAAAAAGTTTTTAAAAATAAAGTTTTTTAACGAAAACATTAATTTTAAACAATTTGTTTATTTTTCGTCATTAGCGGGGAACGTACTTCAAAATAATGCCTCAATCATTGATTTTGTTGAAGTAGTAAAGGAAATATGGCGTTCCGACAAAAAAAAACCCTTTGAGAAATAATATATAAAATAATATATGAGAAGTTGACTAATTTTTATGTTTCTATTGTAATAAATCGTTTATTTTTATTAAAATATAAATCTTTGTTTTTTTTTTTATCTGTTGTTATTAAATAAACGATGAAATATCATTTAAAGTGCATTTTTATTCAAAAAAGGAAAGATTTGAAGGTTACAACGCTAAAGCAATATTTTCACTTTTGAAAAATAAGGCGCTTCTGTTAAAGCGTGTCTACATTTGTATAAAAAGTTTTTAAAAATAAAGTTTTTTAACGAAAACATTAATTTTAAACAATTTGTTTATTTTTCGTCATTAGCGGGGAACGTAATCTTCAAAATGATGCCTCAATCATTGATTTTGATGAAGTAGTAAAGGAAATATAGCGTACCGACAAAAAAAACCCTTTGAGAAATAATATATAATGATGATAATGGAAGACTAGAAGTTATTTATATCTTATGTAATTATATTCAAAGATGAAACGGAGGAAGATTTTTGAAGAATTTGGTAATTCATCATACTTTAAAATTCCATCAATTCAAAATTCGACAAACGTTACAAAATTTTAATGAAGTTTCAAATACATTTTACGTTTGCAAAAGAATGAAGTAAATAAGAAGTTTTTAATTTAATTCACAAAATGAAAAAAAAATGAAAAAAAAAAAGGTGCCGAAGATGAATCCCATGGGATTCGAAAGACTCCACGCCTTGTAATTTTACTCTCTTTGGTGTTTGTGTGTTCTCTTTTTATTTTATTTTTGACAAGCTTTTTTAAAACACACGTAAAAATGGAATTAAGATTTGCTATATCTAAACTCCAGAAAATACTTAATTGAAATTTACAGCCATTGATGATTCCAGGGCAGTGTTAGAAGAACCGAAGAAACGGTGATTGATGTAACTGAAGAGTTACTGTGATATAAAATGGTAGACAGTTCTCCATCAAATGGTGATTGGAAGGGTTGGGTCAACTCTCGTCACTGTTTCACTTAAGAATGGTTCCACTCTATAATTGAGTACGGTAAAGTTCTGGAAAAGAAACAAGGAAAGAACATCTGGTCATACTCTGATCCCCAAACAAACAATCATGAGTTACCTGATTCACCTCTTAAACCAGTACAGCTTCACTTAATACGAATTACAGAATTAATAGTAATTAAGGTTAATATTTTATTAAATAACAAATTAACGAACTCATTCAAGACTACAACATTATGGCAATATTTCGTCTCGTTTCCAAGACTTCTTCACAGCCTATTTTAAGAGGAAACTTCCTTCTTATGATGGTTTAATACTTTCAATTTAAAAAAATATATTTTTGGACTATTATATTTTGGACTAAAAGATGTTGAACGTGGTTTATTTCACGTTTTATTTTTGGTAATCTTAAATAAGAGATGTAAATTAAGAGATTTAGAAATTCTAATAAATAATTATTTTTGAATTATTGTGATTTGGACTAATAGCAGTGAACATGACTCATATCACGTTTTGATTATTATAATTTGGTTATTGTAATTTTCACGTTTTAGAATTCCTGTTTGTATCATTTATTGTTTTGGAGTTTAAGAAGGAGGGAAGTCTCCTCTTAAAATAGGCTGTGAAGAAGTTTTGGAAACGAGACGAAATATTGCCATAATGTTGTAGTCATGAAGGGGTTTATTAATTTGTTATTTAATAAATTATTTATGTATCTTAGAAGATTAAGATTAATATTATCATTTACTTCATAAATATTGCTAATGCTGTTCTTTACTTGGTAAGGATTTGTTTCTGTTTAATTACAATTAGCAATAATGCTAATAATATAATATTTTATATTTGAATGATTTTGCACCAAAGCTCTTCCAAAGCGATGCAATTGATTAGATGCTACTCTTAATCGAACATTTGCAATTAGACAATATTTTGTTGTTGAGTCGTTGAAACATGTCGTTTTTCAAAAAATGACTGCGATAGATTAATAACGTTAAACGTCATTTCCGGATCAATTTTCGTATGCGCAGTATTTTTCAAAACGGGGAAGAAACATGTTTTACATGTGGATCGAATTTTTCGAGACAATGTCATTTTTAAGATAATCTTCAAAGAAATTTTTCAAGTATCTTTCATTACTTTTAGAACTTCTATTAACTGTACATACATCTAATTCATTGTCAAAATCACAGGAAACCGAGTCGATGTCAGTCATCTTGAAAAAGATAAACAATGCGGGGCTGATGGAAATTTTTCTAATTGAAGAATGATTCAATAGAAGAAATTTGGGCATTTAAATTTTGATAATTCAAAAGCAATTTAGCGACCGATGAATATTGATGGAACAGCCAATATAGTTAGTAAAGGGAGGAGATTTGAAGGAATGATTCAATTTTCAGGCAAGCTTGTTACCCACCTCCCTATGTCAATCATTAGTTGCCGAAATATTGATACTAACTTTATTAAGATCATTTTATTAAGAAAACAGCTATCATAGACCTAATGTCAAATAAACAACCAATTTCCTTTCTCTAACTAGTTTCATTCCTGTCACAAGGACTAATCTAATGAAACTCATTAGAAATTGATTCATATCTTTGAAACATTTGAGTTGAATGAAATCGATTCTGATTTAATGCTTATCGATCTAAATTCTGAAAAATATTCTATTCTAGCGGTGTAGGCATAATGCTAAAAATAAATTGTTTATCTTGATTTGACAACGCTTGACTGAAGCCACAGCGGAAATTGTCGTTCGTTTCGAAGATTATCGCTTAAAATAACTTCTTTAGTCATAAAAATATAAAACCACTAATCATAGAAACCTATCTAGTTATTTAAAGCAACAAGAAAAAGAAGAAAAAAAATTTCTTTTTTTCTTTTAAAAATAAAGTTGAACAGTGTTGATAGGAACAAATCCTGTCGTAATTGGAAACCTTCACCTAAGAAACATTTTCCTCAAATAAATTAAAGACGTCAATAAGTAATTAGTCTCTTCTTCGAATTCCCAAGTAAATACGAAGGACAAAGATCTAACAACAGAAAAATAAGTAGAGCTAGTGCGGAATTTTATTTACAAAAATTTTTAAGAAATTCTATTTAAAGAAGATAAATAAAATCGCATCGAAGTTACTTCATCGAAAAAGTGGAAATTTCCATTCTGTTACTGATTTATTGAAAACTATGATTTTATTTTAAATAGCGTCAGAAATAAAGCGAGCAAAAGTTAGTATAATATAATAACTTTCATGAAATAACTTTCATTCCTGACCTTTATTTATTTATTTATTTGTTTATTTTCAATTAAAAGATATATAAAAACACACAGTCAATTAAAATAAACACATACTTACAACAGCGGAGTCTTTCGAATCCTCATGAGATTCATCATCAAGCCTGAGGCTAGAGACTTGATGATTAATCTCATGAGGATTCGAAAGACTCCACTGTTTAAATATGTGTTTATTTTAATTGACTGTGTGTTTTTATATATCTTTTAATTGTAAATAACTTTTTAGCACACGTAAAATTCTTATTTATTTATTTATTTATTAAAGAAAGCTTTTTCAACACAACATGAAATAGTGATCTGTAATAATTCATATTCACAAAGCAGTTGACTGACTTATCACAAGACACTATGTCCCAAGCTTTGTGGTTCGATTAAATTAAGGTCGAAAGTTTTCCTTTCGTTATCTGTATGAAATCAAGTTGTTTTCGCATTTGCCTTTAGTTCACAAAGATGAAAAAAAAAATATTTCTGCGCTCTATTTATTATAAATGTAGTCAATGTTTAGATATCGAATCGCCATTTTTCTAGGGTCTTCCATTTTAGAAACTATGTATCAAAAGTAATATAAATTTTAAAACACTGATTATTCCAAATGGTAACTACTACTACATATGGGTATTACTTTTACATTACTACAGTAACTTGATACCCATTGCACAAATCGAGCATTACGGAGCTGAACTGAATAGAATTAAGATAATTCATTAAAAAATCTCAGTAAAATTTTAAATTAGAAACTTATAATTGAAACTAATGTAAAGTCAGACAGTCAAGGAAAATTTATTTTAGCATTAGTATTAGCTTTACTAATTTTCCACGGCGTTATCATTGTATTGTATCAGTAAAGAAGCCAGTCGTGACAAATCGATCACAAGTGAATTGCTCGCATTTCAACCCCTGCCCAACTAAAAGAACTGGGGAGATGAAGTGATCCCTAGACATTCCAGTTGCTTTCCTTATTGCATTCCACGCAGTTAAGAGACACCTGTGATCTCAGATTCCCAACAAGCGCCGATATGGGGTTTGAATTCACAGCTGTTTCAGAATAAAATAAAAAACATGACACTGGAGAAGGAAGATTCGTTACATTTGTCATAAGAATTGTTTTAATTAATTATCAGACCCAAAGGATCCAACCGTCTATTTTTATCTGGTTTCAGACGAAATATCATTGTCATATCTTAAGAAATAAAAATCTAAGCGAATCAGAATCAGAATATTATTTTGATATTTTTTTTAGTATTATTAATGTTCATGTTCCTGAGCTTGAGTGCAGTTGATCACTCAGTCAATGAAAATTGAAAGAAGCTCACCATCATCATAATCATCAACATCATCATTTAAGTGAAAATGTGCGGTTGTCTTTGTAATGTCCGGAATTTCTAAATAACATATTCAAATGGTCTGTGCCAGCGAACAGGCTTTATATGAAATTGATAAAAATTAAGTTGTTTAAAAAATATTTCAAAATATAATATATTGAGGATATCCTTTAACTTAATTTTTTTCAGCAAGAAAAGTTGAAAAGTGCCATCAATTTCTATTCATTCTGGAAACTTCTTAATTTAGAATAACTGTCAGAAATGGTTTAAGGAATTTTTTTTTCCAAATTTATAGAATTCTTAAAAATAATACAGACAAAATGATTATTAAAGATTGCAGGGACTTTTAAATGTTAAAAAATATAATTTTAGAAAACCCACTCTAAATGCAATGGCCCAGTTCTATCAATTATCAAACATAACTAGGCCAGCAATAGAGTGACAGGTTTCATTTTCATTGACAAGTTAATTTATTAGTTACATCGTATTTGTAAAACTAATATCCAAAAGAATTTGGAATTTGTGATTTATTTGTTTTCTTTCAATGTTAAGTAATATATTATTAAATAATTTTAAAGACAATTTATAGATCTGGTTTTAAATTTTATTAATAGAATTTTTTATACAATCTGTATAACTTTTTCAATACTAGAGGTCTTGGAAATAATGTATATTAGCAATAAAAACTTAAATATTTATTGTTTCTTTAATAATGTTAATGTTAATGTAGAATATGGGTGGTAAATATACCTATCACCGTGACCTAAGGTCAACTGTACTTCACCCTAATCTTAATCCCCAAAGAGACCAGTAGCTTCAGCAAACGCCAATAGTTTACTTTTAGGGTCCGTAAACAAATCCTTTGGTTCTAAAAAGAAAGATCCTAATATTTTATGTCTAAGGGCTGTGAAATACTCACAGTTACACAAGATGTGCGAGGAAGTCTCATCTTTTGAGTGACAAATCCTACGAACAGGGTTGTCCTTGAGGTTCAAAAGCCATAGATGCTTGTTAAGACGACAATGTCCAGTAAGTAGACCAACAACAATACCGAGTTCCTTTTTTCGTAGCACTAAAAGCTCGGAGGCACGTTTGTTGCTTGGCCCCTTGATTAGCATTTTGGCTTGTCTTTGACCTTCAAGTCTGTGCCATGACTTAAGCTGTAAAGCTCTCATTTTCTTCAGAAAAATCTTTTTAATCATGTTATTGGATAAACCAATAATAGGTTCTGGACCTATGAAGGTCAACTCCGAGCCTATCTTAGCAAAAGAATCGGCTTTGTCATTGCCCTCATAACCACTGTGTCGTGGCACCCAAAAAAAGATGAAGTTTATTGTTCTATGACAGAGCTTTGAGGCAATCAAAAACGATCTTAGAAGTAATGTAGTACTGATTCAAAGCATTCAGTACTGCTTGGATATCAGAAAAAAATGTAAATATTCTTATTTCTGATATTTCTGTTCAAATAAATACCGGTACAAGCAAGAATTGCATTTCTGCTTGAAAGACAGTTGTAAAATTATCTAGGCTACATGAGAAGCCATATTTACCTTTTTGGAAATACACACCTGCCCAGGAGCATTTGCAGACTTTGATCCATCCGTATACCAAACAGAATCACCTGTAAATACAGGAATAGATCCATTAGCCCACTCAGTTCTACTCGGAAAGTGTACGCCGAACGGTCACTTGAAAAAATAAAAGGGAAGAGTTTCGTCTGTAGTCAAGATTCCTGACTAGAATGCTGTGTGTGGAGCTTCGTATAGCTGCTTACCGAAGGAAAACCATTCACCCGCAGTCTTAAGACTAAGAGCTCCTAAGATGGCTTCAGTCTCAATATGCAAACGTAGTGGCAAGAATCCCAGTAGCAATTCAACCGCAGCTGTAGATGCGGTTCTCATTGCCCCTGTGATATCTATGCAAGCCAGCCTCTGAAGTTTGTGAAGCTCACTTTGAGCTGTTTTAAGCTTGACTCTAGGCCACCATACCACCACGTATGGCATATGTGAGAATAGGTCTAATGATCATAGTATAGATCCAGTGCATAACCTTTAGGGTAACATCCCAGGTTTTTTTCAATAGCACCCCGACAAGATCAAAAAAATTTTTTAGCTTTCTTAATCGAGTGTTCCAAATGCTGTCTGAAAGTCATTCTTTGGTCAAATAAAACACCCAAGTACTTGATGTCCGAAGAGATAGTCAGCTTTCTATCAAAGAAAGTAAGAGCTTGCAATTCGTGCAAGTTCTTTTTCTTTGTGAAAAGTATCAAGGTCGTTTTGTCTGGATTGACTGAAAGAAATATCTTTTTATACCACTTTTCAACCAGTAACAGAGCATCCTGCTTAATTTCTGATACTGTTTTATGGAATTTACCTCTAATGCCTCTTGTTCACGGCACGGTATCTTAACGGTATGGCGTGTTAGCCGCGCCATAGAATAAACGTGTGAGCTTGTATACGACACGGCAAATCACCGGACGAGACAACGGCTAGGCACGGCTAGTTGTGGTTTTTCTGTGCCAAGCTGCAGACATGAATTCTTATAAGAAAAAGATTATCATTGCATATTACATGTATAGAAAACTCAAAAAAGAAAAGAAAAGGAAACGAAGGTTTTGGATACATTCGATTTTAGAAAAAAGGGAGGAATTTGGTGCATTTCATACACTTATCAAGAATCAACTGAGGGAAGACTTGTTTTTCTACTTAGCGATAGTCTTATCCCATATTACAGGCCTTTCATGAATCAATGTAATTAATACTTCTTGATTTATCTCCATTTTAAAACAAAATCAGCGTTCGTAAGCTGTCACGAAAATAATTGCCACTGCGAAAACGTCCGGTGCCGTCGACAGACTCTCATAGACTGCGATACAACACTGCCATAAATCACGCCGTCCGCAGTCGCGGCGCGCCGAGGGGTAGACACGGCTTACGGCGGCGGCGCCGTGCCATAGTGCAGCCATATCTGTCAACACACTTCCATAGTGATCCATACAACACTGAACCGTGCCTACACATGGCGAATCAACCGTCGTTTTTCACGGCAAAAAAACGTGTGTGTACAAGCGGCCTAACGATTATTGAGATGTTATCTACATATTCAATGCAGCCACACCCAAACTCCCGAAGAGACACCAGCACAAGGTACCACAAGGCAACACAGCAAAGGAGAGAGTACCCTTTCCTGCGAGCAACCCTAAGGTGTCCTCGAGCAGCGAGGTTACGACCAAACGTCCACTTAGAATTGATCTCAACCATCGACAAAAGATAGAGTTGATTCCATGGTTATGAGTGGCTACTTCAATAGCTTCTATTTTTATTTTTCTAGATTCTATCAAAGGCCCCTCAATGTCCATGAAAATAGTTAAAGGAAATTCTTTATGCTCAAAGGAGTTCTCCACATATGTTATCATACGATGAAGAGCCGTTTCAGTCGATTTACCTTGTTAATAAGTAAATTGAAGACAGTTAAGAGTTCTTGCAGATTTACTGGAATAATACCGCCCATACCTGGGGCTTTAAAAGGTTTAAACGTAGAAATAATCCATTTGATCTTAGAGTATTTCGAATACTCTAAGACACACACCAATCTGTAAGGTTACTTCTCAGAGTATCCAGACCCGAATGATGTTGATTTCTCTAGATTTTAGAAAGTGTACTCCTAGCATCTCTGTTAGTGTTTCCTTTCCAGATTTTGTGTAACTACCATTCTGAAGTTTTATAGTACTTAGTTGGTTGTAGTTACCTATATCTAAAATTTTTACAAGTTTAGCAATACTGTAGATATCTGATACATCTTCACAGAATTTTCCCCATGATGCCTTTTTAGCCTCTCTAATGGCTTTATTGTAATAAATAAGTGTGTTTTGTGAACTTCCCACTCACCTATCTTTTCACTTTGTTAAAAAGCCTTCGTGTTAAAAATCTTAGGTTGCTAAGTTCTTTATTCCACCAAGGAACATATCTTGGCAAACTAGCAACTATGAACGACAATTTTGGTGATAGGAACTGAGAATAGCTTGTTGCAACTGGTCAACTAAGCTAACTCAATAGCTTAAGCGAGCGTATGTTGAAGCCCATACTTCCTGTAAATACTTCCAGATCCTCTCTGAAGCCGATTCAGTTCGCCTTTCTAGGGTTCCTAGGAAATACCATTTGTTGTATTTGACCTGCAACATTAAAGCAAATATATCTATGATCTGAAAAAATGTTCATTAGATACATGCCAATTATTAATAGAACAAAGTAAATTCACAGATCAATGACTTCACTCTTATTAATTACAATAAAAGTAGGTTCATTGTCTTTATTTAAAACATATAATTTAGTACTTACCAAATACTCCATGAGGTTTTCTCCTCGTTGGTTGCAATCAGTGCTTCCCCAGGCGACGTGTTGAGCATTGGCGTCATATCCAATGATGAGTGGTGTTCCATTACTTGAACAGAGGTTTATAAGATTCCTTAACTCCTTAGGAGGAAAGTTATAATTCTCCATAAGGAAAATAAGCTGAGACAAAAAAGAGTTCAGTAACTTTATTTCCTTTTAGAACAAGTGTGACTGCAGTTGTGTCTCTTGAGAGAAATTTTGTAAGGAGTAAGGCGTTTAATGCCTTTCCTGACCAAAATACAGGTTCTCATATTGTCACAGGTAGTGTCATACACTGACGACTAACCTGATATTGGTAATCCTAAAATATTACCTTTGTAAATCCAAGGTTCTTGAATAATGGCTGAATCAATGTTATCCTCAGCCAGTCTGTGGCACAAGGCCACTGAGGCAGACCAGCTGTAGTTAAGATTGATCTGTACGCAGTTCAGCATGGTTGTAGTGACAATGAGGAATCAAAGGTTGAGAATGGAACGGTTAGGTGTTTTCCTCACTGTGGGTGTCGGATTTTAACACCAGATCAGAGAGGTCCCCACCGTCGTCCATCTCAACCATTTACATGTTTTCAGATAAGACTGATCCCATGTCCAATTCCCCTGTCGTCACTTCCATAATTGTTTCTGCCTGATCTTCTATCATAGCAGGTGTGAAGCAACTATCCGGCTCCTTGTTAAGTGGAGTGTTTAGGTGCTGAGATATTAACCTCTGGTTTCACACTATCTGGATCATGTAAGATTCCTTTAAGATCTTTAAATCTTTAAGATTTAAAGGAATCTTTAAGATTCCTTTATCGACCCAGGAGTGCACTAAACATTTTGCCTCAATGATAGCGCTGACAGATTCCCTGTCTACTTGAAAGATCCGTCTTAAAGCTTGAGGGTCTGAAATGTGATTCAATACCCGCCAATAATTGGTGTTTAACTTCTTGTTGTAGGCGTTGAGTCTACGCAAAAGGACAGCTGAATCAGTTGTTCAGATGTCTCTTGTTTTAAAAGCGACCTTGACAGGTTTTGGCAGGTCACTGGCTTTCAGAATTCTGAGCCTCGTGCCTTGCAGAACACTGTCATTGTTGATAAAGGTTCATGTCAACCATTGTGCAGTTGTCTGATCTTCACACAGATAAAATAAAACCCCTCTACTTAGATTAAAATTCTTCACTAGTGGTAGAGGTTCCCCTTCTGGGGTCCCAATCATCCGCCTAAAAAGGTCCATTTAGATGGTGCAGTATTTCAACATTATTTTACTGCTGTCCAGTTTTTCATAGAGGAATTTTTCCTTGAAGAAGGCCATCTTAATGTTAGAGATGGCCTCACTGTAAGTTTGTAGTATGGTTTCCTGCCTGGATAATACTTCTTTTTTTTCTTATCAAAGTTGAAGATAAGACGCAGGACTAGATGTCGCAAAATAAAATAGAAAAAAAATCAATAGATTTTAGAAAAGTCAAAACTATTTTTTTTTTTCAAACGAAAATATTGCAAATTTTTCAGATATGAAAAGCTTTTTTACAGAAAATGCGAGGAAAATATCTTTCCTTTGAGTAAAAAGTTTACAGCTTTAAAAAAAACCAAAGAAAATAAAGAAAATGAAAAGTTAATGGAATTTATTAGAATTTAGAAATCGAAATAAAATAGAAAGATTTCAAAAATGAGACAAAATATCATTCGAATCATTAGGAAATATCAATTAAATAGATCTAGTGATGCTAATAGGTTGATTATTCAATTGGAATAAAAGCCTTCTGAAAACTATACAAGTAAAGAAATACTTTACATTTTAATCGTGTTCTAATCATCAGTTCACGTAACGATTTCCGCTTCATCATCACGTGATCATCTCCCTTCAAAAAGCAATCAACAGACACGAATAAAGCCTGGCTGTTGCTAGGAGACAGCGAAAGAAACAGGCGACCATCGCTGTAACAACTTCAATGCAAAATCATCTGAGAATATTCAAAACAAAGTTATTAGTTGGTTGGAACTATTTTTTTTTATTCTTATTGAAATCCCTTCGAAGAACAACAAATCGATCTCTTCAATCCATTTATTTTCAGAAATACTTTAATGAATCGTTGCTATGTTGAAGATCGACGATTTAACATAAATCAGGAATTTTTCTTTATACAGATGATAATTCAAACAAAACAGTGGTTCTCAAACGTTTTTGCGAACAAACTCTAGAAAAAAGACCTTTTTCAAATATTCTTTCAAAACATATTTTATATTCCCATATCTTGTGTAGATTACCTGGAAGACCGAGCTTTCCTCGGTAAAATAAAACGAAAATACAGTAAGAACACTGAAGACAATTACCTGGTTAATTAACCCACTTTTGGGGAAATGGACTCTCCTCAGTGAATATATGTGACATTGAAAGGAAAAAGATTTAAAAGTTATTATTAAGTAACATTATTTTATTAAAATTATTTTAATACAAGTAAAAATAACATAATTCATTTATTACACGTAAAAACTAACAAAACACTCATTCCTTACCCCCTTGAGGATGGAAAACTGCGCTTAGACTGAGCTTATGAACATTTTGGACAAGGATTCCCCAAACGATCCTCCTGGTTCCATTGATGTAAAGCTTCTCGATGGATCCACATCCTCCCAACTACCAACAATGTGACATTTGATGATTATACTGATCATATATTTATTCCATACATCATTAGACAACTAGAAAACTGCAAAAAGAGTTGATGTAATATGGAACAAATACAATTCAAAGAATCGATTAGAGAAAAGTAAGAAAAGGGTGTTCGGAGAAAGGCCGTAGCTACCACTGGGGCAGCCGGGGCAGTGCCCCGAGGCCCCCGAACAAAGGGGGCTCCCGAACGAAGTGGGATTTTTTTTTTACGAAACCATAATCGCTTGTTGCCCCGGGCCCCCTATCCTCAAGCTACGGTACTGGTTCGGAGAAAGGTTGTAGGAAAGAACAAGCTCCCACTTAAGTGGGCCGACTTCTTACAAGACCTTACCAATAAACAGGAACTTTTTGCATTCGTTTCCGAAAAATTAACAACTGCTCAATGCGCCAAGAACAAGGAAATTATCTTCACACGTGGTGCCACATACAGATCCACGTCAACATGTCATCAAGAGGAAGTGGACACCATGCTACTCATAAGCAGAAGGATACACTTCTGAATGGCTATACTAACTGTATGATGAGTACTGTTGACACGATTGTAGGGGTAATCCTCCTTGACAAATTGTATCACCTGATGACCTTGTGTCAAGATGTGAAGATCTGGATTGCTTTTGATTTAGGCAAAACTTTCACTTATCATCGCATTAATGCCATCTACGAGAAGCTGGATAGATCTCTGGCTCTCCCTATCTTCCACAATTTCACGGGATGTGATATCACACCTGCATTTTTTGGAAGAGACAAAAGGTCTGCCTGGGAGGCATGGAATTCCTATCCTGATGTCACACACGCCCATACCTACACGCCCTTACCCTTCGTCACGGTTTATTTTGGTTATTTTTGTTTTTTTCATTCCCCTGATACGTTTTTATTCTCAATTTTATTTTTTAAATAAATTTTAAAAAATTATATTTTTTTTAATTAATTTAGACTTAGTGTTTTGAAAGTTTTGTCTTATTTTTCTGTGAGAGTTATTGTTATTTCATTAATCATGTTTATTTTTCTTTTAATCTTTCTTGTCATCTTGTTTTCGTTTTCTTTAATTAATTTATTACCCTTCTCGTTTCTCTTTATGATCTTTTTATCGTTTGTTTACATGAGAACTTTCATTTAGTATATTTTTTCCCCTTGTCATTAATCTGTCAATTAACTCTTCCTACGTCATATGTCAGTCTCTATATCACCTGTACCACTATTGGTTAAATTTTTGTGTGTATTGATGACGTGATCATGTCTATGTAATCAGATATTTTGTCAGAAAAAAAAATATATAATATAAAAATAAAATAGAATGACAACACGGACAGCAACTTTTGAGAGTTCTTACTCCTTAATCACCATCTCAATTGTTTTTGGTCTTTATTTTAGTATTGTAAATCTCTGTGTGCTTTCGTTGTTTTACTTTTTGGATTGGTCGCATTGTGATTAATGATCAACCCGGATTAAAATGTATGTGTTGTAGGAAACATTGGATACATTGGTTGTTTCTCTCACTGGAATGGAAAAAGAAAGCCAATTCCCCTCATTATGAACAGTTCGAAAAAGGCTAGGAGACAGAGGAATCACAGACTTGTTATATCTGCAAAGTAGTGAGCGGAACATCAAGATTTTCTGAGACGTCAGAGAACAGCAGCGATCTTCATAATGAACTACTGGATACTGAGTGTTTCGGACACATTTCCCGAATCCAGCCTTGTGTTCGGAGCCGGCAAGTTCGGATCAGCAGTGTATGCTTCATTGTTCCGCTGATGTGTCTGGATGCACGATGGCACAAATGTGTGTATTTTACTTCAGAAATAAGCGAAAAATGTGCTGTGTGTTCTTCTTCGCAAATTTTGAGATCCCAAATTAAATGACAAAGTGTGCGACAATGATTCTACTATTCTACTGTAAGTACTCTTTTTCTATAATATCTCTTTAAATGTAGTTTAAAGAGACCGAGGAAAATTCTCCTTACGAACTCATCGGCAGTAAGGAACTTTGAAAACTGTTATAAACACGATGATATTATTTTAAACATTTTTCTTTATATCTGTGTTTGAGACATTGTGTGTATTTTAATAACAAATTTTAAGAGATTTACATAAATATTTTAGTTACTACTTTCCTTATCTTGATGTTTGTATTTATTTTGTGAATTGGTGAAATGTAGCTGTAAGAACCAAAGTGGATATGGTGATAGGTGTGCTTGCAGAAAGACAGATTGTAATTGCACAGAACTCTGTGAATGTCAATGTTTGAATACGGAATAATTGTCAATAAACAGTAAATGTGAATCTCATTTTTGAATGGCACACAGATACACAGTAAGTAACAGTAATACTGTTGCAATGAGAATAATATTCTGATGTTGTTGTAGTATGTCTTTCATTATAAGAATATATAAAAATGTGTCTTTAGTAGAGGAGAAGGTGGTATTTTGGAACCCTGTCGGTAATTTGGAACCCTGACATTTCGCTGACAGGTAGGTATCGCACCATCCCGGTGGAACTTGTAATTTGTTGCCCTCACCCCCCCCTCCGACCACAGGCTCGACGCATCAGTTGCTTGCTGCTCGTTAGATGAAGCGTAGATAAGTGTTTGTTGCAGAACGCGGTTTCGAGAACTTTTTTTGAGGGAAGTATTTGTGTTTTCTGTGTCTCCTACAGTGCAGGTAACTAAGTTTTAGTGCATCATATGTGTTGTATAGTTCTTCATTTGCCAATAACCAATGAAACATGTTATTAATCTACAAGTTGTTACACGGTAGATCAACACTAATCCAAAATTGCAATTGCGGGATATTTGGAACCCCAAGGTGGTGGGTAATTTGGAACCCTATGGTCAGGAGAAAAAAAAGCTGCGAGAAAGCGATCTGCCAGTTTTTCTGATGAGTCATCTGAAGCAGAAGACTTTATGACAGCTGAATTTGGAGATTCAGATTTTGAACTCCCAGCTGGGGAAGATGAGCCACGTCAAGAGGATGCCAAATGCCTATTTTGCGATGAGATTTTTTCAACTTCGCGACCAGGGGAATTGTGGATACAATGTGTTATTTGCAGTTGTTGGGCACACAACGAATGTGCTGGGGCGGAGAAAGACTACTATGCATGTGATTACTACCAATAACTGTTTATTTTGTTTTTGCTAAACTTTTTTTATTTTTCTCAATTTACTGTTTCATTTTAATTCTTTAAAACTGTTTTCTGACCATTGGAATGCTATAATGTAAATGTCAAACTGACCATCCTTGTTGGATATCTATTTTTAATAAACAAAACCATGTTTTTGAGCAAGACATTGAATTTTTATGAAAAAAAAAGAGGGGTTCCAAATTACCCTCCACCAATCAACGGATCACGATTTTGAATTTTTTCACATTTTACAAAATAATAATATCTTTCGGTTTAGGGATAGTAGCTAGCCATTTAGGATAGTTAGCTGGGATGTTGCTAAAGCTATTTACGCCTTCAGTTGGGATTTCAAGCTTATTGGTGAACCATGGTGACCAAAAGACAAAGTGGGGTTCCAAAATACCACCTTCTCCTCTAAATGTATTATTTTCAAAAGAAAAAAATCGATGAACAGTTTATAAATGGTAACTGGTACATAAGTAAATATAATACTGTGATTATAAGTAAATCGTCTAATGCATTTCAAAATGGTCTAGTTGTATTCCCTGATCCCAAAAATATGTATTTAAACGCCAAGATTCTGATCCTAATGTCAAGAATATAACAATGCTCACTTGTTACTCACGTGACATGCGTCGTGAGCTGCGCAGTCTTTTGTCGTTGTCTTTTGTAAGTCAGACCTCATGTTATTTATGTAAAGTTATAAAGATTATCTTTTATGTTCAATAGTCAAGATTGGTTCTTAACATGGTGTCAGGAGTGGGATAAAGGTGTACTTGGATAATGCAATTTAAGATTTATTTACAAGCTTATAATCTGGAAAAGGAGAGTGATCAAAGAAAAGTCGCAATTTTACTTCATAATATTGGTGAGGAAGCCATTAATATTTTCCATTCTTTTGATCTCTGCATTGATGTAGTGAAGTTTGAGACGTTAGTCTTAGCCTTCAAAAATTATTTTTCGCCCCGAGCCAGCACAATGATGGAAAGACATCGTTTATTCAGTCGCCGTCAATTTCCAGATGAAGACATTGACACATACATGACTGACTTGAAAAACATAAGCCAAACATGTGACTTTGGAAGCCTAAGAAACAGTCTTCTGAAAGATATATTCAGTCGGAATTTGAACCAGTCCAATCGCTTCATATAAAAGAAAATTTTGACAGAAAATCTAGGTACTTTGGATAAAGCAGTATTATTGGCCAAATCACTGGAATTGCTGAAAGTTCAAGCAAGACAACTTTGTCAACCTGATGATTGTCAACCATCAAATAGGAAAACTCTCTATTAGTGATCGTCAACATCGACCGGTATTACATCAGCCACCAGTTAAAGAATCTTCGAAGGGTCAACACATTCAAAAACGTGTTCACTCTGTAGTGACGTACATCATTTTAAATGTCCTGCGAAAGGAGTGAAGTGTAGAAAATGCAATCGTCTTAATCATTTTGCTAAAATGTATCATTCCAAAATTAATACTTTAACAGAGGAAAAGTCAGATCTGAATACTGAATTATTAGGTATTATTCGTTGTCATAATGTTAATAAAGTCAGTAATGTCAATGGAGTTCTGTTAAGGGACAAGAACAGTTCAAGGTGGACAATTGATTTGACAATTAATCATGAGGGACAAACATTTCTTATAGATACTGGTGCTCAAACAAATGTTATTTCTTTGAAAAGTTTTCAACATCTTCAATTAGATCCAAACTTAATTTGTAAAAGTGATAAAATAATTTCAACTTGTAGTGGGTAAATAATTCCTACTGTAGGTCAAGTTAACTGCATCTATAAGGATGGAGTGTATAGTTTAAAATTTCATGTCATTGATTCAATATGTCAATCAGTTATTGGTCTTGATGCATGTAAAAAGATGAATCTTATCAAAAAGGTAAATAGTACCACTACGTCTTTAGCAGATGATAGTAATTGCAGTAATCTTATGCATTACTGATGTGTCGGAACCTGGGTTCGAATCCCGGCGTTGGGCATGACTGTTTCTTTCGTTTCTGCGGGTATAGCGTGAGCTGCCTCCTAAGGCGTACCCTAGGCAACGATTCGTCGCCTAAATGCTCACATTTCTCGCCCCTTGTTGAGGCCAATAGTTTCACTAAGAGCGTGGGCGTGCCCAAAAAAAAAAAAAGGAATCTTATACAGAAATAAAAAGAAGTTTTTTCTGGTTTAGGATGTCTTAAAAATTATAAATGTCATTTAACTGTTAAGCCAGATGTCATTCCTTCAGTAGGTATTTGTCGCAAAACACCATTCAAAATTCAAAAGAAAGTACAAGAAGAAATTGAACGTCTATTAAAAGAGGGAGTTGTTGCTAATGTAGATGAGCCTACTGAATGGGTAATTCAATTGTAGTTACATCTAAGAAAAATGGGAAAATCAGACTATTTTTAGATCCAATCCACGTAAGCTTAACAAAGCAATTCTCAGACCACATTTTCCATTTCCTAATATAGATGATATTAAGTCCGAACTGTGTGGTGCATAGTATTTTTCAGTCTTAGATGCAAATTCAGGTTTCTCGATGTTACAATTGGACGATGAATCATCTAAATTGTGTATCTTTGTACTCCTCAAGGAAGATATCATTTTCTTAGATTGCCATTTGGTAGATTGCTGCACCTGAAATTTTTCATAGGGAAACGATTAAACTTTTTGGAGATATCCCAGGGTTAAAAATAACGATAGATGATTTTCTTATTTATGGCAAGTCTAGACAAGAACACTATGCTCATCTTGAACAAGTTTTAAAACGAGCTCAAGATTTAGGTATTAAATTTAATAAAGATAAGTCAAGAATATATCTTGAGGGAGTCAAATACTTGGGTTTCATTTTTAATGAGTCAGGAATTTCCGTGGATCCATCTAAGATAGAGTCAATTTGTAATATGCCTATTCCTAATAATGTTACAGATTTGCAAAGGTTTCTAGGCATGGTTAATTATCTTCGTACATTTATCAAGGATTTGTATAAAGAAACTACTAACTTAAGTCAGCTATTGACTAAAAATAGTGTGTGGTTATGGTCTGATAAGCATGAGTCAGAATTTAACAAATTAAAATCGCTTATTAGTACTGCACCAGTTTTAACCTACTTTGATCCAAACAAACAACTTGTTTTGTCAGTTGATGCTTCTACGAATGCCATGGGGGTTGTAATTTCTCATGGTATTAATCCTATTGCCTATGCATCAGCATCCCTTAATTCTACACAGCAAAATTATTCTCAAATTGAAAAAGAATTATTGGCTATCTTGTTTGGTGTACTAAATTTCACCAATATATCTTTGGTAATACAGTAGTAGTTGAAACTGATCATAAACCTATTTATGATGCGTCTTCAGCCATATGATTTAATTGTGAATTACAAACCTGGCAAATATTTGTATATTGCTGATACTCTATCAAGAGCAGCTGTACCTGATCATGCATTGACGGATTTAGATGATGATTTAACGCTTCATGTCAATTTGTTAATGTCTAGTCTGACTGTTAGTGATTCTAAGTTAGAAGAAATTCGTGATCATACATCAAAAGATGAGTCTTTGCAAAAAATTTGGTATTACTGTAAAGAAGGTTGGCCAGAACATAAACGTGATGTACCTCATTGTGTCAAACCTTATTTCAATGTCAAAGATGATATTCATGTAGCATCTGATATATATAGTGTAAGAGTATAATAATTCCTAAGTCACTTCGTAAAAATTTTGCTTCATGAGTGTCACAAAGATATGAACAGTTGTAAAAGATTGGCTAAAGATACTGTATACTTGCCTAATATGAATAATGATATTGACAATTTTATTGGTAGATGTGAAGTATGTTTTGTTCATCGTAAGAATAATCCTAATGAGAATTTGATGCCTCATGACTATGAGCTACTGCCATGGTATAAAGTGGGCATAGATTTGTTTCATTTTAATAATAAGACATATCTCATTGTAGTAGATTATTTTTCGAAGTATGTCGAGGTAGCTTTATTAGGTATTTCATACACTAGTGGGATTGTTGTAACTCATTTAAAGTCAATATTTGCTCGTCATGGCATACCTAAGATGTTAATTTCAGATAATGGACCACCAATGAATTCTGCTGAGTTTGCAAATTTTATTAAAGAATGGGACATAGAACGTACTACATCGAGTCCATATATGAGTCGCTCCAATGGTCTAGCAGAATGTTATATAGGATTTATTAAAAATATGCTATTGAAATGTCAAGCAGATGGTTTTGATACATATCTTGCTTTATTACAGGTCCGTAATACACCTAAAAATGGTTTGTGTTCACCTGCACAGTTGTGCATATCTAGAAAATTAAGATCTCAAGTTCCCATGTGTAAGCAACAATTAAGACCAAAGGTATCTAACTATAAATTTATTAAAGAGAGTGTTAATGTACAAAAGAATAAGCAGAGGTTTTATTATGATAGAAATGTAAAACGTTTAGAATCAGTTGCAGTGGGTAAACAAATTCTGTTTAAAAGAAGTCCTGATAGTAAAACTTGGTCTCCAGGAATTGTGATAGGCCCTGAGCCTCGATTTTATGTAGTAGTAGATTCTAATTCTGGTACTAGCTATCGGAGAAACCGTCAACATAATAAGACCAGCTGAACAGTTACCTGAACAGTCACCTTTTAATGTATAACTCTCCAATTGCTCATTCCGCTGCTAACGGTTCTGAAACTCCGGTTAGAAGGTCCAGATCTGGTGGAGTTTTAAAAAAAAACTAAACGTCTAGGTATGAAATTCATGTTAATGTCTGAATTTGTCTTTTGTAGTTTATGTAAATATCTGGATTTGTTTATTGTTCTTTTTTTTAAAAATGGGAGATGTCAAGAATATAACAATGCCCACTTGTTACTCACGTGACATGCGTCGTGAGCTGCGCAGTCTTTTGTCGTTGTCTTTTGTAAGTCAGACCTCATGTCATTTATGTAAAGATAATAAAGATTATCTTTTTTGTTCAATAGTCAAGATTGGTTCTTAACACCTAAGTGCTTCAGAAGCCGAGTTATTGGTAATATCCTTACATTTTAAGACGGTCGCCATAAAATTCAAGATGGCCACCGGAGGAGGTGGTTCCTATCAAAAATTGAAAACTGTGGCTCTAAGTAGCACATGAAAAAATATTGGTGCTTTTATCCGTGTCAACATTTTCATGCTAAGCTGCCCTACTACCAGAAAAAGAAATAAACATTCTTGCTGACGCCAGGATCAAAACCCAGGTTACGACATAACTGCCTAGTAAAAGCCCACCGCCTTGATTACAAGCCTAAGCCGGAACGACCTCCTTCCTATGACTTCTGGTAATTTTCAGTAAAGAGTACGACTATTTTGGAAAATCTCATTTCCATCTAAGTGCATGGTTTTTTTTTATTTTCTTTTTCTTGTTTCGGAAATTTTCTTTCTATTCAATAGACGAAAGATGCCTAATATGCGATAGTTCCCTAATTTGCGATATCTCGATTCTAGCCACAATAAGTGGTGATCTCTATTTTGAGAATATCTGAAATATGGCTCCAGCAGATTCAAGAACTACACCAAAAACAAAGAAGCCATTACGAAGCTCAACAGCTTAAAGAGATGTTGTTTTGAAAATATTTCAATTTCAAGTTTTTTGAAATATTTATTCTAAGTTGAGTTCTCTGTCTAAAGGTGAGTGGATGTTACTATTATATTTAACTACTCTTATTTGTTATAAAATTATCAATAATGCACGACAATTGGTTTAATTTCAAACCGAACGTGGTAAACATGATGTGAGATTTTTCGTGACAGATGGCTAGCTCCTAATAGGCGATACCATGGGGAACCTTGCTATAGGCACATCTTTAAGAGACCATGACTTCGCATTACATCGGGAAGTTGACTCGCCTTTCAAATACTGTGACACTGGAAGTAAGCTTTCCTCTCCCGGAGCATTAAATAGGGCTGGTCCAAGCAAAAACATCGATATCTGAACAAGCTGTGAGTCCAGAAGATATCAGACCATTCCTCAAATCAGCAAGCCATCTCAGGATTCAGCAGATCAAGGAAGACCTTCGCTTTCAGGTTCTGCTGAGCTGATAACATCGTGTCCTTACAGGAATCAATTGCAACAATCCAAAGAGAAAAGAATTAAGGCAGTTCAAAGAAAATAGTGGCGAAAAAGTTCTTCGTCTAGAAGACATGAAAACCTTTAAAAAGAAAAATACAAACGATTCATTGAGTGACTCGGACTCGGACATTCATATTGTTGAGAGCCACAATTCAGAAATAGATGCTGAAGATGAAGGCGTAAAATGTCTATTTTGCACAGGTCGTTTTTCAGAAGATAGACATGGAGAGATATGGGCACAATATACGAAATGTTATTACTGGGCTCATGAAGATTGCGGTGTTGAAGAAGAAGCTTTTGTGTGTTCTGCGTATACTAAACTAAGCCCTAAATAGTGGAAAATGTTTCCTAGTATAGAGAAATACTTAATAATGTAATAACAATTATTTTTAATTCTTGTATTAACCAATGCTAGAAACTTTTCTGTTAATATGAGAATTTGGGTAAAACAGAAGAAAATATTTTTATATTTTCTTAAAAATTATATCTTACTGTTTTTCAATGATGCAGTACATTGTAAAAGGTAATGATGAAAGACACTATATAATAACTGTCCATTGGCCAACCATTCTGACTACAGTGAGGAAGAGCGGTGAAATGTATTTCAGACAGCCTAACTTTAATAACATGCTTGTGTTGTAATGGATGGGCGCAGTCCCCGAACTTTTGGATCCTACCTATAAGTATGCATTCTCTGCCGATACAAAAAGACAGGAGGAAACTCTAATCTTTAATATGGGTCTAAATCTAGACACATTAAAATCAAATTTTCTAAATCAAAGCTAAGGTTTGAAAACGAAATTATTTATTTCACTTACTTGAAAACTCTTCAAATCTTTCATTCCAGTTCTTCTTTATTCTTCACTAATCCTCACATCTATAATAACATAGAGATGTAAATTATTTTTCAAAAGTAAATTAGTTTTAGACACTGACTGTGCAAAGTGTCCATAAAACATTGGAACAATCAAATATACCTGATGATAGAAAATCAGAAACAGTATTGTAAACACTGTTGTATGTGGAATATACTGGTAAAGATGCTAACAACTTTTCAATTTTCTCAAAAACAAAATTGGATCATACTGTAAATCAGTTCTATTGTTATAAAATTAGGTTAAAGAATCTTTCAATTGTAGAAGCATTCCAAATAGTAATAAATCTAAAAAAAAAATGATTTTAGATTCAATGAAAATTAACTAATTTACTTGAGACGAAAACTTTTGAAAATTGTTAAAGTTGTATTTGATCTCTGTATTACTATAAAGATAAAAATTCGTAACATATGTCCTTTCACACGAATTTTACCTGTTGCGCTCTCATTTTATTGTTCCACTTTTTACCTTTTCCCAATTCAGCAACTGCGTATATTTAAAACTTATTTTAAAAGGCCACAGTTAAGCAATAAGAACAGTTTCTAACTATTAAATCTGTAAATTTAAAATTTACAAGTTTTGTGGAATTGCTACTGAACAGCTGACTAATATCACATCATCCACTTGTGCGTCAACGACAGACTGCTAAATTTTGTACATTATATCGATCCCTGCCAGCCGTGACTATTGTCAGTGTTAATAATAATTAAGTTGTTAAAGGGCATGAGAGAATTTTAGAAGCACGTCTTACTGAAAATCTTAGGTTTTGAAATAAGTTGTACTAAGATTTACCTGTTATTATATCTACATCTATAACCTACACTAATTTTGATTGCAATATTGTATATGAAACGTAAACGATATTATGTATTGTTTTAATTGCTTATACTTTATTTATTTAGGACAAATTTATCCAAATATTCGGGCGGGATTTAATTTTGAGTCTTAAAAAGTTTTTTGTTAATCTCCCGAAGTCTTGAAATCAACGTCGTCTGTCGTAAGCACTAGCCAATCAGATAGGAGAGATCTAGAGAGATGGATCGAATCATCTAGAATTGAAGGGCGCCAAATTCGCTGAATGCAAATGTTTGAAGAATACAAGCTTACATAATCAAACTAATAATAGTTAAATAGGAGAAAAATAGTAATGAACTGCTTAAGCAATGGAATTGTATGTGATTCGTTTGTTCGAAGATCTGTTTAATAGCATGCTTTCATCTACTCTTAGGTTTGCCATTGATCTCAACACTGACTGGATGGAAAACATCTACTAATTTTAATGCTTCTGAAAACGAGGTTGTCAACGGGTGGCAGGTCGAGCGTCCGCCATTTTGTAATTACGCATTATCTTTTACATCTGCTCACATGACAGCAAAACAGATATAAATTTCATATGGTGATTTCGTGTTCGGCTTACAATTGTACCAACCAAAAACACTTTATCGAGATTCGTAAATAGGAGAATTGTTGAAACATCAGATGTGATTTTATAAACTGTAGAAGATGCAGAAAAGATATTTTCTATATTAGTTCTAAATGGTAATACGAATCAAAAATCTAGGATCAATAAAATTGTTCATTCTCAGGTCGCTAAGTTCTCGTAATTTCCTTTTATGATTAATATAATGAATTTGTGAACTCTAAGATGGAATTTGTGCAAAAAATCTGTTCTACTCTGCACAGAAGCACCTCGAAACATACGAAAAAAAATTTCTCATTGGAAAATGTACAAGGAAACAGAGCAGGTCTGAGCCAAAGCTACCAACATTTAATTTATTCACTAATTGAATTTGAAGATTTAAAAAAAAAACACACAAAGGGCCGAGTGCACCAAACCTCCGTTAACTTTGATCGCTGCTAAAGCAACGATGAAGTGACATTTTCTGTGCACCAACGTTCGTGAGGGGTTTTAACAGCCGCTAACTCGCTGATCAGATGCCAAATTGTAGCAGCTCGGAAACTGGCGAGTTAAAATTGCGACATCCAATAGAAAACTCCCATCATTCCCCCGCTATTCAACGATTAAAGATGGCTTGCGTCGGCCTCGATTGAAACCGACTCCTGTATTTTGACGATGAAGTAGCTATATTTATTCCTATTAAATATTCCGAAAATAATGTTGAATAAGTTTACTTCCTGTGAAGATTCTTATCGGGACATTTCGTATCGGCAATAAAAAAATTCTGTCCACGTGTATTTTTTTCTACTCCGTGGAGGCTCTCATTTTGTAACATACTGCGGCAATGCACAGTGATGTTCATTGTTGTTAATCAATTGCAGCCACTTTTATGAACACATTAGGTGTTTAGCGAACATCAGTAAATGACTGACGAAATATCGTTGGTGCACAACAACTCTTACTTGACCCACGGTTATTCACTATCGCTTCCATAACTAATGACTGCTTCGTTTGTTGGTTGGTGCACTCGGCCCTAAATCATTAAAAAGTTCATTAAAAAGACAGGGACTAGATTCTTTCCAGGATTCTTTGTCAACGCAATGAAGATAGAGAAAGGATCATCAGTTTAAAAAGGCATTTAACCAATCAAATCACGTTGATGTAGTCAGGTCAATTAATGTGATGGGTAAAAGAATTACAGATCAATCGAAAAACCAGTTAGAAAATAAATGCAAATATGATCGAATCCAATAGGATTTGGTCGAGTTCAAAAAATAACGGGGTAAGAGGAATTTTTCAAAAGCAGCTTGTCCTTTTTTTTTGTAAGTTTATTCAAGCCAGTTTATTCATCTGCCAACGCAGTCATAATCACTTGGCCAGTGGAAAGATTTATAAGATGAGTATTGGGCTCAATATCATGAAAAGGATTTGAAAAGTTGATCATTGTATTCAGAATTTCCAGAACAATCTTGTTGTCTTTGTTGATCCTAGAGGCTTTGAGTTTCGCTTTCATATCTTTAAGATATGATAATCCATTGAACTCCAACAAGTGAGTCACAATTTTGCTCCTGATGGATCTTGTTTTCATCTATCTTGCTTTGACAAAATCAGAATGAGCAAAGGCTGTGATGCCACCAAACCTTGATGCAGCATCTTTATTGGCGGTTTGTTCTGACGCCATGTCCGCACGGACATGAGACAAAGAGCAGCTTGGGATAGCCCTCCTTTAGAAAGAGCTGTTTTTGCCCTTGGGCGTATCTCGATGTTAAGAAGCTTTAGAACATATATTGTCATCCAATGAGCATAATTTGGCTTGTTACATGCAGAGGAAATGGGACACACTTTCTCTATGGCTGTGAACTTTACTAGTTCTGTATGCTCGACAAAAAAACTTGAAATTTACAACGAAACCCATGTACTTTTGGAAATACTGTGTTGTTTTACCAATAAGCCTTTTCTTATTTTTTTCTGTGAAAGCTTTGTACTCTTCAAGCATTTGCTTTACTTCTGGTTCACTCAACATTTCTTCAAGGATATTTTCTGTCAAATTACCATTGCAATTTATCACTTGATTTGGTAATGCTTTCATCGCATGTTTGTAAAACCTTAGTGAAGTAACTGCGTTGCAAAGCCAGTGATAAAATGTGAATTCGTTTACATGGGTTGTAATGCTTTCCCTTCCCTTGAAGTGAGCCAGAAGCAAGCACCCCACTTTCACTTGTCAAAATATGTTCTATTCCTGAGCTATCAATGAAATATCCAAGAGCACTAAAAAATGCTAGTTCAATGTAAAACGAGCCAAAGCAAATAAAGATGTTATCAAAACGTGAGCTCTCCTGATTTTGTATTAGAAGAGTAGATTTTGAAATTGCTAGGTCATAATATATAATCGTTGTCCGCATTCAAAAGCAACTTCTTGTGTTACTTTAAGTGTTTCAAGAACATCTATCCTGGTTGATGGTAAGTTAATGTTTTCCATGTATTCAATTGCTTGATTGAGTTCCAATCTATCCACATTGGTGTGTTTTTACCCTATTCAATTGAAATCATCCAAAGAAAATCTTTCTTTAAACTTTCCTCCCAGTCACTTGTTTTAGGACATTTTACTATAGAAGAGCAAAGAGAGTTCATAAGCCTGGTTTCTTTTGGTATTCTTCTAAGATTCTACAGGAGGACTGGAAGGTTTTTGACTTCCTCAAGGGCTCCTTCGCCACTTGCAGTGTGTCTTCTGCTGCTTCAATAACTTCCTCGTTGTTTTCGAAGAAAATCCCAAATGTATACGCAATGTCCCTTCACCTGAAAGAGTCTCCTAAAAGTTTGCATCATGATTGTCCCAGGCCAATCAAGTGATAAGATGCGGTACAGGCCTAATATTTTCAGTCTTTTCCTCAAGTGACAAAGCAAGTGCAGCCTTTAGTTCCTCGACAGTGTGATAATATATTGAATGACCCAGATGATTTAATATCTCCAAAAGTTTTCTACTGCCTGTCATGCGTTTTGCACTCAAGGACAAGGTTTTGTTGGCTTAATTTTGCCTTTTTTGCAACTAAAAATTGCATCCTGAGCTGATAATTGTATTCGTCTGTGAACTCTGCACTCGTTGCAGGTTTTGTCGATCCACAGTAAAGGTTTCTACAAAATAATTTTGACATGTAGACATTTTGACTCTCCCGAAAAAATATCTTTGACAGTAAGACGATGCTTAAATTTGGTTTCTTGGGCTTCGATAAGAATGATTTTCCGGAGATAGGATTCTCGAACAATGCCACTTCTTTATCAATCAATAATAGATGAATAGTCCATTGCAAGAGCAACTGCTTCAACAGATGAAATTGGAGATCTTGTTTGTTGCTCATTTTGATTGAATGAAGCTTCTCTGCAAAGAACATTTTTCATGAAGCGTCTGAGCAGTATAAGAAAAATTACAATTGGAATTACAATTAAATACAAAATCATTAAATTGTCTTCAATTAAAAAAAAATTAACTCTCTACGATTAACCAGTAAGAAGTTACAGCCGTTTTAATGCCTGAATGTAAATATGGCGTGGCGACCATATTGACGACGTCGTTACAGTGGCTAGAATAAATAGTGTGACCATCGATAGCGGTTTAGCCTTAGAACTTCCTGTTTCCGGTGTGATGACCGCCGCATTGGCGCTGCTGTCACAGAGTGTGCATGGAGTTCTTCCCATATTCCTAGTGTTAGTATGTGGATTGGCGATCAACATATATCTTTTGAATAATTTTATTAGGTATTTTTGTTCAATTAATGATATATGATGAGTGTGAAATCAAGAACATGTTTCGTTCCTGGCTGCAAATCCGGATATAGATCAAATCCAACCAAAGTAAGTCTTCTTAAAGCTCCAGAAAACGACGATTTGTTGGAGAAATGTGATCGGGCTATACCACGTGCCGACCATAAGCTTATCAAGACAAACGTTGTTTGTGAGCTACATTTTGATGAACAGTATATTTCAAGACATTGGGAACACTGTATTAATGGGAAATTAATAAAGTTCGACAGAGAAAAACCACGCCTTCTTCCTGGTGCTGTTCCAACAATTTTCCCGAATCTGCCGAAGTATTTATCGAGACCAGTACCGAAAAAAAGGAAAGAGAGAGAAAATTCCGCATTTATAGCAGAAAATAAGTTAAATTTGCTTTGCACCAATTCCATTCAAGCGATGAAAAACGTTCAGTGTAATATTGCAGACTCAAATTTTGATGCAGATAATTGTAACGAACAGTCAGATGTATTAACTTTAGAACGTGATATTTCCAGCGATTCATTGAGATTGGATTACGTAAAGGCAAATTTACCATCACGTAGTTGGGGAATGCACATCCTCAATGAATCGCCGCTACTTGTTTGTTACAGTCTCTGCAAACTAAGTGATGACAAGAATTTCCTGCATGCTAATAAACTTGTTTTGCTGTCATATGAAAATGATGGCCGAAAAACTCAAGTATTTATTAAAGGTGTAGAAACAGAAATTAATAGGAACTGATCCAGACGAAATTTTGAAGCAAGTAGACAATCTGAAAGAATATTCAGGTGCAGGATATCTTTGTGAGTTCCCACTTGCCAAAAATTCTGAGAAATCCAAAATTTTGAATAACAATATACATTATGTAGCCTGTGCTGGAATATCAGTGGCAGAGAAAGAGATGTGTCTTCCATGTAAATATTATAGAAAATTACTTCTTAATCAAAGATTAAGAACGAAGCGAAAAAACAGATTCATTTCTACCATTGTTTATAAATCAAGGTATACTAAAAAAAAAGATAGATATTATGAAAGCAAAGATAAATTCATTGGAGAAGAATATTTTGAAAAATAATTGCAGTGATTGCCAAAATGAACTCTTGGACAGTGATAGATTGACAGCAGGCCACATTTCTTCTTTTACAAGGAAATTTGATCTTGGTGGGTTGGTATATCCTTCCAAAACATTACATGATTTTATTCTCTCAATTGAAAATCATTTTACTCACTGGTTCAGCTATAATGAACTGAACAGTGAAAGCTTTGTAGATATTTTCTTAGGTATCCAAAAGAACCTGAAAGTGTTGGTAGGCTGTAAACAGCATAAGATATATGTTACTAGACAAATGTTGAAATTTTATGTTATTACGCGAACACATAGCCGCGCTGGTGTGGTCGAGCGGTCTCAGGCGTCGGTCTGTTGTGAGATCAATGTGCCAGCGCCCGGGTTCAAATCCCGGTAGCGAGCATGGATGTTTCAAAAATTTCCTTTCCTGTGTTGTAGCCTCTTCTTCACTTTCTCTTCGGTCTGACGTCATTCCTTAATGGCGTCCTGGGGAAGGCCACGGGAAACCACCCCAGTATCTTTCCCTTGTAATTCTAGGGAGTCTGCTAGGGGTTCGCCGTCTTGGGAACACTAGCGCTCCCTGGAGCACGGATGCTTCGGCAACGAAGCTCGCACTTCGGTGCGAACCGACCACACACACACACGCGAACACATTTCTATATGTTAATAAAAGCAATTAATAAAAATAGGGCAGCAAATCGTTTTAAAAAAAAATATCGTAAACTAAGTCATATATAAATTGAAATAAGTGGAATCTCTTAACTTGTTTTATCTTTATTTATACTATATTATTGCTGTATTTTTTTAAAATAACTTATGTAACTAATATTAGAAAGTATTTAATTTATTTGTAAATATTGTATAATCACTTTAAAATAACTTTAATTACAATATAATTCCTGTTCTTTTCACTGTTATTGTACTGCACAACCAAATGCATTCTTATACAAACACATTCTCATATGCTTTGCTAATATATTAAATAATGTGTAATGATGATATACATTTGAATAATAATTCCATAAATTATTTTGTTTTTTATAAATCTTGTCCTTAAATTTATTGTTTTCTTTGCTTTGATAAATCTATATTTGTCTTTATCTTCTGCATTTTTTTAATATCCCAAACTAATTAAGTTTTGTGTCGGTTTTATGATTCTTCTTGTAATTTTCATTTCTAATTTCCGTATATTAAATATCTTTTTTTTTTAATTTATATTTGCATTACTAAATGATTTGTAAATAAAAATTTTGGATTTCTTTAATCAGTCTCATTTCTTTTTTTTAAAGCAGAAGTACAAATAACTTCTATTTTTCTTTGTTTTATCAACTGAACCTATTAATTATAGTTCCTAAATGAATAAACAAGTCAGTACATGAAATATTTTTCACAATTGGAGTTTAAATAATGTATTTTATAATTATAATCTGAATTAATTATTCTTATAGTAATGAAAATGATACATTCACTCACCAGTAGTACAAGGCAATTGACTGCTTACTGTGTTATTGAAGTGATTATTCTTGAAATAATTAATAAGTGATTTTAAAAGCTTCTCATGCAAATTAAATTTTATATTAAAATAATGGAAGAAACAAAATTAAATTTAAATATATGACGTAATGGAAAATCGCCTATAAAGGAACGAGCCTGCCTCGTTTCCAGTCTCTCTCTCTCCCAGTCAATCAGCCAGTCAGTGCGTGTGTCACGAGAAGTTGAAAGCTGCGATGCCTCCCCGAAGAAATGAAGCAAAAACGTCACGATGACGCAATCCAGAAGAGAGCCTCAGACGAAGTCAAGAAGAGCGATTGCGCAGAAGCGAGAAGAATCAGCTGACGGTTAGTAGTCAGGCGGTGATTCCAACACGAAGCAAATACGGTTCGTAAGAAGCAAAGGAAACCTACGAAGGAATTAAGACGTTATCAAGGCGAAGAATAAGGCTCATTGGATCGTTTAGAGAAATCCACGCATTCAAAGGAATCCATTCCACAAGTAGTAGAATTAAAGCCGGGAGCGCAAAATTCAACGGGAATTTATGAACGTCGAAACTTCAGCTCGAAATCACACAAGGAACAGAAGGTAATATTTCTGTTTATTATTTCGTTAGAAAAGCCATTAATCATTAAGTGCTAAAGAATAATAAAAACGTAACAAAGAAGAATATTAAAGCTTAACATTCATACAAGTGAAGTAGAGAAATAATATTTATTGCAAATCAAGGAAAAAGAAAAATAATTAATTATTATGCAACTGTGAAATTAAATGCATAATTATATTAATGCTACAATGATATAATGACTATGCAATTATTATTAAGCTTTAGTGTAACATTACTAATGCAGTGATATATTCAATATTAATTATTCAGTGTAAATTAATACATTGTTGTTGAAAGTGTTTATTCCAGTTTATTGGCAGATAAGAAAGGAACTTTATGTGAAAAACGGAACTCTCACGTGGAATACGAAGTAGTCACAACATTGCGGCATCCCAGGGTACAAACGAGATGGAAAATTCAAGTAGATGTGTTTCATCGTACCATTCGAACAATGTATAAGAATTTCTAGTCTTATAAGCAAGTGTTGAGATATTTAAATTTGAAAGACTTACCTGTTTATTTATTCGTCCTATTTTCAGGTTGATAAATTCAACCGATTGTAAATATCAATTATAAATAAAAAAAAAAAAAAAATACCTGTTCTAGTTCACTTATCAGTTCACTTCTCATTTAGTTATAATTAAAATAAAAACAGTGGAATTAGAAATATACTGAAATATAGATGCTATTGCAAAGTATTACAAGTAGAGGAAAAGGTGTAAAAACGGGCATAGGTGTAAATATGGGCA
>JAFIDM010000001.1:75268365-75289868 GCA_023159025.1 Thereuonema tuberculata | reverse complement strand
GTGCTCAAATAGTACCGAAATACATATTTTATTTTGTCTATTTTGCTTTTCCATATCTTAAAATTAAGGAAATAACATCTACAGTATACTTTAATAAAAATTAAAATATGGCATTTGTAAAAAATAGTGGAGTAGGAAACAGTCTCTATCAATTTGTTTATTTTGGTAGTATCAGTTGATTATTTCAGTCCCTAATGATCTTTTTTTTTTAATAACAAAATGGGCAGTGTATGATCTTGATGGCAATACCATAACACTAAAATCTCATAACAAATAACTGAATTATCAAAATAATTATGTATACATTCAGTAATAAAAAGAGCGTCAACCAACTACATTAAAAAATAAATAAAGTAAACAAATGAGATATACATAAACAAAGTCTCTTAATGAATTTCAAATGCAAATTTATAATAGGAAAGAGTAATTGTCATGTTTTTCATCTAAAATACAGAAGAGTGAACTTTGGCAAACTTTGTATTCGCACACTAAGAATGGATCCAGGCTGTTCTGGAAAGAGAAAGAGATTATAAAAAGGAAATTCAATCTAGGAAGTTGTATTGTTGTTTGATTGCAATTCCTTTGGAATGTGATTTTAATGGAAGACTAACAAAGGCTATATAGCGTGTATGAAAATATTTCCAGCTGAATTAACTTTTGCTTACAATGTTTCAATTTGATGGAACCATTTTTCAAGATGACAGCACCACTGCATCCCAAGATTGCATTCTGTTATCAGTTTCCTTAGAAAACTTTGCACTTTCAAATTTTCAATCTGATCGTCGCTTATGTTTAATGCTGAGTTTATACATCCACTATTAATGTAATACTTCTGTCACAATTTTTTGAACCAGATCTCTCTAACATTTATAAATCACAAATTACAATCACTTCTCATTAAAATATTTTAAAAGTAGTCCTTTATTTGATTGTTACTGATTTAATATAAAAGACAGAATAATTATCTAAATAAGCAAAATAAGATTTAAACTGAAACATAACAAACATAAAATGTAATGTCCATCTTAAAAATGGAAACTATTTAAAACATAAAAATTAAAGGAACAGAAATAGTTTGTAACACTTGCTTCAGACATTCAATGGAATGAAAACTATACTAATGTTTATGGAATCATTACAACAATGATAAATGTTATAATTCACTATAAAAAGAATGACACTACTGGAAAATAAATACGAGACATAATTTCACTATTTTGAATGTATTAACAGAATCTTATTTCTCATTTGTGATGAGGTTACAAAGCTTTGCTGGCATTTGTGGCTTTAAAAATTGCATCTACCACATTTTTTATTTTATTACAATTTTTACATCTAGTTAAATAACACAACTTAATTTTTAAGAAAATTAAAACATTTGCGTTTCATTCAATTTCGTTATTTCATCTGAAAAAATGTCAAAGGATTTTATCACTATTATTTCACAAATCTTCTCCATAGATATTCAAATTTTTTGGAATAAATTTAAGCTAATTGCAAAGAGTAAAAGTTTAACGTATGTAAAGTCTTTAACCAAATGAGAAAATTCCAAAATTTTCTAGTTCCAATTGAATTTTTAAAGTAAAAGGAATATTCACTCTTGAATAGAACGTTAAGGATATGAATATGTATATCTGAATAAGCTATTTTATATTTTCAAAATAATTCAACACAACTCTTATAATACTAAAATCTTTCTAGAATACAAGACAACATAAGTTAATAAAAAACACAGCTAGGTAATAAAGTCATTTCACTGGGAAACTTCAGTCTAACTTAAAAATTTAAGACAATGAACTCATTCTGCTAAATTAATGTAAACTGTTTTTATTAGACATCTATATTTTAAACTTGTAATCTATAATATTTTAATTCTGGAAATTGCTAGTTATAAATACCTTTTACAGTGTCTGAAAATTATGACAGTACAAATGAATTGGGGTACTTTTCTCGACATACCATTACTTCCATCTGAATCAAATTAGAATGTTTTTCCTTGGTTACATACAATCAAAAAATCCAAGTTGCTAAATTATTAAAATTATTTGTGAATTAGAAGCCATTTGTTGTTTCTTTGGTCTATGAAAGACTAGATGCCTTTTCACTTCATATAACATTCCTAAATTATTACAGAAAAAAAAAAAAAAACTTCGAATGACTTTCTACAAGCAAATGGGATTATTTAAATTTAAAAATAAAAATAACACAACAAATTAAAATTACTTTATATATTCTAAAGTCTGCATCTCTATATGCTGAATAATAAGAACTAATGGCTTTAATAAATTGAAAAGAACAGAACTGTTTTCTCTTTTTGCCAGCACAATAACAATTCAATTTAAGACTGCTAAAAATAAAACAATGAATATAATACTCGATATCACTCTACTATTATCAATTTCTCATTAATTCAGCCTGTAGGAATTATTAAAGACAATACAAACCTAAATAAAAAAAACATTTTTTTTTTAATCACACTAAAGTTAAAGAATTTAACTATTATATATCCAAATTATATATATATATATATATATATATATATATATATATCTTTAGCTGGTGCATTTTTACCAATTTTCTTAATGCTAAGATGCATTCAAAGTGAATTATAATAATAACACATCTAATTGTTCACTGCTTCCAACAAACTGAATATTCATATATGGGAGAAAGATTAAACAATTTTTATAATAATAATTATGTATTTATTTATTTACTAAGTATTAGGCCAGTCTCTTCAACAGGTTCTGAAGTTATAAAACACAGTAATTGGAATGAAAGTACAATGAAAGTATTTGAAAAAAATAAATAAATTGATTAAATAATAATAATAATAATAACACACTTTTTTTAAAGAAATTCAGAATAATAATAATAACACACACTTTTTTTTAAAATTCAGGAAAATAAAAATAATACACACTTTTTTTAAAAAATTCAGAATAATAATAATAATAATAATACACGTTTTTTTAAAATTCAGAATAATAATAATAATACACACTTTTTTTTTAAAAAATTCAGAAGTGCATTTATGGAGAAAAGAGAATATATAAAACAATTATTTAATATAGTGCAATAAGTTCAATCAAATTATATAAAAATTCAATCCACACTGAGTATATGTAAGAGATAGTCAATTCCATGAAACGCAACAAAATTAGACCAGTTCAATAGAAATTCATATCGAATAAAAAAATACAATTCTCGTAATACAAATGCTTCTCCTAAAGTATTTAAAATAATGTTTTAATATTCAGCTAATAATATTCATTCAACTACAATTGATAATGTTAATGGCTCCAATGACAAGAAATCATTAGTTGATTTAAAATGCATGCAAGTATGAATTCTAACAGTAGTCAGGCAACATCAATAAATTCAGAGATTAATTCTTTTTCCTTTCTTTTCTTGGGGGGAGGAGAGAAGGAATTTCACTGATAAAAGAGAATACCGTCACAATAGCTTACCTTGGTAAATCTCTATAAGGAATCCCTTACAAAAACAAGGAGTAAAATACATGACACTGTATCCGAACAAGTAGGAAATTAAAAAAAAAAAAAAATCTTTAAAAAGGCCCATTTCCATTCTAAAAATGGCTGATTAATAAATGTTTCCACTAGTAAAATTTCAATTTTAAAATTGTAAAATCCTATACTTAATTTTTTTAAAAAGTCTAAGAATTTGCCACTTCAGATAATTATTCAGAAAACTGAGGGGTCAGAATCTTTTAATACACAAGATAAACTATTTTGAAAATAAAAAAAGTTTAAAGTCTCAGATGGCTCTTCACTAAGAAAACAAAATATAGAAAGTAAAATCTCTGGTAACCTACTTATGTAGTAATAAGAATGTTTTTATGAAATTGGACTAATCATAGTATGACATTTTAAAAGTTATTTGATATTATACATATTTTAATACAGTAAAATTTACAAACTACATCAACTATATCATGCTTTTGCATTCCTTTTCATTTCAACATTCTTTACTAAACAACAGCTATTTTATTTCTTTCTGCAAATCCAAAACAACGAGAGACATGAAATAGCACAGTAACCTTATCAACAACTCCAAGAAAAAAATATTGGAATGTTTTCAAAGACTGCAGATTTGTGGAGAAGATATATTTTCATTTTTCTATTTCTTAATTGAATTTGAATTTCCTGTTAATTTTGACGTACAACTTACAGTAACTGAAAATAATTAAAGTTTATAACAAATTATTTGAAAATATAATAATTTTTTTTTTGTGTGTGCGTGTTTTAACATGTAACACAGTTAAATTTACAAAGACTACATCAACTATATCATATTTCTGAAAATCCTTACATAATTAATGAACATTTTTTATTGATATAAATGTAGACTCTATAAGAAAATAGGATGTATTTGCTTAGAAGTGAGACGACGACGGCATTTTGGACATTTTCGATGAGCTCGTACACTCTCTGTAATACAGATGTTGCAGAAAATATGCCCACAAACGGTTGACATCAACTGACGACTACTTCTGGTGATCTTTACAGAAAGAAGGAAAAAAAAAATAAGAATCAAGAAGGAACTAAAAGGCTTAATTTAACAATTCTATGACATTTAAAAATAGGAAGACAAATACTACTTTTTTTCCATTATATAAAGATTTAATACAAATGTAATTTCATTACCAATACTTGTCATACACCTTTACTTATTATGAAAATACTAACAAGAAATAAAATGTTTTTATGCTATATATTTACCAAACTTTATCAAATCTTAAATAGCAGAATATTATCAGGTTGCTATTTTAAAAATAGCAACTAAATATATAGTATCAACCTAAATAACTGCTGTTATAGGAAAGCTGTCTGTTTATGTAACAAGTCCATGGCTTATTTTTATAGGAATTATCACACAATCTCTAGTTTTATTTTATTCATAATAAATTCATGTTCTGTGCGTTTTTACATGTAATAAAATAATAATTTTACTTAATAATTCTTAAAGCTTTTTCCTTTCAGCTTCGTATGTATTAATTGCGTATGTATTAATTGCGGAACTTTCCATTTCCCAATAGAGGGTTAAATAACCAGATGATTGTCTTCAGTGTTCTTAATTTATTTTCACTTTATTTTCCATGTATTAATTTATTAAATAAAGGTGTTTTTAACTACTTGAATGTACATGATGCAATTAGAAGTTATTCAGTTTTGGGGACTTGCTTTTTACCTTTGAAAGCAAAGTATTAAAATATAACCTTTTCATCACAAACTATGCTTTTTCATTTAATTTTCTAATAGCCACTGAAACATTGCTACCACAGAATTCCAAATACATTTATCTATCTTAATTTTCCAATGTTTCAAAAGCAATAAAAACATTAAAAGACAAATTCTAAAAAGAAGAAATAATAGTAAAATAATAGAATAACAAAACTGCACCAATGGCATCCAATGATCATGCCATGTTCGAAATCAGTCAGCTCTGCAGACTTACTCATTGTCTGTCTTACACCTGTTTAGAACTGTTTGATGCAGCGATGACCACTTTTATCTCATTCTACAAGGGCAGATCAAAAAGTAAGTTGCACTTCCAATTTATGGCCAGTCATTAAACCACCTACACAAAAGAAACACAGCTATGACAGCATACAATGTAAGTTCACTTTTCCACATAGTTCCCAAGAGACTGTAAACGTTTCTCCGAACGGACAACCAACTGTTCGATTCCGAATGCATAGAAATCTCCTCCAGCGCTACGTAACCACCAGGAGACAGCTGCTTTCACCTCCTCCTCATTTCGGAATCGTGTCCACCGATGTCCTTTTTGAGTTTACCGAAAACATGAAAATCACTTGGCGCTAAGTCGGGACTGTATGGAGGATGTTGCCATACCTCCCACTTGAATCGCTGCAGCAGTTCGCACGTTTGACGGGCCTTGTGAGGTGTTGCGTTATCGTGCAACAAAATCACACCGGCACTCAATTTTCCCCGGCGCTTCTCTTTAATTGCTTTACACAACAGGTTCAACGTTTGACAATACGAAGCCAAGTTGATTGTCGTGCCTTTCGGCATAAGTTCCACGTGCACCATACCCTCCCTGTCAAAGAACACTGTCGCCATAACCTTTCCTGCTGAAGGTTGGACCTTAGCCTTCTTTCGTTGTGGTGATGAGGTGTGCACCCATTCCATCGATGCTCTCTTCGTTTCGGGGGTGAAATGGTGGACCCACGTTTCATCCCCTGTGATGATTCGCCGCAGAAACTCGTTACCCTCTGCAGAATACCGTTGCAAGAATGCCAGTGAGGATTGGAAATGTTGTCCCTTGTGATCATCGGTGAGAACACGTGAGACCCATCTTTGACACAGCTTACGAAATCCAAGTTCCTCGTGAACAATAGAGAACACACTGCCATACGAAATGTTCAGCATGCTGGCAATTTCCCGCAGTTTTATGCGCCGATTCTCTCTAATGATCGCATCCACATGGTCAACATTTGCAACGGTACTGGACGTTGCGGGCCTGCCTTTGCGTCCGTGAAATCGTCCGTGATATTCGTCCGTGATATCCGTGCGTCCTGCTTCAAATTGTTGACACCACTTCATAATACCCTGCCGAGAAATTGCACGCTCACCATATATAGCAGTGATTTCATGATGAATGTCCAATAATTAATCCGTTTGGCCCATAGAAATCTGATTGTTGGACGCACTTCCAATTTGGAGTGAACATTCAGTTGACTCGCCATTGATCCTAGCCCGCTATCCACACACAACAAGACGGGAAACCACACCAACCTTCCTATCGGATGTCTGAACAGTTACTATCCCTTTCTCCGTATTGCACAAGATTATGACATACAGCGCGCTCTTGCGGCGAGTTAGTCAACTTACTTTTTGATCTGCCCTCGTATGACGTCACAGCAAGCGTTAACAGCCACATCCACTTCTTCAGAGAGGTGTCCAGATACTTTTGCCCATGTAGTGTAGCCGTGCCAAGTGTTTTTTTTTTTTTTCTTTCTTTTTTTATGTTCGCCAGGAAACTGTAATCACTAAGACTATAAACTTAAATACTTAAAAGATATATACAAATTACAAAGCTGTTTAACTTATATTTGCGAAGATAATTTAAAATCTGCAGAAGACTTTTTTAAAGTTCAGGTCATGAGGACAGATTTTTATAATGGGGAACTCGTCCCTGCAGTTTGTCCTCTTTATTTTAGATTCGAACTGTATAAAAGAAAGTGTAAAAGAAAGTAACAGTAAGGCATACAAAATTTAAACTTTAAAAATCAATCTCTCAGAATGAAAGACAAATCTTGACAGAGAATTGAACCACACTCAATTTCTGTAGCATCACACTGAATTAATGCAGAGATAAACAATATGGCAACCATATCTTAAACAGCACAGTTTAACTTATTAGTACGAATTAGTATATTATAGCTAATATAACAAAACTGCTTATTATACTTTACCATCACAAAATGTTGGAATCTGCATTAGATACTTCATCCAAAATACACAACTATGGCTGCTTCATTTTTGATTGTCTTGGATAGCAGTAAGGCTTAGCCACCCAGATATCTTTGTAATATTCAGAAATAAATAATTTATATCCTTCTTTATATAGCCTACTGCTGCTGTGTTTCTCAATATAATTAACTCTACATCCAATTTGAAAATTTTGTAAGGCTGACAAAGATTTCATCCAAATCAAATCTTTTAGTTCAGCCTCCATATCTACTAGGGTTAACACGAAGCATGTGGCTTTGTTGTTCCCACAACTTCAGCAGTCACCTGGTGCGATAAGTACGAAGTTTCGGCTATCTTCAAGTGGTCCACTGTATCAATACTTTCTTTATGAGCATCAGAAGTAGAGTTCAGTAAACACTTTACAAAAAGTTGTTGTTTTTTTTCTTTTACAGATTAGTGTAGTTCTTTGCAGATAAATATTAGCAGCTGTGGACTAGATCCTAGCCTTTCCTTATTTGCTGTTGTTGCTTTTAGACAACTCTAAGTATTCTGTTACTAATGCTAGAATACTAATGCCAGATTTATATAATAATTCTGACAACTCCCTTTACTTGTCATATAACAGAAATTCACAGGCTCCATAAAGTATTCATTCACAAATTATTAAAACTAACTTGTCTGCCTCAATTCTTTCTTTACAAACTTTACTGATATTTCAAATTATTCTGATATCTTTCAATACATCATGAAATTCTTTTTTCATTGAAAGATATGAGTTATTTTCTTAGGACAACATTGTATATTTCTCTGATCAACAAAACTTCAACACCGAGTTTGGTAACATTATTCTTCTCCAATCAACTAAAGACAATTAAATTGAGTCACTTTTTCTGTTCCTCTTGAGAACAAAATCATTAAGTCAAATCAAAATAAACCATATTAGTAACAGGGCTATGAAACAAAGCAAATTGGGTCTTTAAACTAGGGTTTTCATTTTTTCTCTGTCAAATTTTTATTATTATTATTTTAAAACACTTAACTAAATCATCTCTTTTGTGCATTTATCATTGGAGTACTTATACAGTTAAGAAAATATGGTAATGATGTAGAAAATCTACACTAAAATCTATAACAAATTACCAGGGAAATTAACAAATGTGATTTCACTGATTTTGTTAAAACTTAATTAAAAATGTAGCCTTCAGAATAATAAAAAAAAAAATTATACATGAGACAGCAGACCAAATTTAAAAATAAACATCAGAATTCTAAAAAAAACATATAAGCAATCCTCAATGGCTCAGTTGTTAAAGTGTGAAGCATATATACTGTAGGTTCTGAGTTAGAGTCCAATAATAGCCACTTCTTGCAATGTTTTATTATATTTCTCTATTTATTGTATTTAATTATTTTGATGCATTTTTAATTGTTTTAATCAGTGCTGGCAAACGAAAAAAAAAAATGATTTGTTACATTATTGTTCATTTCAGGCAAAAAGTTTTTTTTAAGTATGTTATAATGAAATAATTTTGGTATGAAAAAAGATGGTATTATTTATTATGAGCTACTTAATATACAATTATACATTATTATGTTATACTATGTAAGAGAGAAGAGAATAAATAATTTAATTATTATTTATAGCAAAAGCATTAATAATAACATTTTTAATAATTATTTAATTATTTCCGTGTAGAGATTATGTATCTGCAAACACATCCAAAACCTAAGGACGGACGACATTTGTACCTGTATTTGAAAAACAGTTCATTACTGTAGCCAAATATGGACATAGATGTATTGCCAGAACATGAACAAATGATATGACATGAAAAAAATGGTTATAAAGGAAATAAAATGTAAGTTGTAGTAAGTTTGTTTGCAAAAAGTCGTAAATTTCCAAAGATCATAGATGGAGAACAGATGTACAGTGCTGACAGATAATCAAGAGGATAGGCATGTCAGTTCGGAATACGGCCACCCTAAATTGCGATGCAGGTCACACAGCATTATGATATGCTTAACACCTTAACACAGTACATCCAAGTGAGAAGGCTTCATTTGGCAAACATTGCACATGTATCCGACCATCCACATGGTGTAAAAAGAATCGTGATTCATCAGTCAAGGAGACCTTTTCTCATTCCTCAGTGGTCCAATTTTTATGCTCACTGCAAGCACTTTTAGTGATGAATAGCTGTTAACAGAGGTACATGATAGGGTCTGCAGTGTCGTAACCCTATATTCAAGAGTTCAATGAACAGTGTGATCCAACACACTAACACCATCGCCACTATTGAGACAGATTTGTGCTACAGTACCTCTCCTATTGCTTTGCACAAGACGAGACAGCCTATGCTCACTTCTTGCTTCAATGTGTAGTGGCCGGCTCACACTTTGCCAACAGTTCACTCTGCCCAATGCATCTTGCCATCACAATCTGACCTTTGTGAAGTCAGATAAATTTGCTGCTTTACCCATTTGCGCACAGTAACAAATACTGTTCATGCAGCCTCTACGTCAGCTCTTTTTACCCCTTTGATGATCTTGACATGTGCTACTATACAGCTTTAGGACTGCTTCATTGCATACTCAGGGTGGGCCTATTATTTTGGCTGATTGGTGAATATAGATATTTATGCAGATGATATTATTCTTCTGAAAAGTGATGAAATATAATAAGACCAACTGAATATAGAATTCAAACAGAAACAGAAAGAATTGGGTAAACTCTATTGCTGGATTCATGACAGTCATTATACATCAACAATGATAAGATCAAAACCAACCACCCTTCATTATTCCTAATAGATATACTACCACTACCTTCAATAGAGGGATGATAACATTAATTTTCATAATAATTTTAAAAGTTAACAGTAAATCACATGCAGTAAATATTCTAAGTGCATCATTATTTAAATAGCATGCTTTATTAATTTAAAAATATTCTAATCATAGAATTTTTTTTACAATAGTCATAACTATTTACTATTAAAAATACAATTAAATTTTTTTGATTAGGAAGTTCATCATTTTGTAATCCCCACCCCAATCCTGAACAGGACAATTTTTTTGTTTGTTTTTGTTTTAGTTGATTGGGTCCAACCATCATTCCCTCCTCACACATTTCAAATTCAAGGGCACCTCTATGATATACAGAGTGGAAGAAAAGTCCGTTTACCTCTCGATATAAATGTATGATACGGAGACAGTCGTGTATATATAGTTTCTGGAAATAAGTCAATCAGCAAGCAATGGAAGCAATAATGAAACAATCGCACACTTGCAAATTGACAACACACGAGCAATTGAATAATGGCAATAATCAAAGGTAGCAAGCAGTGATAGAAAGTATGGCTGATTTAAGCAGATTCTCAATTGAAGAGAGTTTAGTACTGCACTTTGGATTCACTAATGACTGCATTCGGGACAAACACTTTCACAAATTATTACACCAATTTTAAAATGCAGTTTCTGAAAGCACCACCATCCAAGAGAACATCATTGGCATGGGAATGGAAGACTTTTATGTCAGGATCCATGAAAGATTCACATTGGACAGGAAGACTGTCAAAACATTTGGAAACATGCTGCTGTGAAGAATCCATAATGCGATCTCCAGTGAAGTAGACTTGCAAATTGGATATTCCTCAGTCAACCATGAGACCACATGCAAAAGGATTTGACAGTGAAACCTTTTCGCCCATTGTCAGTGAATGAGCTATCAGATGTGGATTTAACATGATGTGAAGAAGCTTGTAACCTGCTTTTCCAACATTTACCAACAAGAGAAGCTCAATGAAGAGTTCTGTTTAGTGATGAATGTGCTAGCTATCGAAGTTCGAAAGATTAGAACAATTATTTTGGTCAAAGAAAACATTTCTTTCAAGAACTCGAACAAACTCCACTGCATGTTATAATTTGAGAGGGGGTAACAGAAGAAGATCTGCTTGGACCTTATTTCTGACCCAGTGAATCAAACAACTTGTCTGCATTTGATTAACAAATGGTTGCTGTTTGAACTCCAGTTGAAAGACATAGCTGACTGTGGTTTCAACAAGACAGAGCACCAGCTCATTTTGTCATAAGAGAGCGATTGCACCTTGATGAACTTTTCCAAACAGGGGAGATTGTTAAACATCAATTAAATGTTAAAAATAATTCAAACAATTAAAAAAGCATTAAAATAATGAAAGTAATTAACTGAGACATTTAAAAAAACATTGCAAGAAGTAACTGTTACTGAAATGAAACTCAGAATCTGTATGTAACTCATGCTTTGACTACTGGATCACTGAAGGATGTTTATATATATTTTTTAAAGTTTCTGATGTTTATCTTGACTACAAAACCAGTGGTCAGCTGGTCATTCTTGACAGTGACTACTCAAGATAATATCTTAATTTTCAGGGTTTTTTTTTTATTTTTTATTTTCAAATCTATATTTTAATTCTGTTAGAACAAAATCAGTGAGATGAAATTGCAGGCTTCCCTCATTGTTTTAATTAAATAAGAAATCTGAATTACCTCTCTGAGAGAATCTAAACAAATTGGGCAGGAAATGGTTGCTTGTTCTCCATGTGTTGATTTGCTAAAGCAGAATTTAAAATAATAAATTATAAATATTGATGTCATTTAAAACATGATTAAAAAAAAAACTTACACCATTTCTGCAAATGTAAATCACACCTTATCATATGAAAGAATAGAATAATGCTAGAAGAAAAGAAGAATGCTACGTGATTTTCAAAAGGTGGGGACAAGACATACTTCTTAACTTAAGGTTATCTCAGAAATTAAATTTAGATCTTATAACTTAAATTATTTTTCTCAGTGAATTTTTAGTTCTGTTCAGAGACAAGAACTGGTATCATTTATTACGAAAGTTTGTTGTAAATATCCTTAAATTAAAACATTTTAGCTACAAATGGTTAATTTTGGACATCTCTTATGTTAACTGATGCTCTGCAACACCAAGGAAAAAAATTTCTAACACGTTTTTAAAATTTTCATAATCAAAATATTGAATGAATACAATAAAATGATGATTTGCTTACTATTTCGGTCGACAGATGACAGCAGCAGTGTAAAATATTGAAGAATTACAACAGATATATATAACACACATGTTCTTGCCAGTTGTTGGTCAAAAAGTAACGATCGAAACAATGCTATTTCGGATGCTAAAATAAGTAAGTATCTCAACTTATTTATCAGCCTTTAAAATAATTTTTTCAATGTTTTAAAGCATTTTCATAAGTTTTTGTGCATTTTCTCTGCTGTAAATATATTGTTCTAAGTTATTGAACCACGATGTCCAAATCGCTTAATGATCGAAACATGGATTTTTTTTTAATGTTTAATCTATTTCTCACAGTTGCCAGGGTCCTAAAAATGTAAGAAAATCATTAATTACAATCTTATTTCTCCAATTCAATATTTTTTTTTCGAGAAATAGTGTATTTAGTTGAAATAATGATTAACATCATTAATGAGCATGTCAAACACATGTGTAACGATCGGAAAAAAATGGCGGCAGCTTCGATCGTTATGAATTTTCGGACATGATTATTTAAAAAGGAAAGTACGATGTATAAGTAGTAGTAAAACCTCTCTAAATTATTTTATAAATTGACCTTCAATGTTTGTAAGTGTTTTATTTTATTAGGAATGGGTTTTTTTTCCTCAGAAAATGTACTTAAAAGATTATTTAACGATATTAAAATTGCGTAACAATCGAAACACTAATAATTTTTTCAATAAATTTATGATTACAGAGTCCAAATCACTTGGAAAAAGAATATATTAAATAATATATATATGAAGGTATGAACACAAGACATAATATAATTTTTATTTAGAATTCATAGAAGTAAATCCCAAAAAATTTAAAAAGTATTTTTTTTAATTAGATCAAGACAGGTTTTTTTGTTGTTTTTAATAAAGTGCAAAACAAATGCTATATATTTATTTTACAGAACTTAATAATCAAATTCAAATTTAGCTAAATCATCTTCAAATTTTGATCATTAATAATTTTTATAAAAACTTAACACTTCTACATGACTATTAATAAAACTTAAACGGATAATAAAAAGGTTCTATTGTAATAATTGAAAATTCAAATTGTGTAAGCAATGTGCTATTCTTTTCTTTCTTAAATTTAGACTATGCCTCCAAAACGTAAGATAGAAGCTCTTGTGGAAGCACAATCCAAAAGTGGAAAATATTAGCAGAAGATGAAAGTTAGTGATCCAGAAAGGTATAAATGCCATTTGGCAAAGGAAGCAGCTAGGAATAAAAGATCGAGGAATCAGAGTGTCTGAGGAAAAAAAATGCATCCAAAGAGAGAAAACTCGTTTACGAGTTCAAAAGCTGCGGGAAAGAAGAAAAGCTGAAAAGCACGATGAAGTTCGGAAAAAGTTTCTGAAGAAAGTCAAAGACATGTCCAAGGAAGAAAGAATAGAATATGACAGAGTGAGGAAAGCTGAACCAAGAGCTAAAATGACCCATCAAAAAAAAAAAGAAGAGTTCTTGAAAGGGAAAAAAATACAGGGATAACTGTGCTGCAAAACAGAAACAGCTTTTAAAGCCTAAAACTGAAATACCTAGCATTTCTTCAGTGTCTCCATCAGTACGTGTCATAACCTTAAGGGTATGAAAACATCTACCTAAATCTCCATCTAAATATGCTTGCACCATAAAAAGCTTCATAAAGGCATGTTCTCCAAGAAAAAAAAATGCTCTTAAGAGTCTTGGGATACACAGCCCTAAGAAAGCTAAAAGTTCTCAGGATGTTGTTAAAGAAGTTAAAAGTCATGCAGAAAATTTGAAAAAGAAAAGAAAAGAAATGTAAAAGATATCCAAATAATGAAAATGATAAAAAGTATCACTCAAAAAAGTGCTATAAAATTATTTAAGAGATCAAAAAGGACTGTTAATGGAACATTATATAATCACAAGAGACTGAAGATACCTCGATCAGAAATTGAGGCATTTTACAAAAGAGGCGATATAAGTCGACCTTTACCTTGTAAAAAAACAGTTAAAAAAAATTCAGGTACAGCATATAATGGACACCACAGTTTCCAATGCATGGATGCGATTCAATAAAGAGCATTCAGACCACAGTATTAGTTACAGCAGTTTTGCTAACATGAGACCCAAAAACGTAAAATTACCAACTGTAAAGACTTGATAACATTTGTGTGTGAATATTGCATTAACATATTGCACAAATTAAGACAGTCTCCGTCGTCTTCCACCAAACAAACGAGGACCGGACTTTCCAAAATTACCGAGCAATGTATATGAACTAAATGAACTTAGCATGTGTCAGCCAAAATCGTTGTTTTGTGTTGAAAGGCAGTGCAAGGATTGTACTGATAAAATTGACAAAGAGCTGTTTAATAAGATCGAAAAATGTAGCACTAATCTTACAATGAAGTGGGCCAGGTACGAAAAAACAATGCTTAGTTCTAAAAACAGTGGAATCAGGTAGCATTCCAGAACAGGAGGTAAAAGTAGTGAGAGATTATGTGCAAAAACGGGTGATATCACAGTGCTGCTGAATGAATTGATTGAGCTTCAGCCTTTTGGCATTCATTTGTTTAATGCCACATGGCAGCTACAATAATTTAATAAGTTGACTGAAAACATTGATGATGGATGGTTAATAACTGTGGAAGATTTTTCAGAAAATTTTTGAATAAAATACCAACTGAATCCTCAATCTTCATACTGGGATACACAAAGTATCACTCTCCATCCAACTGTCTGTTTTTATCAAGATCCACATACGAATGAAGTTATTAGGGAAGGTGTGACTTTGGTCACATCTGATCTAACTCATGATCATTTTGCTGCAGATGTATTCCGTGCAACTACTGTAAATCATTTAATAAAAACAAGAAATTTGAAAATTGAGCATCATGTTGGATGGTCTGATGGCTGTGCGAGCAAGTATAAAAGTTGTCAAGCTTTTCTGGATTATTCTTTATATCTGCAGACTTTCCATCATGGATATGAACACCTTTTTTTTGGTTCTCGCCATGCTAAGGGACCCTCTGATACAGAGGGTGCTGTTATAAAAAACTGGGTAGACAGAAAGATTGCTCAAAATGGCTGTTTGATTCAATCAGCAGAAGATTTTGTTGATATCTGCCAAACAATTCCCCCACCGAAATGGAAGGCAAACAAAAAATTTAAGACACAGCGTGCTGTAATATTAGAAAAAACAGAAATTGACAACGCTCGGCGAGCCAACAGAGAACCAGCAAAAACTGTTAAAGGAACTCAAAAAATCCACTCTGTGAAATTAGCAGACAGAGTTGGAATTATCGAAGTAGGTACAAGATCTTGCTTTTGCCATTCTTGTAGAAATGACCAGGAATGTTTGACCACTGAAGCAGGTGAAACGAAGATAGTCTCCATTATTGATTCCTCACCATGTAAAATAGATTATAAAATTGGTGACTGGTGTTTTGTTATTTATGATGCAAATTTGTGGCCTGGAGTTATTGAAAACATAAGCCTTATTAATGACAGTAAAGTATTCACAATGAATTTTTTGGCACCTCAAGGAGACATTGACTGTAACAGGTTCGCTATCCAACAAAAAAAGATAAGGATGACTTAAAATATGAAGATATTTTATTTAAATCGCCATCTCCACCTTACCTTGTAACATCTAGGGGAGATTATTCTTTTGCTAAAGAAATTATTGATAAAAAAATGACCATGTAAATTCCTTTTAAATAGCAATAAATCTGTTTTTGTTTATTTTTCATTCTCTTAATTGAGGCGCTCAGAATAATAACGGCATATCCCAACCAACCACGAATATTGAAATAGAAGTATGCCTGTACACTCTTGCCATCTACCTTTCATGTGACAAAATATCAGACGAATTGAGATATGCCAAAGCCCTCATTTGCCGCCTTTAAAATTTGTCCGGAGTGTAAACGAACTCATTCTCAGAGTAACAACAACATATCCCAACTTAAGTCCGCTAAAAATAGCGGACAAAAACAAAAATTTTCATATTGATGATGCTCTTTGGATTTACTTGGTGAAAATGAAACACTATAACACACAGATTTTCATACCAGGACACTCGTACATGGCTTCAGATAGGGACTTTGATGTTATTGAGAAGAAGAAAAAGAAGATGCAGTGTATGTATAGCCCTGACCAATAGTATGATGTTATTGCAGCAGCAAGAGTAAAAAACCCATTCACTATTAATAAAATGAACAAGGAGGACTTTGTTGATATACAGAATGATATTACTTCAAACTTTGTAATTAGAAAAAAAGATGTTGATGGTGCTTTTTTGCATTTACGTAAGGTTACATCCATTATTGTGAATCATGATAATCCTGAGATTGTTAAATTTGGTTTATGTTATTCTGACCCTGATGTGCATCAAACAGTTAACTTTAGGAAAAGGGGTAAAAGTTCACATGTTTCATTATTTAAGTTACAGCAGAAATACAGCAAACAGAGAAAGATAAAGAAAGCTAAATACAATGACTTGATGAAAGTACTGAAATATATACCACCCATCTACCATGATTTTTATACAAATCTTCTTCATGATGGTGTCGATGATGAAGAAAAATGTGAAGATTTGGAAATAGAACTGGATTAGTTATTTCAAGATGTTAAATGAAGGATGTATCAATTTCACACGATGTTTCTTCTTCTGTATATTTTTTGGTCTAATAAAGAACACAAATTCATAAAAATTAATAATTTCAATGGTTCAAGAATTTGCATATAGACTTGAAATTGCTTATTTTAAAGACCTAGAAAATATAAAGTCATAATGTTAATAACTTTCCAAGTTTTGGAAAGAAACAGAAAATGGCATTTTTCTCAGAATGAACTTTGGTTGGGATCTGCCGTTATTATTCTAAGCGCCTTATTTATCTCTATATTTTAATTGGTTAAAACAAACTGCAAGTTGGATACTTCTAATAATGAGTCAACGTGAGGTCAAAAACAAATATGTTTAAATACATATAACATGTGTATTTGAAATTAAATATGTGCTTATAATATTTTTGTTTAAATGTGACTAATGAATGCTAACTTCTGATCAAAAGAGATAAACTTCTAAAAAAAAGGTAAGAAAATGTTATAAATTTGATTAAAAAAATGCCCCTAGCAGTTTTTTTGTTTTTTTGTTTGTTTTAATATGCATTTCTTAATAATCCAATATCCAAAATCAGTAACCAAAAGATCAGCAATGTCCAAAATCTGTAATCTACAGATCTGATAATCAAATGTTTTAATTAGTAATTTTCAGAACACTTGTTGTCTCTTTATGTTTGTATACTGTACTCTAGGCTTATATACTATAAAGTAAAAAAAAAAAAATTAAAGAGTTAAAATTTCAAAATTTGAAAAATGGATAATAGTTAACATTTAGTGATCCCACATTTTTATAATCTCCCTGCTAAACAATCAAAGTATAGTTTGATATTCTGTTCAGGCATTTCATTGTAATGTTAGAATATGGTTCAGAAATAAGGGTTGAGGTCTTCAAAGGCCGCTTTTCTTTGGTGGTTGTCCAAAGAAGTTCTTCTTTAAAAGATTACATAATGGTCTGGCTCTGCCTACAAAGTCTTTAATAAGAAGATTCTTTAATAAGTTTCTAACTTGTTTGACGGAAACTTGTATTGGAAATTGTGAACAGTTATAATTTTTTCTGGTCGGATACCATAACTACTGACGAAATGACCTAAGATATATTTCACAGCTGGCAAATCAGCATTTCTTCAGATTCAGCCTCAGCTTTGCTTTCTCTAATATCATCAGAACAATGGAAAGTCGCCAAAGATGCTGCTCAAAATTTTGGGAAAAGACAGTAACAATCATCTAAATTGTAGAGGCAGATGGACCACTTCAGGGCAAAGAAATGATTACCCATCATACGTTCAAAAGAGGCTGGGCATTGCATAAACAAAATGGCATCACTTTGAATTTAAGAGTCCTTTACTTGTGATGAATGATTTTTTTTTTCCTTATCAGTTTTGCCCACCATAATCTGCCAATAGCCAGAACACAGATCTAATGACGAAAAGAATTGTGCACCTTTTAGGCAACCAAGGTCATTATCTATTCTTGGCAGTGGGCAAGTATCTTTCCTTGTAATCTTGTGTAGCCAAATGTACTCCATGCGGCATTTCCAGAATCCATTTTTTCTTAATCAGTGCAACAGGAGATGACCTGGGTTGTTGAAAGGTTGTACTTTGTCTTGTTGCAGCAGCTTCTTTAGTTCTTCACTCTTTAGGAAAAACTTTGTATATAAGTAAACATATATTCGGTATATTTGTGGATATTCTCATTAGAAGGTAATGGTGTCTTCATACATTACCTTCTAATGAGCATATCCACAAAAAATTTGTATATTTTTGGCTTGATAAGCCTCATCCATGTCCATACAGTGCTTGATCAAGTTTGTGATGCCGAAGGAAAATTACCGAAATCGAAGGTATCACCGAGTTGCTGGAGTAATGTCATAACGTGGATCGTTGATTTTCAGTAAGTCAATCATTACTTAACTTTTGAAGATCTTCACGGGTAATAGTAAAGACAGTGCCGTCTTTCTCTATTCTTTAATTGCACAGATTGTAAAACCCTGTGCTACCTCTAATGTTGCAATTGTTATTACTGCACAAAGAAAGGCTGAGCTAGTACCACAGTTGACTATGTACAATAGTCCTGTAACCTTGTTCAAAGTTATAGCCCAGTTGGGTATAGCCAGATCTTTCATAATCATTCATAATAATGTCACTGTTGTTTGTGTTGCTGATAATGAAACAAAAATACCAGATTTTGCAGGAATAATATTTTTATTTGTGATACCAGCACCATGTGATGAGTAGGCCTTTTCATTCATTAAGGTCAGTTAGTCAAACAAATCCTTGGCGGTAACCAATCAAGGCTGATGATGATATCAAGAAATTCCAACCTAGGATAACATCATGAATATAGATCTTTAAGACAAATTCGACAATTGTAACTCTAACCATACATTGACCGATGGCACGAGGTAATTGCAGTCTGCTGCTCAAAGCGGGATGCATTGGTCTTCATAAAAACTTTTCCTAGGCAGTGCCAAAAATCTGCAACTATTACAGCATCCACCAATGCTTTACTTGAATGCCCATCAAACTCTATTTGCACCTTATTTTTTGGAGAAACATCGTTGATGGATCATTTCCAATAGATTATTTTGCGACCTTATCTTCTTCCCAGGTCGTATGATTTAATTTCCCTTGAGGGGTCAGGAGGAGATTGAAAACAGCTTTTGTGGCTGACTGGTGAAAGAGACTGTCTCTTCTAATGTCTCTTGACTGATCATCATTTTTGACTTTCATCTGCAGTAAGGTGATGGACTTAGTGCAGTGGTGTGTATCTGGTAGTGGCTTTACTGAAGAACATTGGCGTAACTTCTTGACAGCCAAATCAGTTTTGTTGATTCCTGCAGTTTCACACAACATATACCATCCGACCACAATGGAAACAAACTAACCTGTTGTCAGATATTCTGTTAACATCAGTCTTCCTTATTATGCTATTTTTTTGTTGTTGCACTGGAGTGGGTAATCTAACTGAGATAATTGTCTTGGTCTAGCTGGCTGATAAGCTGCCATAACGTATATGACATTGGTCGAGGAGGATTGTATCTCACGTAGCGTCTCCTGAATTTCTGCTCAGATTATGTTACTTATGAATGATACCAATTGTCAATATCAATTCTGATAGATGCAATATTCGGAAGTCAACAGAACTGATGATGTGATGTTATGCAATGTCTTATCATACTGTCAACTCTTTTACAGGCATCGACAAATTCATCCAAGGTGGTGATCTTCACTGGCACTAAATGGAATAGACATCTTTGCAACATCTTTTATTAAGTGTTCCAGTTTTATGTCAGCCATCATTGCATTCACCTTCTTGTAGAGGGAGAGAATTTCCTGCACGCAGGCCTCTCACATTTCTCCTGCCATCTGTGCTTCCTTCTCCAAGGTATCTTTGGTCCTTCACTTTCTGTCTTTTAGGGTACCAAAAACTGTTTTTAATTCGTCTTCAACTTCTTCTATGTTGCCACTAGATCCTCATTTTAGTTAAACAAGCACAGTGTCATCTCAGTTAAGAAAAAGCTAACATTGGACAATCTGATGCTTTCATCCTATCTGTTGTAATACAGTAGAGCCCCGATTATCCGCAAGCGAATTCCATGAAAATGTGCTCAGAATATAAATCGCTCATGCCAAAACAGTGGTATGAGTCATTCTCATGCAAAACTGCACGTCTTACCATGAGAGACATTTGGATGATCACCTCTTCAAGGTCCAAGAGAGGAACTTTGGTAACGTGAAGAAACAAAATATCGATATAATAGAACCAAAAACACACATTTCAATGTCGGGACTATATTGCTATATTTCCCTCTGCTTAAAATAATTATGCTATCTGAACAACAAACTTTTCCTACTGACCTGATAGTGTTAAACAGCTATTCAGTCTTCAAAGTGCAGGTTTGGGATTTCAATGAAGTAGTCAAAGCCAAGTGGAACAGAACAATATGCACATCTGACTAAAGCCACTTTTTATATTCAACATCACTTCCGCATTCAAGCAGTCCAATATCAAAAGCCTAATTACATTTTCAAAAGATGATATTGGTATGCCAATGTCATAACCTGCCTTTTGCCAAGCATATTGTAACATAGGCTTGTACTTCGGTGCAGAAAGTTGATTGTATAACACAGAGTGAAGTCTGATGATGAAATGACGATCGTGTAACATTCCATACAACAGCTGAGTTTTGCATGCGAATGACTCATATCACTGTTTTTTGGCATGAGCGATTTATATTCTAAGCACAGTTTCGTGCAGTTCTGAGAGTTCGGAGTCATGCACTTCCCTTGTTAGTAAGGGGTCGTCCATTAATCATGTGAGGGTTTTTTAGGAACTTTTTAACCCCCCCCCCTCCCCCCTGGTGAGACGTGGTGAGGTTTTAGA
>JAFIDM010000001.1:75225699-75267107 GCA_023159025.1 Thereuonema tuberculata | reverse complement strand
ACACTGCCTGTAGGGACTTTTCGGCGCAGACACCAAGTTCTTCAATCAGGCCTCTTAAAACCTGCACAAGGTCATCCTCTCCTACACTGCCTGCAGCTTCCTTTACTTGTGCATGAAGGGTAGAATAACCAGAAAGAAAAGCCTGTAGGGATATGTCATTATAGAAAGGAATTTTCTTAACATGGTGCATTATGTCCTCATTTATTGCACAAGACATTAAATTAGGAAGATAGAAAAATTTGGAGATTGCTTGGAAAATTTCACCTGCTGGATCTTCTGCCTATCATCTTCTTCAACTTCCTCAAACTTTTGTCTGCAATATTTCTAACTTTATCCTCTTCCCTCTTTCCTCTTGGAGTTGTTTCGGGGCAGCAGTACTCTTCTTACCTAAAATTAGCTTAATAACTAAATCTAAATCACCAATCAGAGAATTAAGTCGAGGGATTAAGTTTGTGAGCTGTTGGATACTCATTCCCTTCAAGAAATGTGATTAGGTGGGCAGTTTTTACAAAATGTTCTTGAACAAAGACAGTCTCGAAGAAAATGGCTTTCTTCTCATTACTTGTCAGGTACCGAAAATATCGAAGTGTACATTTGGAATCCTCTACTTGACTGAAATATTCTACAAGATCAGCAAAGTATTCGCTCACATATTGTACTGAAGAGATCCAGGAACCCCAACGACTCAGAACAGGAGCAGGAAACGATTTGGCTTCTTTAGATCCATTATGCTTTTGACGAAGTAAACTTAGGTACAGATGCTTACGTTTTCTAGTGTTTTTAAATGCTTTCTTTGTCATTGAAATGCACTTATTGAGACTAGAAAAAGAATCTGGGACAAGTTTGAGAATTAAGTCCAATTTATGTGCCCAACACTGCACATGAATAAAGTCATGGGAAATTAAACCTTTCAGAGTTTCCACACATTTCTTCATGTATCTTGCAGAGTCTGCTGAAATACCAACAATATTATTGTAAGGCACAGAATACTTGGTTATGGCATTTACCAAAGCTTGGCAGCAAGTCGTCGAGTTTGTGTTCTCAAGTTCAACAACACCAGCACAAAGTTGCTCGGAGGGAGAAGAACTAGTAGGGAGCAAACGAAACAGGATAATAAATACAGCTTCACCTTTTTTGTTTGTTGCTTCATCACACTGTATAATAATTTTCCTATTGACCACTGCTTCTTTCACTTTATTTTCATATTCCTCCTTCACTGCAGGGATGTAATTTTGTCTGCAAGTTTCTGCTTGAGGCAAGTCACCAGATCCTGAAAATAATTAAGAATTTGCAATAATAAATTACTCTGAATCTGCGTTCATGGCAAATACATCGAGTTTCTGATTTGCATGTAGCGCCATCTCTGAACCAAAGTTTGAACTACGTGCAACGCCATAACAAAAAAAAAAAAGTTTATTAAAACTTATGCTTCCGCCGGAATATACAATAAATAATAAATATTGGCAATAAATGTTAAATGTATATATTTACCTGCAATGTATGTGTGCATCCAATCTCTAATGCTTGGATGGTCTAATTTTTCAAGTGGAATGTTGGCCTCCATAAATGCTTTAGTGGTATTCATTGCAAACTCCTTTTTTTCGACCATCAACCTCTTAGCCGAATTTAACAAGTGCTTTATTGATACTTGGCGCTTCACTCCTTTTTCACTTTCTGCTTTCTTCCTCTTGTGTAATTCTGAATTTTTCACATTTTTCACAAGTGTCCTTCCGCTCCCAGTTTATTCGAATGTTGCAGTATTTGCACATTAGCATATTGTTATTGAATACATAAAATCCTTCGTTTTTACATTCTTCACATCGAGAATATACAGTCACAAGTTTAGATTTCGGCATTGTTAATATTACAAAAGCTCACAAGCACGAACACAAATCTTCACAATGCAACAACAGAAACATTGCTCAGCTGGCTCAGCAGACAATGGCAAGGCGAAGCATACGAAACACATAGGTCGGGTGATGACGTGGTACATGCGTGAGTACTGTTCCTCCCTCTGCTGGTGTTTAAAGCAACTAAAACCTCAAACAAACGAACGAAAGTGTTTTTATTTTATTTTATTTATCCTTTTAGCGATTTTTGACGATTTCACATTCATTTAGCTTTTATTTTGCGTGTTTTTAATAGTTCGACTGTTATTTCGTTCTTATTTCGTGATTTCGTACTAATAATCTCATTTCGCGACATTTCGCAATTAAAAAAGCCTTTAAAATTACTGATTTATGCGATTTGCTCCATGAAAAGCAAAAATACAACCTTTAATAAAAATTTCGCGGATGTTATTACCACAAAATAGGGTCTCTACACATGATTCATAGAATTCATGAAAGTATTTCGATTTTCTTTTTCCAAAAATACTCACATCTTCTGAATTTAATTGATGCCCCGTACTTTTACAATGAGTGGCAGTGCTATAGTTTTCATTGTCGTTTTTAACTGCACCTAAGTGTTCCTTCATTCACGTACCTAACTCACGTTTGGAATTTTCCACATAAACGCAATTCTTGGTTTCACCAGTGTTTGATAAACATCTTTAAAAGAGAGACTACTTATTAATGAGTACCCCATTAATTTTATCGAAGGCACCATCAGAGACTTTTTCAGAAATAAACGTAAGATTAACAGCAATCGAAGGAACAATAAGAGTGATTTTACAAAAAGTTTAGTGCTACCCATTGGAATAAGAATCAACAGAACAGTAAAAGAATTATGCAAAGACAACAATATAAATTTGGTATATTATAAAAGCAACAAATTATTCAAAAAGAAAAGGACGATAAAGTGTAACAACAAAGATATATTACATAGCATGGGAGTGGTATATGCTTTGATTTGTAGGAGTTGCCAGGCAACTTACATTGGAAGCACGGGCAGAATGGTAGAAGAAAGGGTGCAAAAACATGTTCGTGCTTTCAACAATAGAGAAGAAAATATTTCAGACTGGGCTGACCATTGCAGGATTAACGGATACAACCCGGATCCCATCGTGAAGATTGTCCATCACGAACAAGATGAACAAAAAGATTCATGATTGAGTCCTGCTTCATCAATTGTTGTGTTTGTTTCAATAAGAATAAATGTTTAAGAGTAAATGAGATGTCTTTGTCCATGTTTAGGAATGCTTTGTTGAACAATATAAGAGTTAAAGAATTTTTGTCTTTCAAATAAGTCAGCTATTGCTTAACAATAGTCACCATTTCTTGTCCAATTCCTTTTGTTTACTCATCGTCTTTTAATTATTGTTTTTTAATTATTGTATTTTTCTATCGTTTTTTAAAAAAGAGAGGAATTCTCTTTTTAAATTTATGTTAAATTTTTAATTTTTGTTTACAAAAACCTTGAGAAAGGTTTAAGAGATTAAAACGAAATATTGGAAAATGTCTACAGTGTAAGAGTTTCAGGAATTTATTTATGTGTTTATCTGTTTTATTTCAAATGTTTATCGGTAATCAATAACTTGTTAATTATACTTTGAGATAATTCTTTAAAAAAAATCAACAACAAACTTTAATAATAAAAAAATTGAAAATTCTTTCATGTTTTTTTAAACACTTTAGTGAGGAGAACACATAATAAACATTTCATATTGTAATGATCCAATTGGATTGATTATAAATTTCTTTATATTTGGAGTTTCCCCTCAATTAACAATAAAGTATCCTATGAAAATTTAAAGGGGCTATTGAAAGACAAAAAAAAGAGCAGATTCATATAATGTAATTTATTGACAAGGAAACCATGAGTTTAGAATTTTAGTTTACTATAAACTAGTTTTATTTGTAATTTGATTATATTTCATGTGAAATGTTCAATAAAAATAATTAAAAGTTTGAATATCTTAGAAGACGACTGATTTTAATTTTTATTTTCAGTTTTTAATTAAAAACACAAATAAATTGGCATTCAGAAAACCCCCTCAACTAATTTTAAGATCAAAATTGGCTTCTGAGATGGATGAAATGCTTGTACATGAAAAGAAGGAACAAGAAATTTTTATATACTATCCCAATTGTAAAATTTTCAAAAAAGCAACTTTATTACTACTACTGACCATAAGCCTATAGTCACTTCATTTCCCATAGAAAAGCAACTACTCTTAAATAAATTTCATGATCCCTCTATAAAGTAAAACATTAGTATTGGACAAGTTTACTTTAACATTTTTTCTGAATAAAATTCTTTAAAAACAAAATTTCTAAATGGCTGTTAATAAAGTTGGCTACATTGGAAAGATTTTTGTAATTGTATTTAAGTACAATTTCTTCTTCTTTTTTTTTTTCTTAAAATTTTGTTAAAGAAATTGGGCAGGGGAAAAAAGTTTAGGGTAGATAGATACCAACTTGAAGGGAAATCAAGGAGAGAAAAGTGTTGTAAATAACACATAAAAATTACTTTCCTTATTATTTGCATTCTTTCTCTATATATACATATTTTATGTTTCAAATAAGTCAATTTTCTTCATGCAATAAACTTTGCTATATCCTAATCATTGATGTACCTTTATTCCATTTTAATCTGCAGACCCAAATACTTGCAATGTGACTCTTTAATTTAACACTAAGTCCTTCCCCACCCCACGTCAAGTTTCATCACAAAACTATTGATTTCAAAATTTAGAGAAGTCAAAACATATTACTAGCAAACAGTCTGTATTATTTTAGATAATTTCTAAAGACGAGGTTTGTGATAATTAAAAAACAGGATGATTGAGTCAGTCATTTGTAGAAATAACAAAGATCAAATAGTTTACAATGGCTTTTAAGCTTGTCGAGCAAAGAGGAGAGGGAAAATTATGAGAGAGAAATTAAAATCCAAAATTTCAATTCTTTAATTTGTCAGGGGAGGGGAATTATGCAAGGGTAAGTAAGTTATATAAAGCTTTTACTAAAACATGTTGACTTTAATTAGAAAAATTAAACAAATGTTATGTTTAATTTGTGGATTGTGCGCTTGGATTCAGCTTTAGGTTTAAATCTTAAGATTTTACCTTGGACTAGTTAAACACCTCACGTCTGATTCTGGCAGATCAAAGTCTTCTGTATTTGAGTCATCTTCAACAACTTCCACAGACTGAAGTGGTGAACGAGATCTCCTTCTGGTCCTAGAAGACACTGGTCTGTAATCTTCAATGCCATTTCCAATGCACTAAAATTAAAATTAAAATTAATAATAATAATTATAAAAATCAGTAAACAAACAGATGTTTCAAGAATAGTTAAAAAAGGACCTAACACAAGAGCTATAGAAGGCTTCAGAAATTATCCAGTCCTTTTATTTTTTTCCTAACACTCTTAGTACTGTTCTCTAAACTATTTCCAAATTTCTGACTTTTCACAGAATTAGTTTATAGCAATAGATAAGATCAAAAAACTATCATAAGCATAGTAAAATATTGACAAAATATGTTGGTTTGCTTCTCCATGTTTCTTGTATTTATTTATTCCTCATTTTCTCTATTGAAATTCACTCGGTTATTTGTATATTGCTCATTATTTTGTTTTGTAAATATAACTGACTTTTTATTATAGGTATTTTGGTGACTCATTAACCAGTTATCTTGAATATACTAACTGGTGATGTAATTAACATGTTAGTAGCAATTAATATGGATGGGCATTTTAGCCACTGTCATACACCATTGAAAGGAATTATATACTGTATAGTCCAGAATTCAGCAGGGATGATAATAAGACTCTACATTTCTCTACTATATATATTTTTTCTTCAGATTGAATTTGTGCGTTAGAAGTAAATCTCAATTTACAAAGTTGTCTTTTATCTACATATGATAAATTTTATTTTATTTTCTCAGAATTTACTTATTTTAATATTTTCTCTATAGGAGGGCTTATTCTTACAAATCATTCTGTCTTTGCTTTCTATGTTAGTTATTGGAAAGTACTGGAAATGTAAAATTTTCTTCTTTATCCTTAAAATTTGCTGTTAATTACACTGGCAGAAATAAAAATCCCAACACCAAGACGGAGTGTTATGCTAGGTGAATAAAAATTACACAAAATATTTGTCTACACGATTTATTGCATTGATAGTTTTAACATCACAACTCATGTGACGCAAGTTGTGAGTTGTGATAAGAATGGGTAATGGAATTTTCCGTGAGACACATGTGGAGGTGTTCATAAGCTTTACTATCACTGTGAAAGGTTGTGGTAATGGGTGCTACAACTATACAGAATGCCACCAAGATGACAACAAATTGCATATCGGCAATTAACCCACTGTGAATGAGGCCTTTGAGAGGGTGGATTTTCATTTTGTGAGATCACGGCAAGAATGAGTCAAGAAGCCTCCACTGTGTACAGCTGTTGTTGGAGCATTGGTCCCGGGAAGGCACTGCTAATTGAGAAGACTGGTTATTGGACCCTCTCGGTCCATTGGAGAAAGAGAAGTTCGGCGCATTCTCAGGGATACCAGGGAGTCGGCAGCAGAAATTCGAGCTGCAGTGCGACCCGGTGACACCACAAATACTGTTCTGAATCATCTACTGGAGAATGGCCTCAGCTCTAGGCGTATAGAGGATCCAAGGGAGAATGAAGCAACACTCATCAAGGGTTAATATAGGCTCTCTTCTCTAAATATCAATCTCACCTTCCTGCGGTGGGTCCTATTCACACAGATGAGGCTCTGGTGATTGAGTATAGGTGGGATAACCTAAACATCTGGATGGAGGAAATGCCATATAACTGGTGTCTGGATCTGATTTTATAGTAGCAGTCTCACTACCAAGCTAGAGTATATCAGGTCAACTACTTGTCCATCATGAATTCCTTTAAGTTTCCAAAATGTCTACTGGAAAGAAAAACCAGATCTGCTTTTTGTTGGCAAACCAATGCAAACAGGAATGGACATGAACTGGACAATACAATGTCAGAACATTTTACCAGCAAGGTAAAATGGCTATCCTTAACAGATAGTTTGATAGATACAAGCTTGATATACTGGGAATTTGTGAAGTATGATGGAATGGAAGTGGACAGACTACCTTTACAAATGGAAATTTACTTTTGTATTAAGGCCGCTTTACATGTACCATTTCACAGGCCATATGCAAGCCATCATCGTGCCATGGCGAGATGGAAAGCACATTGCCCCACTTAGAGCGTGTTCTAAATTAAAACAGATGGTGCGCGATCGCTAAGGAGCCATCTCGCTCCTGGTGACGAATTGTAGAACTTGATCGATTTGTATCTATTTATTCAAAATTACCGATTACAAAAATGATAAGCATGTACGGAGGTCATCTTTTCCTTATGTTTTCGTGGATGCTTTCAGAAAACACTACATTATTAATCAAAATCATTACAGAATTTTGGCCTGAAAATTTGAATCGACAAATGATTGGAATCTCAAAAACACATCGTGGTTGGTCAAGATTTAACGAGAAATATCGAAACTGAAAACAAAGAAATACAAAAAGATGAAAAAAAAAATGAATACTTTCTATTTTAATTAATTAAAAAAATTCTTTTGCCTATTTGATGCATTGAATAAATGATTTTTATAAAAATCAATGCTTTTTTTTTTTTCGTAAATAAAATGTAGGTATGACGACAATTCAGAAGTGTAAATTTTCCTTGTGATGGAATGACAAGAATTTTAAAGCTTTCTTTTCACTGGCAATCTATCCTGACATTGCCTGCATTAAGGCCTGTTGAAATAGCACATCTAAAGTGGTCTTTAGGGAATGCCCAGGCAAGAAGATGCCCTATAAGAGGAGTTGGGATTCTTCTGTCTAAGAGAATTCGAAATGCTTGAATGAAATCCAGTGTCTGAAGAATAATCATTGTAACACTTAAAACAAAGTTCAGAAAGATGAAAGTGGTCCAATATTATGCACCAATTAAAAATACTGTTTTAGAAGAGATAAGACAGTTTTACAGTATATGCTGAACAGGACTCTGAAAAATATCCCCAAAAGTGATATTATTTTGATGATGGTGATTTCAAAGCCAAAATGGGAAACGATAATGTAAACATTGAACATATTATGGGAAGACATGGTCTGCTTCATCACACATAATGGTGAAATGCTGATCGAGACCTGTGGTAAATATGGTTTGTGTATTGCTGGTACATTGTTTCCCCATAAAGACTTAGTCATAAATATACTTGGGTGCAACCTGGCTCAAAGGGGAAAAAGTGCCAAATCAAATTAGTCAAAAACAGAGTAAATCATTATTGGATGTCCGAAATAAAAAGAGGTGCAGATGTCAGCTCTGATCATCACCTACTCACTGGTAGTATCAAGTTTCTTGTGAAACACCATAAACAAGTAACACCTATAAGAACAACATATTTTTTGACAAAATGAGTTTTTTTATATATTGTAATATTCATGCATAGAAATTTCATTTAATAAAGAAATCATACATGTCCCATGTTTTAAATAGATTTTAGAGCAGATGCAAAAAAAAAATATGTATTTCAGAAATACAAGTCCTTGACATGCGGGATTTCTGCAATTCATATGCAAATTTTTACCCAAATATACTACAGATGTCGCCACATTAATAGTGTTTCTATTGTTTTGTAATGAGTTAAGTGCTCTTTCTCAATCATTTATACATATCACAAATTATTTAATTAATAAATAATTATTAAAAGTGTTATTCAAGATGGAAACAGATCCTTCAAAGACTAAAAACAAGAAAATAAAAAACTTAAGAATAAATTGTGGAATGCAAAGCCATAGTGCTGCCCTGCTGATATTCTCTGAAATATCAGAATTCAATTGTAGAAGCAAGAGCAAAGAAAAGATTTGAAGATATTCTTGATTTCAAAAAAAGTTAGCCCAATTTTTACAGCAAAAATGCAGTAACAAAAAAACTAGTAAAAAGTCTATACCATGAGACTAGATGAAAAGTTTCTCCTTATCTGAATTTATGGAATTTAAATATTCAAAAGAACATATTGGTGCAGTTAAGAAGTTTGTTGATGGATTAGAAGCACATACTTCTGTTTTAGGAGATTCTGGTGTAATTCTAAGTAAGTCTTGTACTGAAGTACATGAACATGTACATGTGGTAACAGATGGAAGACAAAAATGTTTAAGCCGTACTTACCTCAAACAGACAAGATTAAAGAGTTTAATAATAATGTATTCGTTCTGCCAGTATCACAAGTCATCAATATCACTAGAGTTATTTTAAAGTTTGTATTATAAATTATTAAAATATTTGACTAAAATTAACAACTATCAACTTTTTTATTTCATTATGAATTTCCAACCTATTGACACATGATTATTATTTTTATACATATTTATGTGAAGCACTTAATAATGAAATGACATAGATCACAAAAAAGAAGTTTAACCCATGAAAAATAGAAAAAAAGACCACTGAAATGTTGAGACTAACGATGAATTTTAGAATCTCTTCATTTCCAGTATTTTAATTTTTTTTTTTTTTTTTCCAATAGCTCAAAAATAAAAATTTAAAAGTTTTCGTGTGCCAGACCCTTAGATAGTGCTAGACTATTAACAGAAAAAAAAACTAGTTTTTTTGAAATTGAGAATTTCAAAAAGTTTTAGAGATATTAAGTTTTTTTATGCTTCCTGAAATATTTACTAGAATGGACATGTGTGATTTCTGGAATTCACAATGGAAAAATGAAAGAAAACTATACATCTGAACAGAACAAACCAAAGACCTCCATTTGTGGAAGAAAAGTGGACTAGGATTAAAAATTCTCTTCAAAATATTTCCGAAACCATATTAGGATACATGTCTGCAGAAAGGAAAGAATTGACAACTGCAGAATCGTGGGATAAGATTGAAAAGAGAAATAAAGATATAAGATTGAAAAGAGAAATAAAGATTAAATTAAATAAGGTTAATGGTATGAATGATGAGATTAGAGGACAGTCTTATCATAAATACTATTCAAACATTTGACAGATGGCACTGAACATTCAATAGGCCTAAAGCAACTATGAAGTCATCTGCAATCAGTCAATCATAGTATTGTGTTTCATCATACTGCAAGAAGTACCATACTTGGTCATGGAGTGGGATTATTATGAGAATCGTATTGCTGTAATAGCACTGCATGAAATTGGAAAATCAGCTTCTGAGATTTATGCCGTGCTGAAAAAGCTAAAAAAAAGCCCAGATGTTTGTTTTCCGGACCACCAACAGATTTCTTGAGACTGGTACTGTTGCTGAACAACTGCAAAAACTCACCCTTGTACTGTGAGGACTGGTCACATGGTGAAGGCAGTGGCAGCTCGTATTCAACGAAATCCTGTCAGAAAACAATCAGTGATGGCTCGGGAGAGGAATATGTCAAGGATATCGATATCATGTGTTCTGGGGAGTGATTTAAGGTTGAGAGCCTATTGACAATATACTGGTCATTTCCTCATCCCACATCTGAAGCAGCAGAGGAAGGTAAAAGTGAAGTGTCTGAGGCAGCGTTACACAAACAATCACTACAGACAGATTCTTTTCATTGATGAAAAGGTTTTAAACATTGAAAAGGTTTTCAACCACGGTGTATGCATCAGCTCGCAAGAAGCTCAGAAGAGAGCCTAGAGGATCATGAGAGCCCATCATCCTGTTTCAGTCATGGTTTGGTGAGGAGTCTCCTACCAAGGTACCATGGAGCTGCAGTTCTGTGAGAAAGAAGTGAAGACATCTACATATCAGGACACAGTATTGGTCAAAAATTTGAGTAGTACCCTCTTCAAACACTGACAGTGAAACTTCCAGCAAGACTGTGCACCTGCCCACAAGGCTAAGGCAACCAAGGAGTGGCTTCAGAAGGATGTGCCAGACCTGAATCCATTCGACTACAAGTTGTGGGATGTGTTCAGGACATGGCCTGCAAAAAGAAAAACTGCACTATTGATGGCCTGAAACGCTTATTGCGAGCAGTAGCAGCTTTCCCTGTGAAGACCCTGCATAATGCTATTGATGAATGGCCGCAGACTCAAGGACTGTGTGGAGGCCAAAGGAGGCCATTTTGAAAAATGACTATTACCTATATTTACAAAAGTTCTACTTACATTACAATATCTTTAAATGTCTTTTGTTCTTTCATTCATTACTTTGTAACAATATTTATGATAAGACTGTATACTATAGCTCCCTTGATAAGGGCATCAAAAGAAGTGTAAGGACCATAGGATCTTCATGGAGCATCTGGCCCTGAAAGCACAAAAGGCTGCTCATAACGGAAACTTAAAACAACTCTTTTTTTTTATCTCCAAGACAATGATTGGTGTTCCATTATAACCTATTATAAAATAAAGCTAAAACTGCTACAATACTTTTCAAAAATAATGGAAAGTACCATAATATATGTTATTATATTATAAATAGTTAATTTTTATAAAAGTAACTTTCAGAAACATGCCATTTACAAGGATCAAGGGAGAGTAAATTTTAAACCTAATTCTTTTCAAGATACATATTTTATTGTCCTGAATATATTCTTTCTAATAAGAATATATCATTCATAAAAGCAAGATTTCAGTACAGAAATACTCATATCAAGGATATAAGTTTTAGTTAGATTAAGAACGAATAACATTTACTTACAACTACACTGGCATCATTTACACTTGTTAAATCAACAATTACAGTTTCTGGTTCATCCAAATCAATTTCACTGGTTAAGTCAATGCAAGATGGCATTTCTGGAGAAGAAAAAAGAACAGATATTGTAAATAATGAAATTATGCTGCATTAAAAAGTTAAATATAATTTTGGCTAAATATATTATCAATTTCCTGAAATAAAAGGTTTGAGACCAGCATAACTGCAGTTAAAAGTGTTAAGCCCCGCGAACACCATCCAACTTAGCACCAACTTATTAGTCAGCCAACTTCGAGTCCACCAACTTTTTGTCAGTACCAAACATCATCCAACTCACAAATGAGTCGGCCGTGATTGCAGCAATCCCATAATGCAATGTGTTTCCCCTAGCAGCTGTTGAAAATCCGAAAAAATCGAGGTTTTGAAACCTCTCTGATAAATTCTGCCGCTTACAATTACTGCATTTCAGTATAAACTTTATTTATGCATGAAAGAAATTCGCAATACTCTGATATTCATTGTGTACGCACTTGTCTTCGACTCGAATCAGTGAACATCGTTTTAGACGCCATTTCTTCCATGGGCGCGACATCACGACTGACATGTTCCAATGCTGCCCTGTGATTGGGTAATTCCGACCGACTTCCAACCAGCTTCCCGAGTTGGTCCTGCACAACCAACTCAAGTCGGCGGACTAAAGTTGGTGCCAAGTCGCTGAAAAATGGGCTCAAAACTGTCTCTACCAACTCGTGACGTCAAAATCGGCCGACTAAATTGGTGCAAAGTTGGATGGTGTTCGCGGGGCTTTACAATGACATTAGTGTTACCAGTGATCCTATTGTTGACATATAAATGTTTATAGATTAAAATGGTCTTTGAATGTGCCAAGATTTGTTAAGAGCAAACAGGCTGGAACAAGAAATTTAGACGCTGGCAAAGAAAGTCTCTTAAACTAAAATTAAGTAAGTTTCATTTACTAAAATCCACAAAATAAAATAATAATAATAATATGACCAATACCGCACAATACATATAAAAAAAAAAACTATTTAATACAATGACATGTTTGGAGATTCTTCCTCAGATACAAAAGAAATTGAAAGAATCAATTTAAACATAAAAGGATTAACATGACAGCCAATTAGCGCATGGTAGAATCCATTAGCTGAAAGGGAAAGGGGAAGTCTCAAGCAATGGGAATAGTACAATACAATGAGGGAAAAATAAAACAAATTAATAAAAACATTCATGATGATGTTGAAAATAGAACATCGGTTAAAAACGAATAGAAAAGAACATACAGTGGAACCTCGCTATTCCTACACAATCCTTTCCAGGAGGCAGTTCGAATGGTGATTTGTACGAATGGCGAATCATTTTTTCACATAAGATATAATGTAAATTGGATTAATCCGTTCCAGACCCACAGATGATTGCTTATATAACCTTTGTAATAATATGTTAAGACTAAAATACATAAAAACTATGAAAACAATAAATATATAGGCCTCTATTATTATTTCTTTCTTTTTCAGTATAGACGATATGGTTGATTTCGCCATGCCATACTGAGTTGCCAGTTCAGAGACACGAGTTCCACTTTCAAACTTCGCAACGATTTCTTTTTTTCAATTCAATTGTCGTTCTCACTGCTTTCTTTTTAGGCTTAGTTGAATCAGTAATCTTTTTTAGACCCATGGCTGCACTATTTTTAATAAAAAGAACAAAAAATAACAATAAAATATCACAAAGTTTCACGAAGCTTGCGTGGATGTTGCGTAGCGTACAGAAGCTAGCACGATACTGAACTGAAGCGACCAGTACCAAGGTCACGCTGTCCGAATCGCGAGCAAGCGTACGAATGGCGAGTTCAATTTTACTTGAAAAAGTTGGACGAATAACGAGTTGTACGAATAGCGAGGCGGACGAATGGCGGGGTTCCACTGTAAATAAAATAATGGAGATATTTTAGACATATTTTGTATTTATTTACTTAAGTTATTTACTTATTTTATCCAATGTTGTATTTCATTAGGAACATGTATATCTTTATTTTATTTATTTATTCATTACAACATCCCGACTGTTTTATTTATGTTCTGTTCTATTCGTTTTTAACCGATGTTCTATTTTCAACATCATCATGAATGTTTTTATTATTTATATGTTTTATCTTTCCCTCATTATATTGTACTATTCCCATTGCTTGAGACTCTCCCTTTCCCTTTCAGCTAATATATTCCACCATGCGCTGATTGGCTGTCATATTAATTCTTTTAGGTTTAAATTAATTCTTTCAATTCCTCTGTTTATCTTTTGTATCTGAGGAAAAGAGCCGTTTACTTCTGGCATCTCAAAACATATCATCGTATTAAATAGTTTTTTTAATATGTATTGTGAGGCCCAGCGACGGTGCTGAATATCAAGCGACAGTGCGACATTGCTGCAGAACGAAAATGAGAGCTGCATATCATAATCGGTTTTTGTTTTTTTTTTTGGTTGTCGATAGTCTTAAGGTGACCGCGCCACTTGGAGTATACTTGAGGTAGCCCTTACCTTACAAAAGTCTGCCCACCCCTGGTATAGAATGAACATTTTTTGCGGGATATAAATGAGAAAAACTCCCGCACCCGCAGAAAATTTTTCGTCTTAGCATCAATCATTGCAGAAAGATAAAAAACATTCTGCCTCCGAGTTGTGCGGTATTGGTCATATTATTATTGTTACTTCTCGCACATTAATAATCTTCATTTACTCCATATTTCTTTCTTAACTCACTTCTGCTTATCATATTATTAAAAACTTCACAACTCCATTATTAAATATATAATAATAATAATTTAACTGCTTTAAGCAAGTGAATTAGTAAAATCTTATATTAATGGCAAAAAATGTCATTGCATTTGAAGAATTAAAATTATAATATAAGATTGTTCCAAGAGTTTGTTTTAAAGGTAGTAACTTATTACAACGATTCATCATGAATGTTCCAGGATGACGTAATGTTGTATTGACATTATTGTTTCAAAAACTACTATTTACAAGGAAAGGTCATGAGTTGTATATCATGGAATTTAATGCTCTTTTGTGAGACGAAAGTACTCAAGAATTATTTCAAAAATATACGTGGGTTTAGGGTCTAACAACCTACTATTTGCTAAATATTTGAAATTTTTGGAGTGTTTTTCCCATGTTAGGTTAATAGCTTCCTGTATGGAGGAATGAAGTAGTACATTGTTGGTGCAGTGGATAGCGTACTGGACTTCTGATGAGGAGGTCGCTCATTCAAGTCTGCTGCCTGATGACTTTTTATTTCTTTTACTTTGTTTTTTTTTTTTTATTATTTCTTTTTTTGCCCTTCTTTATGCTTCTGCTTGTTTATTTTTTTCTAAGGCAGAAATAAAAATACAATTAAAACTATATATATTATTTTTTTAATTAAAATTAATTTAAATTTTGGAAAAAAAAAAAACCCTTTATATCTGTACATTTAACTTTTTTGTTGTTATTGTTAATATTGAAAATAAATGAAGATAGAGATAAAATTCTAAGGTTATTATTTGAAATTTACAATTAAAACAAATTTTTATACGGGGTGGCGCACATAAAACCGGCCCCAATAGGCATTTTTTTTGTATTTAATTATTATTTTGGGGCCGATTTTATGTGGGTCACCCTGTAGTAACAGTTGATAAGTTTTATTTATCTAAATTATAATTAATTTTATAACAAGAAAAAGCATAAAAACGCACACAACTCTTAAAGGTTCACTAAGCGTTTTTATGCTTTTTTCTTGTTATATATCCTCAACGCACGTTAAATTTGACTATTAAAATTAATTTTAATTAAAAAAAAAAAAAGATATTTATATAATTTTTAGTTATATTTTTATTTCTTTCTAAGAAAAAAAATGAAATAGAAATAAACAAGCAGAAGCAAAAAAAAAAAAAAAAGAAAAGAAACAATTAAAAAAAAAAGTAACAGAAACTGCATGAACATAAAAGAAAAGAAAAAAGTCATCAGGCAGCAGACCTGAATCAGGGTACCTTCTCATTAGAAGTCCAGTACGCTATGCACTGCACCAAATGCACTACTTCATTCACTCCACACAGGAAGCTATTAACACTTTCGGGTCGTACCCTTTGCTCCCCTGGCTTTCCCCACGGGTCGTGCTATTTTTGAACATTTTCAAAGTGTATGCATCATGGACACAAGCATACTTGTATAATTACTTTAGATCAGCGTTAAAGAGCTAATGTTTGTCTTCAAAATGGTATATTAGATTTTATTGTAAGTATTATAACAAACAAGGAATTTAGGTACAAACAAGAGTAAAAATTGAGACAAAAAAAAGTTTTACACTATATCTCTATTAGATAAAAATTCCAAAAAATGACAAATCTGAAAAAAAATAATATTAAACAATATACAATTATATTTTAAATTGTTATAATGATTTTATAAGCAATTTAAAAATGATTTCAAAACACTATACACAGGCTTCCAAAACAAGTGGAGACATTGGTACACTTCTATGACTTCCGTTGAGATTCCGCGAGATAATGTCAACAATTAACCCCACCTATTGGTGTATTTTTGAACTTCAATTGCATACAAGCAATCCCGTGGTTGCCTCTCAAAAAAACGCCTGCCAAAGTGAAACAAAACAATGAGAAATTCACACTCGGAGAATTGCCGGGCAATGTAAATTTGGGGAATATATGGCCTTCGTAGAATCTACGGGCAGCGACCTGAATGTGTTACAGGAACACCACTCCAAAACATCAAAATATCTCGAAAACAATAAGTTGTTGGAGACTAAACCCCGGTATATTTTTGAAGTACTTCATGAGTACTTTCATCTTACTTATAAAAGGGCCTTAAATTCCATGGCCTCTCCTTGTTAGTTGAATTGAAGCTTGATAAAGGAAAGAAAGAACTCTTTCCAAAAATTTGCTATTAAATATGTTTAATAAATAAATATATTTGTTAATAAAGCTGTGAAATTTTTAATAAAATATTTTGTTATTTATAATCCCAATATTTATAATGTTCTTCTAGAATATCTTCAATTTACGTAATTTGCAACGGACAGATGCAAATTAATCACCTGTAAAACCTATTCCATTCACTGTTTTTTCATGAATCTGCAAGTATATCATTTTCTATAGTTTATCAACTACTCATAATCAAATGAATGGGGTGTGTACATGTGTATAGGTGATATAATTTACAGAAAGATTTGATACCAGCCCCTGATTGGAAGAATTACAAATATTAAGAGAGGAGTACAAAAATAGCAATATTTATTATTATTAATGGTAGCATTGTAGAAGAAAAGCTAAAGATAACAAAGTTTGGCATTTCTTGATAGATTAATAAAAACAAGACAATTCCAAACAATAATGAGCTGACATCAATGAAAAAATTCCTTCAATGTGATAATGAAAAAATTCTTTCAGCTAAAAAGAATACAAGAGTAAATCTGCTTTTAGATATCAACAGGGAAGAAACATAATTGTAGCAAAATGGCCAATTTTAAATTAGAACAAGATACCAGGATCAAATCTGCTGGTTGATGGCTTTCTTTTCTTTTTCTTAACTACCTTTTCTTTTATGAGGGTGACTTTTTTAATTCCGAGACCAACTATATTAAAATTCTAGGTAATAGAATTTAATATAGAAAATATTATATTGGACTAGGTCATACCACAAACAAAATGTAGCAACAAACATTGCCCACACGTAACAGTAATCTCATGAGCACACGTGCAATACGAGTGAGGATGGAGCGCCTGAATTGAGATTAAATGGTTATCATTCAGCGAAATGTCTATGTTCGAGTTTAGATCATCGATAAACTTTTGTCAATGTTTGGGAAAACTCCTAGTGAAACATTTAAACTTTTGGAAGAAGCCTATGGCAATGAATATCAAAGTAGAAACAAGGTATTTGATTGGCAAAAGCGCTACAGAGAAGGCCGTGAATCACTGGAAGACGATCCTCGACCAGAATGGCCAACGGTGAAAACTGAACAGGTCATCAAAACAATACGGACCTCTCTTAGGTGAACCCAAGGCAAACATCAGAAGAGTAGTGCTGCAAGCTGGTATATAAGCCTCATGTGTCTCGATATTATCAAGTGTGATCAGAATATGAGGTATGTTTGTTCTTCATCTGTTAAATGACATTCAAAAAGAAGACAGAAAGGTGGTGTGTGGGGACCTGGTTGATGGTGTTGACAGAGGTACTATCAAAATGGACCACATCTTTACCGGGGACGACACATGATGCTATCTTTATGTTTACGATCCTCCCACAAAACGACAGTCATCTCTCCCGTTAGCTCCAGGATAGAGAAGATCTACTTAAGTCAGATGTGACCCCAGCAAAGGAAAAGTCATGCTCATGTTATTCGACTTTCGTAGAGTCGTACATTATGAATTCCTTCCTGAGGGCTACAGTGTGACTGGCGTTCGGTATCTTAGACATTCTGAAACAACTGCACAAGGCTCTTTAAAAGAAAAGATCTAAGATGTTGAGAGAAAATTCCTGGATTCTCCAGCATGATAACGCTCTTGCCCTAGATCCATAGTTGTTACATTGCTTGGTCGAATGAACACACAGGTTATTCTCCACCCTCCGTACTCTCCAGACCTTGCCCCATGTGACTTCAATTTGTTCCCAAAAATGAAGCAGCTACTTAAAGGATAGACGATTCAGAAGCAGAGATGACATTATTGCAGCTAAGCACTGAACAACATGTCGAAAGAAGATTCCAGAGGTGTTATGAGGCTTGGTATGACCCTTGGCTGAAGGGCATTGCTGCTATTGAGAATTATGTAGAAGGACAATAAACATTTTTTTTTTTTTTTTTTTTTTCTGATAGTCTGTCTCATTTCTTGTTGTACAGGGAGACCCAGAATTAAAAACGGCATCCTTGTAGGTAAATGAATTTCTTTTACTTTTTTGTTAATCTTTTTCTTTGCTCTCCTCCTTTATTTATATTTCATTTTTTTTCTTAGACAGAAATAAAAATACAATTAAAAATATATAAATATCTTCATTTTTTTTAATTAAAATTACTTTTAATTTAGAAAAATAACACCTATACATATCAATACATTTATTTTTTTTTTCTTGTATTCTCCTTTTCCAGTAGCAATAGAGCTGTCCTTTTTATTTTTTTTTCCTTTTGTATTATTATTAATATTAGAAGTAACTGAAGAAAGAGATGAAAGATTTTTTTTTGAAATTTACAAATAATACAAATATTTTTTATAATAATAATAATATTTATATAAATGATTCTTTTCATTATCAGTAGATTTGATGCACTGCTATACTGATTTTAATCAAACAAAATTCTTTGTCCTAAAATTAACTTTAGACATCTGTTAGGTTTAATTTAAAACCTTTAAATCCCTTCAAGCTTCATTTGAGACTTGCAGGATTTTTTCCCCCTATCTATCATCTCTCAACAGCCTATTCCAATAATAACAATTATTATTTTTGTTTAATGGAAACAGAATGAATCCAATGAATAAACTTCTGTTGTACTGAATAAACAATTTATGGTTTGGAGGGAATTTAAATGGATTTATTTTTCTATATATTTTAGAAATAAGAAAACTACAAATTCTTTATATATTAAACTTTACATATTTACAATAAACTGCTATGGCATGAAGAATATAAGGCAAGTTATGAGGTTTAAGTTGTACTTCAGAAGATTTTTATCTTTTCTTATGGTTTAAGCTTTTCTTTTATTATTGCTGTGTTGCATTTTCAAAATGTTAACATTTTTTCACAAGATGTAATCCCACAAATGACAAAATCACAAATGCTAGCTGTTGTCAGTTTTGCAGGCAAATTCCATTTTACCTCGAATGGCATAGTAAGAATAAATATTAACCAAAATTTTGGATACATGAATAAACTGATTCATGTAAGGCCAACACACGATATAATGAATTACTAGCTAAACATTATTAATGAACAAGATAAAAACATAAATAAGGCTTCTGGCCAAACACAAAGAATGAAATATCAAAAAATTTATAGTAGAACCCTGATAATCCGAACCCCGCAAATCCGAAATTTCGGATAATCCGAACAGAATCTATGATGCAGAAAAAAAATTAAATCTCACTTGCAATGTACAGGAAGTACATTATTTAATCATAGCACTGTACATATTATTAAAATAACAGTTTTTAAGCTAGTATTTAGCGGAATGCAACATCATTACAGTATTTTAATTTATATGAGCTAAGTTTTCGTTTGCTTGTCATTTTACTTTACGATGTTACAACAACGAAACATTAGATTTGTATTCACTTTATTTAAATTTAAAAATGATAAATACGTAACTGTAACTCGTCCCAATACGTTGCCAAATGGGAGCTAATACCATAGCTTTAACTGTGTTCTGTATAGGCCTATTATGTAGAGTACAAACATGTTTTTTTTTCCGGATAATCCGAACAGACCACAGCCCCGATTAGTTCGGATTTCCGGGGTTCTACTGTATTAACTCAAATTTATTGTATCAATAATTTTTTTGATATTTCATTCTGTGTGTTTGGCAAGAAGCCTTAATTAAGTTGAAGGCTGCATACATAAAATACTTGTAGTATAAAATAAAAACAATTCACATTTTTCCAATCAAAACTTTCGTTATCTTTCAATGGGTATTGGGAACAGCTGTTTTCGTTCTTGTTAGAACTTAATGGGTTGTAAGGAGCACAAGTGAGAGTAACAATCCTTGCTATCCTCTAAAGTTTCATGAAATCTGACTGACGAGTTCTAGTAAGCAACAACTGTTCCTGATTTCCACTGAAATTCCAGATGTAATTGGGCCAATGGGCATTCTTTTCATCTTAATCTTATGCCATTCTAAGATAAATTTCTTATTTAAGCTATTAAATTGGATTCTTTCCATCAAGGTCCAACTTCAGCCAAAAGACTTGGATATACAATAAGTGTAAATATATAAAAAGTTTTGAAAATATTGTATTTAAATGTGTATTTATATATAAGCTACATGTAGTAATTCATACATATTTGCACACCGGAAAAGTCTTGGATGTTTGAAGTTTTTCATGAGCAGAAGTAAGTGTTAGGAGTTGAGTATACCGGGTAGCCATAATTAAAGGGAAGATGTTTAGAGCAATTATCAAAAACCTATTGAGCCGAACTCCACCAAATTTTGTGTGACCATGGGTTTGGATTTCTAAAGGAAAAAAAAATTAGTTCAAAATTTCGCCAACAGGAGAAAAAAATGGAACTGGAAGCTGGGAAAAATGCAGATTGCAGTAAACTGATATCATAAGATGAAAACGAATATCGTGTGTTAGGTCAGACTGATGTGCTATGGTTGCACGATAGTGCTTTGATAGTAAACCTTCACTATGCTAAATTTACGTGATCATGCTTTACTGGATGAAACTTTACTAAAAAAAAACAGCACTGCTTCTGTTGCACTTCAGGAATCCTGGAGATTGACGAATTTAAGGAAAGGCCCAATGACAATCACAAATTTGGGAAAAATGATTTTGTGATTTGAAAATAAAGGATTTACAAGTGAAGCCAGGATGAGGACACAAACCGATATCAAATCAACAACTTGAAGCAGTTGCAACTGCTGCATTGGAACCAAACAATGCCCAGCAAAGTGTGGGTAATATCCAGGCAATTTGATACATCGTATGCACTGGTGTGAAAAATTGTGTGTAAACTGCTGAAGTTTTTCCTATACAAGTACTCAACTACTTCAAGGAGATGCGGACACTTGTCTGAACTTTTCTCTGATGTTCCTAGCTAGATTGGAAGTTGAGGATGCATGGCCTTGGAACATCCTATGGAGTGATGAGGAACATTTTCATTTTAATGGAATTGTAAATACACAGAATAGCAGCATTTGGGAGTTAGAGAATCAATCCTCATGTATCTCAGCAGATTTCCTTTGCACTCATCGAAATCCAGTGTGGTGTGGCTTTACTGCTTTGTTCATCATCGGTAAAATAATTCATTAGTAATTGACTAATAATAAATATTAAATCCTCTGACTGACTAGAATTATAATTCTAGATTTTAATTTTCACTTATACCCTGGTTTCACGGAACAACTGTAGTAATTTACAACTGAGTTCTTTGAATTTTCTCATTCTTTATCTCCGGATGGCCACCTGTGGGGTAAGTAATCCTAGTCAAGGTCATCCACAAGTCAGTACTGCTGCCCTTGTTCTGACAATTAGGTAGTAACGAAAAAAGTCGTTTTGAATATGGCAGCCATCATTTCCACCATGCCTGAGCAAAAAAAAAACACCGAATGGAACGATGGCGAAATATTAATTTTCATCGAAATTTGGCGAGATAATATTAAAGACTTGATACACATGAAGCATAAAAAAAAAAACTTTTGTTTTTGAGATTGTTGAATAACTTTAAATGTTTGGCACCATTTTTGTTTAGCACAATCCCAGGATGCATTGCAAAAAAGCCTGGTTCTTCTCTACCGTGAATTCGCCCAACGAAAGACAACTTATTCAGACATACATCATAGGACAATACTAGCGAGTTACATCGACTTCTCCTGTAAACCGGGTTTTAATATTAAGATTTTTTTTTTTACTTATTTTTATGCATATGACTTATTGTGTGTGTATTTAAATTTTGTCTTGTATTTTTAATTCATAGCATCTGTTAATGGGATTTTATTTTGTAGTCCTAGCAGGACAATATTTTGTAAAATATTTAAATGATAATAAATTTTTTTTTTTATTATATGTAATTTCCAAGAACTACTGTTCGTTTTTGTTTACAAGAGCCTTCAATGCTTTTGCGCATGCATCAGGTCTCCTTCGATTTCTTCAGAATATATGTGAGGAGAAACAAAGATGGGATCTTTACTTTTTATAGTGTTAGTTTACTAGTAGCTGCATTCTATTTGCACTTTTTGGGAAAGAATAATGGATGCTCCTCATTATTTTTTTCTTAAAAGCAAAAATGTCCAAAAGAATTTCTTAAGAAAATACCCATCTCAGCGTATCACCCCTCTGCGGAGTAAAATCGTCCCGCAGTGGTAGCTCTGCCATTCATAAACGCACAGTACTTCTGAACTTTTTAGTCATTTAAAGGATTCAATTGTATCATGCTCGTATCACCTGTATGTTAGAAATGTATGAAAGTAGAATATCTAAGGTATTTATATACAGTTTATATTATTCCAGATGCACTTCGAATCTGACATGTGGGAGAAGACAAGAGAAGATTGCACTCGAAAGCTGAAATGGAATGCTGTTCCCACTATATTTTCATTTTTGCAGCCTAAATCTAAAAACTGCACAAGTTATTTGGAAAGAAAATTGTAAATGACTGAAAAATTTCCATAATTTATTTTGGATTGAAGTGCATATAATTAGACCTTGTTCTATAAATGCTTTATTTCAAGGTCATTAATTCTTTTCAGCAAAATTAGGCCTAAATATTGTCATTTCATCGTGGTTCTTCCATCCCAGCCTATTGCAAGTTGGAAAAAAATGGCGGCCACACTGTCTTTATAAAGTCACTCCCTTTTTTCCATGGTGGTAAAATTTTGAACCAATTTTTTTTTTCTTTAGAAATCCAAACCCAATGGTCTAAATAGAGTTCACACCAGATTTAGTGGAGTTTGGCCCAAAAGGATTTTGGTAATTGGACTCTAAACACTGCCTCTTTAATTGTGGTCACCTGATATTTAGTCATACAATTAAAAATTTAATTGTGAGATAGCCTTCAGGATAGACCTTTGAAACAAAATAAAAAGAAAATTGGCAGAAAATGGAAAAACATGGGGAATGGTTCTCTACAGCCAATTACTCTATGAAATAATGGACATGAGGATGACATTAATATCAGTAAAAAAGAATACTCACTTAGATAAAAAAAAACTATTATAAGGAATTACTTGTTATTAGCTCTATTTCTGTAACAATGATAACACTAAACAGTCATTATTTTCACAAAATATTCAGAATTTATCAAGCTAATAAAGTTGCTTGCTTTTTATTTAGTGTACTTAAAATTACTTTATATCTTAAATTATCAATTAAAAAATAAGGATTTGAAATAAAGAGACCCTTAGCTGACACAGTTAAAAAATTTTACAGTTATAATTACCTCTAGTACTAGCCGTAAGCTCTAAATCCACCGTAATTAGACTATTATTGTTATTTCTACAGCTCCTTGACATTATCCTGCCTCTTCTTCTACTACTTGTTAGCTGTATTGAATAAAACAAAAAAATAATAATTCTAAATGTTTACTTAAAAAATAAAACAACAATTTTAAAGTGTAAATATCAAACTAAGAAAGAGTCAAAGTCATATGAAAATAAACAGCAATGCAAAAAGATGATAGTTATATAATTTCAAGGAGTTTCAGAACAAAATATTTTATAGATAGAAAATTCTGACCCTAAATAACGTAGGCCTTAATATTAACATACAGATTATCAATCACTACAGTTTGCAGCGATAGTTAATGACTTTTGTTCTACAGTAAGAGGATATGGCCTTGAATTTTGGATTAATGTTTGGGGGTAACAGACAAATAGTCTAAACAGACTGCTCAGCATAAATAACTCAACAAAGAAATCTGTTTCTATTTCATAGTATATGGAACATAGTGTCACTTGAGGAAACCATACATAAGTGCGAATACTTCTATAAACATTCTCTAATGACTTGGAATAAGCTTCAAAGTATCATTAAGAAGTGGATGATAGCTTTGTGTATTCAAATGAACACCTCTGTTGTCAGCATGAATACTTTCTCTTCTTTACAACTGTCTCAAACAGCATTCCAGTTGAACCACTAATTTTACAATATGTAAAACTGAATTATTGAAGGAATACTTTACGAAATGAAAATTGCAATTTGTCAAGTGAAGGAAAACCATTGGAGTGAATGAAGTTGCTATAGAAGCAGTAAAGGTTGGCGTCAATCCAGTAATCAATCAACACTCTTCACTCCTGCAATTAATCTGGCAGTCCAAAGAGGCAGAATGCTTGAAAAAATGCAATGACAGTACTAGGTTTTAAAAGACCTAGGAATTATCAAGATATAAGCTTGTTGTTAACTTGCCAGCAAGGTGTTTACGAAAACAATTCAGCAAATACTTAAAAATAAAATTAAACTATTTTAACATGCAGGTAAAAACTTATTAAACACAGAGACCATAATGCACCTTTCACACAAACATTAACAATTAAAATTAAAACAATGCGATGTTTTAAAGTACCAGTATTCAAGCTTTTTTGTCAGAAGAAACAAAAATGAATTTAAAAATGTTGGAGATAGAACAATCTTCCAAATGAGCATCAAATTTAGGCCCTTGCCATTAGGGAGGAAGATTTCATTACAGGGAAGTAAAAAGGGGTCCATTTTTCTGCGATGACCTTGCGCCACAAGTCATTGAGGTCCCAGTGGGGTTTCAATGAAAGTCCATTCATTTCGCATTTCCAACAACCAAAATGAAAATAGTAATATCTAAAAATTTGCATAGATTCCTTTCCAGCAATCTTTACACTGAAAAATGCAACCCGTTCTTGCACCGCGTGATATTAGACTGACCAATAGACCTAGAAAAACCTTCAAAATCTTTCTCAGCAACAACAAACCAGTTAACAACAAGGAAATGAAACTTCTACAAAATGGAGCCATTTATAGCATCAAATGTCAAAATTCTTCAGATGAAACATGCCTCTACTTTGGATAATCAAAAAGACCGCTAAAAATTTGAATGCCTGAACACAAAAGAGCAATTCAAAAAGAAAACCTTCAATAAGCCACAGCAGTTCACTGTAAACTTACCTGCCATAAACTCTACCTCGAGAATCCTATTATAATTTCCATCAAAAAGGATGATTATCTCAAACGTGTTTTATGAATCCCCGTTATAAAAGACAATAACTGTTATAACAATAATTATGTGTCTATAACCAATGTCCTGCAGTACGATTATAATGAATTAATCTCCTCACAGCCCACTCGTGCAAAATGACTGGACTTTCATTGAAACTCCACTCATATGCTTGCACAGAATCTTAATGCAGGAAAATGGACCCCTTCTTCCCTATAATGGAATCTTCCCCCTAATGGGAGGGGCCTAAACTTGGTGCTAATTTGCTAAATGTCTCTAACATTTTTAAATTCAGTTTTGTTTTCTTTGCCTGACATGAAAGTTCGAATACTGGAACTTTGAAACGTCACATTGTTTTAATTTTAATTGTTAATATATGTGTAAAAAGCTACATTATGGTCTCTGTGTTTAATTAAAATAAATAAAAATAAACTATCACATACACACCCAAAATCTATGAATAGCATATTTACTAATAATGTAATAAAATAGCATATTTACTAATAATGTAATAAAATAGCATATTTACTAATACACATGATTTGATAATAAACATGATTTGATCACTTTTGCCAAAAACCTTTTAAATACCAATTGCATTGGATATCATATCCAAAGCTTTTGAGAACTCCAGCAGTCAGTCATGAAGAAAATGTAGCTGAAATATTGGGTCAGGGAAAAAGTTCGGGGCGTTTTTTTTTAGTAAAAATTTAATTAGTTTTCTTAATAGTGTGAAAATGAATTTATTTAAATCAAATACAGTGGTACCTGAACATACGAATTTAATTCGTTCCGTGACGATCGTCATATATCAAATCAATTTTTCCCATAGAAATTAATGGAAACAGAATTAATTTGTTCCAGTGATAGGAATTTACCCCCAAAAAAATAATTAACATGCTTTAAATACCAACCAAATATAGATTTAATATAAAATAAATACAATGTTTATTGTATGCATGATATAAATGTACTATTTTTTTACTTACACTAAGACTAATCACTATCACTGCCACTCTCATGTCTGGCCCTTTTGGCCTCAGTTGCAGTGGTTGTATCACCACTAAGACGTGGTCTTTTCCAAAGGAAATGATCAAGAGAGATCTGTTTCTGTCTCTTTTTTAGAATGTTTCTAAAATGCGCAAGGCACGTGTCATTGAACAATGCACTGGCTCTCCCTGTAGACAATTTCTCGCCATTTTTCGGATAGAGCCATGATGCCATTGGTGAAGAACTTGTGTGGTTTCCGGTTGAAAAACTGAATCAAGTGGTTTTCACAGGCTTCTTTTAAAAGCAGTTTTTTTTCCATTGAGAGAGTTCTGCAGATATCGGAACAAGTGATAGTCAGAGGGTGCTATGTCTGGACTATATGGTGGATGCATCAAAACTTCCCAACCAAGCTCTCGCAATTTTTGACGGGTCATCAAAGAAGTGTGTGATCGGGCGTTGTCATGATGGAAGACAACACCTTTCCTGTTATTCAATTCGGGCCGTTTTCTTTTAATTGCCTGGCATAATCTCTCTAGTTGTGCACAGTAGTTGAGAATCAATCATCTGACCAACTGGAAGTAGCTCATGGTGGACGATTCCCTTCCAATACCACCCCACACACAGCATCACCTTTTTCGGCGTCAATCCTGACTTTGCGAATACTTGTAACGGCGCACAATCCCTTGTCCACGATCTTCTACGCTTCCGATTGTCGTACGTAATCCATTTTTCATCACCAGTTATAACATGTTTCAGAAATGGCTAGATTTCATTGTGTTTCAGCAGCGCATCGCAGATGTTCCTTCGGTCTATCACATTTTTCTCGCTCAACTCATGAAGAACCCAGACATCGAGCTTCTTTTTGTATCCAGCTTTGTGTAAATGGTTCAAAACAGTTTTGTGGTCAATGCCTAGCTCCATACCAATATCGACACTGCTGATATGCTTATCTTGCTGGACTTTTTCAAGAATTTCATCAGCTTTTCAATGAATGGACAACCAGACCGTGCCGCATCTTTTACATCAAAATTACCAGAACGAAAGAGAGCAAACTATTTCCGCGCAGCAGATTTTGATGAAATACCTTCACCGTACACAGCACAAATTTCTTCACAAGCCTGCGCAGCGTTCTTCCCTTTGTCGTAATAAAATTGCAAAATATAGCGAAATTTTTCATTACTTTTCTCCATTTTAAAACGCAAACAACTTTCCAACCACTGCAACAATTTCGATGTTTATACACTTAAAGTAACGCTCGAAGTGTCACCTTTCCAACGAGCATTTAGTGGTGTCGCTGCAATCTGTTTTTCCAGCGTTATTTGCAATTGATGCCATCTATCGGGAAAAACGCCACGGACTTTTTCCCTGATCCAATATATATATATATATATAATGTAAAATGACTATAACTATTTGATAATTCATGAATTAAGTGGAATATGTAATAATTTATAAATTCTTAATAATTATGTATTTAATTTATCTATTTGAAATTTTCATTGCGTAAACACAAAGTGGGAAAAAAAATAATTTGAAATGCTACTTTTTTAGTTATCATTTTAGTTTTTATAAATAAATTGAGCACCTGCTGATGGGATTGTTGATAAATTCTAACAAGATTTGAATACATCTGGTGGTCATAAATAAGAAGGAGGTGTTTGGAGCATGATAAGCAAGAACCTGTTGGGTTAAATCGGCCAAATTTGGTTTATACTTGACTTGACCCGACGCCTTATCACCCATCGCGGGTAAAGGCGACTTCCATGGAAATTCGACGCCACTGTCTTCGGTCCTGGGCAAGGGTTGTCAGGTGATGCAGTCACTCGCAATTGAATGCCTTTCGGCTAAGGTTGAATGGACGCATGATTAAATTTTCGGCTTTTCGCTTGAAGGGGATATAGAGTCGTTAAACGAACACCTCCTTTTGGTCGCTTCCAGGCCGGACCCGGCTCAGCAAGCAGGGGGATTTTTGGTTTATACAGTAGAGCCCCGCTTATCTGCGGTGCAGATTATCCGCGAGTGCCATGAAAAAATTTTTTAATTACGAACCTCAAAAAAAAAATAATTTTAATCCAAGCCAACAACAGGGAAAGTAAAATAGGCCCTACAATGCGAAGGTCGAAAATTACTGACAGGTTTATTGTGCGTCATAATCCTATATGCCTTCTCGGAATTTGTGGATGAATGGCAGGCTCTTGCTCTGCAGAAAGGTTTCTGCTGTACTGTACATATTTTAAAAGTTTTGCTTATTATGTTTTTTGTATAATGAAACGTAGTTTTTATGCTGAAAGTTTTTTTTTTTCATGTTTGCACCTCATTTTTAGTCTTTTTTCGGGTTACCCGCGATTTTTACTATCCGCGATACCATTGCCACCCAATTCCACAGATAATCGGGGCTCTACTGTATGTCGCAGCCACATGTGGGAATTCAGTAGTGCCTAGATTCATCACGAAGTCTAATCACAATGGACACATGCAGTAATTCAGTCTTCAAATCAAAAATTGTGTATTATTATTTAAAAAGTGTAATTGAAAAGTATCACCTCAAGATTTATTGTTATCATTAACAAACTTGAAGAAGGAAGAAAGTAATGTCTTCCGAAAATTCGTTTATTAAATATATTTTTCAAATATATTAGGAAGAGTTGAAGAGGTCCTTATTTAATAATTACGCTAAGAAGTAGAAGGCAGTTGAAGAAGAAATATGAAACAGCAGTTGTAAAAAAAACACACTGTAATTATTTATTTGTATAACTAAAGTTTTGACAATGAATAATATGAAAATAAAGATTCTTATATAAAATATAAGTTCAAAATAAAGTTCTTCTTATATTTATAAAAGGTTCTTCCATTCAATGGATATCTTACGATGCACTTTCAAATATTCCCGGAACACACTTTCAGAAATTATTTTTCATAAAATCAAAACGATAAGCCTTGTATCAAAACACTTCTTTCAAAGCACTAATCTTTTAAACACAATTTGATTTCACACTTTGTAGAACAAATTATCTGAAGCACTTTTAATTCAATAGTTAATTGTTGCATTCTTGTAGTTGATATGACTTTTCCATTTCAATAGCAGAAATGGGTATTTGGAAACTTGTCACGTGGTTCTTCTTCTATTTTCCATAACTTAAATTCACACTGGCAAATGTTCCATTTTCTCGAATGGATGACTTGAAGGCACTTACTTGACATTTTGCGATTTGATATGTAGTCCCTCCTACATATTTGAAGTCGCAACCATATTTTCGGGTTGACTTACTCCTTACACTGTGAACGGCTTTTCCACATGTTTGTCCTTCTTGCATCCTGTCTCCATTTGTGTGCTGCGAGTGTGCACTTCTCACTTCAGCGCAAGTGCACTCTTCTGATACCGAGGCTCGCTACACATCACTTTTGTTCTCGCCTCATTTCAATAAATTTGCATTAACAACCAACACTCACGCATTTTTTAAAATATTATACGACTTTATTTTATTGATAGTGAAATCATATTTGAAGCATTTTTAAAAGAAAAGAAAATTATTTTTTTTCCTTTTATTTCAACCACATATATATCCAGATTTTGACTGGCACCTTAAGAAATTCAAGTCCTCCAATAAATTCTGATGACAGAATCCAGATGCGTTTTCACGACAAGTCCAATTCTTTCTGCACAGTTTCACCATTGGTTTTGCAACCGTGTCCTCTCATTGGTCCAACATCGACATTCATAATTTCAATATCAATTGTGACTGTTCAAATTGAATTTAAGAACCTGTTATTTTATTTTTTCGTCAGTTGAGAAGCCATGTCATAATGGCGAAACCAGTCCTTGTACCAAGTCTTTTTTAATGCGTTAAACCTTTTAGTTTTTATTCTGTGTGTCGGCATCAGTTATTTTAAATATAGGGAACTAACATTATTCCAAAAATAAAATGTGAAGTTTATCTAACTTTCAATTAGCACTATAGCCAGTAGACAATGGATCTACTGAAAAAGCTATTGGAGATAACAATGGTTTGGAGCATTTTCTATGCTAATTCCCTACATAAGATTAAATATTTGTCATACTCAGTATCACGAAATACCTTCAATTTCATCAATTGTTGTTTCTGGTTCCTGCTGTACAAACGCTAAAACAATTCTTTTTCAATTGCAATCCATTTCTTCACTCTGTTTTAGTCTTTTTCCCTGTAATTTCATTTTATTCTTTCTCAGCAAGGATAAATCACAAAAGTCATCGTTTCAACAATCCTTTCATAAAGATCAAAATGTAGCAAGTATTTGGTGACATGTGATGAACTATCAAGGTTTAGTAGAATTCTAATATCTATTACATTTTTTTGAGAGTTTGAAAATTGGATTGTCTGAATAAGAATTGAAAGTTTTTAAAGTATTGAAAATGAGAGTTTTATTAAACACATTGGCTTTTCAATTGGAAAAGAGGAAGGACATATTATTCAAGTAATACGGTACATAACTTAATACTTTGGTTTTGAAATTGAAATGAAGCAATGATGAAATACTGGAGTAAAATATTTTAAGCCCACAAGACATTTGCTATTAAGGAATTTTTTAATACCAATTTCAACATTATTGTTTAGGCTGCATAACTGTCTGAAGATGTAATGTACTATGATATAATTTTAGATTTTAATTACAATTACTCAAAAAATAACCTCACTTGATAAAAGAATCGGAAAATCAGTTTACTCTATTTTTAAAAAAAAAATGTTTTTAAAGTGACCATTTAATAATTCCTATGTGTACAATTAGCTCTTTACTCCACATTCACTACATCTGTTTCAATTACAAAACAATACTGTGTACTCTATAATTGAAGGAAAAAAGTGGTATCCCGCAGAGGTAGGTTTCTGAAATATTTAGTGTTTTGTTAGATTTCCTCAACACAAAAAATTAAGATATTAAATTAGATATTGAAGTAACTTTCTGCAAATGTTGGTCATATTTTCTTTATTTTCATTGTTAGATAATTTCACTAACCTTATATGCAACAGGAAAAAAAAATAGTAGATTTAAACACATGACTCATAAGGTACTTTAAACAACATCATGTTAATCTGTCTGCTGTTTTGTGCCTTCTTCCTGCTTTTATCCTTCCATGTCTCGGGATTTTTTTTTCTTCTTTTTGCCTTTATTTATCTGAATTTCTTCATTTTCCTCTATTGTATGCATTTACTTCAACATCTGGCATATTGCTTCAAAAAGTTACAAAAGAAAGCTGTTCTCCTATTGGTCAACTGGGAATACAGCTATCCAATCAGAAACGAGATTTTTAAAGAAATGTGGAAAAGCCTCCCTATTGCACATACTAATTATAAATCTGTTAAAGATCTTTTATATTTTCATCTTAAATTTAAAATGAGGCTATCCCACACTATGATACTTCAAAAACTGACAGAAGATGGAGTGAGCTTACACAGCTAACTAATTTTGCGGCAAGATGTACGATACCTCCTTTAACCTCTATCTTCAAAATTGCCATGTAAGGACTGTAAACTACACACCAATTTATATAATGGCAGAAGCCCTTAAAACCTTTTAAGTCAGGATTGATGAAAAAATATCCCTGATAAGCAATTAAAATGTCTCTAGATCTACTTTCTCTCTATAACATAGGAATACTTATTATCTTTATCTTTCTTTCTAATAATGATCCTTTCCTTCCAAACTGGAAATGTATTTAATAAACAATTTTACTTAACACATTATAGAAGTACTAGTTAATTTCTTATATATTGCTTAGGAGAAAGGATATAAATTTACACTGCTTCAATGCAAATCTGAAGACGAGATTTAAAAGATATAAAAAGATGTTTTTAAATCGCAATAGATAAAGGAGACAGGAATAATGAGTCTCCGAATACGTACTTTTTTTTTAAATATAATTTATTATTGTTTTAATCAAGATGGATGTGCAGACTTAGTTGGCAGTGTAATTAATTAAAAGATGTAACTTGGAAATTGGAAAGACCATTAGAAATAATAATCCGAATGATTTCTAATAATATGGGAATTCCTTTTTATTTTATTAAAATGGTCTGAATTTTTCTTGTGCGCGCGTAATTAATTTGATATGAGCCGTAAGTTTCTACTGTATCTTTAAAATGAAATAGCAAAAAGAACCGCAGTTTTAAAATAAATGACAGTTTCATCGATCTTTGGATTCTTTTGATGATATCAATGAATGCAATCGTTCCAAATTGTCACTTAATATTTTCAAACTAATTCATTAGGTCTAATATTCACTCGTCAAACTTGTCAGTAAGCCTATCTCATTACTTACAGATTATAAAAAATCGTTTTCTTCATCAAAACAAAAACCGAGTTTAAATCATAAATTCAATAAAGGTAAAACAAAATTTGTAGAAGTATCGTAAGTTTCTTTTATCTATTTGGTAAGCCCAATCTTCTTTTTAGGCAAAACAAACAAAAAGCATTTCGCCAAATTTAAGCCTTTTTATGTTCTATCAGCGTCGAAAAGGCCTAAAATCTGATAATCTCAGTTATTCTTCTTAGATTAATTATTTAAGCCTATAACAATAACAAAGGACCTCCATCATGTCCAGGCACAAAGATTAAGGCCTAATCAGTGCTTTAGTCTTCGGGAAGTAACATAAACGTAATCAACAACAAAAATAAAAGTGAAATCTCAATCTTGAATGGTTGGTTGGTTGGTTGGTTGGTGTTTAATGGCGCAAAAGCAGCTGCGGCTAAGCTGCGCCAATCAATCTTGAATGATTCTCAACATAAACTGACATGATTAAGAATTGAAAGGTCTAAAATAAATTTATAATAGAAACGATCAAACCAATTCTCTTAAGAAATGATCACAACTATACTTCGTTTCGCGAGTGTACATTGAACTTACATTACTCATTGGTCTCTCGTCAATTTCTACTGAATAAGGTCTTATTAAGTTTTGGAAATACTGCCAAAAACTGGTGACAAATGCAGACATTCAAACCCTATACGAATATCCACTCACTGCACTTTACCATAAGCATTTCGTTCCACTGGCAACCAGACTATGACGTCACAGGGAAGCCGCCTCTGATTGGCCACCTGAGAAATGGCCTGCAGTCGAGATTAGTATTCTCTTAAAAACAAACAAATAATAATAAAAAAAATTGTTTAAACTAACATTGGTGTCAGTGATTTATTGTTGTTATTTGTTTTCATATAAATCTAACTAAACTGCAAACGATATTTAATTTCTGATATGACAAATCTAATCGGAAGCTGAAACAAAATAGGCGTTTATTCTATAAATATGCTGTCTATTTCAATTATTTTTTTATTTTCAACAAAGCAATAGTTTATCAAAATAAATAATTTATTTTTAGATATGATCCTGCTTTATAACGCTAATTAGATGTAACCAATAATTCCTTAAAAACAATAAAATCTAAATAAAAATGAAGAAGATTACGTTCACCGCTAATGACGAAATATAAACAAATTGTTGAAAATTAATGTTTTCGTTCCAAAAACTGTATTTTAAACAACTTTTTATAAAAATGGAAAAGGCGCTATCTATTGACAATATATTGAAACAATTTATTTCTCAAAGGTGGTTTTTTTGATGGAATTATTCGCACGGCTTACATAATTGTAATAAACAAATAAAAAGTTTTATCTGGTAATACCTTAAAAAAATTAACAATGTATTTCTGAATGTTATCTTGTAATGAAAAAAAAAAAAATGCTATATTAGAGCGGTTCTACAAAAATTGGGTAACTTGATGAAGCTTAGCCATAACTAATCTAAAAACTAACATTGTAAGTTATTCATCATTAAATTAAAAAGATAACTGTCCTTTCTTTTTGATTATATAAGTTAAAAATGGTTTCTTATAAAATAATATTGTCAAAATCTCCACTTTCTACGTAAAACGTCAGTCCCACTACAAAAACCAGGACATCGACATTTATATTTTCGAAATTATCTAAAATAACATACTTTATTATCTTTAAATAAGTTATAAGATACTTTTAAAATATTGCTAAATGAAATGATTAGTGAAAATAAGTGAGAAACATTCCTAAATCTTTACTTAAACCCGCGTGCTCAGTTTCACTCGTCAGTCCTCTGTCGTTATTGAAATTCGAAAAATCGGAGTATTATTAAAAGTGCTATTAAATGCTATTAAGCACTTCAAAGTTCAGACCAATCTGCTCTTAAACATTACCCGTGAAATTAACTATGTCGACTGCTTGCTAAAGAGTAGCCTTTTGGAATTAGTGAGAGCGGCGTGGTTGTGGTGTGAACGCGTGGCGGAGCCAGTCAAAATGTCATTCCACTGGCAAGTAATTTCACGATTATTTACAACTAATTTTTTTAAATATTTTTATGCCTAAAAGAGTATCGTGAAATGATCTAATGTGGCAAGCAATAAAGTTGATATCTGTAATCGTTTGAAAGATATATTTATTTTTCACTGAGTTCGTCAGTTCCCTGGCGTGTCCCCTAGTCATATCCTGCCTAGAAAGGCGACAGGGGACTGACGGCTATCAAAATAATGAAAAAATAACTAGATACAATTGGTTAAAAATCTTTAAAATCAATAAATTGAATAATAATTTTGGTCTAAGATTGGAAAACTATATAAAATATAAATTATTCAAGCAAATTAATTGGGGAAAAATACAGGGTGTTTCAAAAATACACGGCATAATTTCAGGTATGTATTTCCCACATGTAGACAATCAAAATAGTTCATTACAACATATGTCCGGAAATGCTTCATTTCCGAGTTATGGCCTTCACAACATTGAAAATCACCGGAACGTTTTTCGTTCCGCCGGTCGTTGCCATTACAGAAGATGTTCAAAATGACCACCTCCTGCTTGAATACAGACCTCACATCGATGTCTCAATGACCTGCGAACACGATCCCACACTCCAGGAATGTTGCGTATGTCCTCAGAACGTGCCACAATTCGATTCCGAAGGGATTCCAAATCAGGCACCGGAGACGAATAAACCAATGATTTTAAATGGCCCCACAAGTAGAAATCGAGAGGGTTCAGATCAGGTGAGCGTGGAGGCCAAGCAATTGGGCCACCTCTACCTATCCATCGATCAGGAAACGTTCGATCCAAGTACCGGCGAGCCGTACGACTGAAGTGTGCAGGAGCGCCGTCATGCAAGAAGTGAGCGTGCTGACGATCGATCAGTGGAGTGTCGTCATAAACATGAGGTATGGTGTTTTCCAGGAAGTTTGTGTACGCCTGCCCCGTAACTCTGTTTACAAGTACATGGGGTCCAACTAATCGATCACCAATGATACCGGCCCACATGTTGAGGGAGAACCGCACCTGGTGATGAGATACAACAGTTGCATTTGGGTTTTCATACGCCCATACATGCTGATTGTGGAAATTTGTTATGCCATCTCGTGTGAACTGTGCTTCATCTGTAAATACGAAAAACGTTCCGGTGATTTTCAATGTTGTGAAGGCCATAACTCGGAAATGAAGCATTTCCGGACATATGTTGTAATGAACTATTTTGATTGTCTACATGTGGGAAATACATACCTGAAATTATGCCGTGTATTTTTGAAACACCCTGTATAATTCTGAAACACTAAAAAGTATTAGAAAAATAAAAATTTAAATAAAAATCATTTTGTACTATTAATAACTATTGACTTGAGTAAAGCTTTTGATCTGATAGATCATAAATTGCTTTTGATTAAATTGAAAAAATATGGAATAAGAGGTAAAATATTTAATATTATGGAAAATTATTTAGAAAATAGAAAGATTTTTGTGCAAATAAATAACATATTAAGTAAAAGGAAAACAATTAATATTGGAGTGCCTCAAGGATCCAATTTAGGGCCAATTTTATTTATAATTTTTTTAAATGATCTTTTTTATTTTTTAAAAGATTGTTATATATATGTACATGCTGATGATATAATAATATATACATCAGGTTTAAATTTGTAGATTGTGAATAAAACTTTACAGGATAATTTTAATATTTTACAAAAAGAAGCTTCATGATAATAAACTTGTTCTTAATAATGAAAATACAAAAGGAATATTAATAAAACCCAAAAAGAAAATAGTAGATAAAAAAATTAAATTCATAATACATTCGCATGATTGTTTAAATGGAAATAGTACAAAATGTATTTTTTGTACTGAAGTTGATATAATAAATAATTTTAAATATTTAGGTGTAATTATAAATGATTTTTTTACATGGGATAACTACATAAATATTTTATATAAAAAAATAAATGTAACCATATATATATATTATTATATAAAAAATATTCTTCCTCTTAAGATAAAAATTTTAATTTATTTTGCAATTTTTGATTCTTTACTAAATTATGGAGTTAATATATGGGCAAATGTAGGAAATATACATTTGGAAAATTTAAAAAATTTACAAACCAAAGTTTTAAAGTTGATATTTCCTAAAAACATTTGGAATAATATTAATAAAAGGAAACAAATATTATAAAATATAATATATTATATCCTAAACAAAAATTTATATATAATATAATAATAAAAAATTTTTATAGTGTAGTTAAATTAAAAGATGAAAGTATAAAAGAAAATTATAATTTGAGAAATAAAAATAGAATAAAACTTGATTACCCTTTTATATCTATAATGAATATGGTATAAGAAATTTAAATTATATAATTGAGAAAACCTTTAATGATATAAATTGGAATATATTTAAAGATTATAAAAGAATTTCAGTTGTAAAAAATAAGGTAAAAAGTTGGATATTGGATAATATTGATTAATAATTTGTTAATTTTATGTTTGTGCTAATATGTTTTTTGCTAATATATTTGTTTCAATATGCTTAAGGATAAGTTGATTTTGTAAAATTTGTAAAATTTATTTAAATGTAATTTTTTTAATATAATTATTATGTATTATAATAAATAACAGCACCTGTTGATAGGAATTTGAATTGCGAACGGGACTGAAATGTAATTTAAAATAACTAATAAATAAATAAATAAATAAATAAATATTATTATTATTTTTATGTTTATATGTTTCAAACCTTGGGTTTCCCCAGCAAAAACAATATGGCGGGTCAAGGACCAAAGCACATATTGCCAAGTGTAAAGACGTGTGCAAGAATGATTAGGGATGTGTGGTTGTGTCCATAAATTTCCTAACTATGCGTGTTGTGTTGAGTACTACAGCCTTCTGCAGTTGTCCATAAGTGTTTTTGTGAAGTCCTAGTGTGCTAAGACTGTGGTGCAAAGTGTTAGGTACCAGACCAGTGGCGGACAAGACGATGGGTACAACATGTACTCGGTCCTGCCTCCACTGCTTCTGGAGCTCGTGTGCTAGATCGATGTATTTACTGATCTTGTCTGCGTGAGTTTTCTGCATGTTCTTGATGATAGGCACTGCAATATCAATGAGATAGGTCTGTTTGTTGATCTTATCAACAAGTGTGATGTCAGGTCTGTTGTGATGTATGGTTTTGTCTGTGTGAATGGGACGATCCCAGTACAGCTTATGTGAGGATGACTCTAATACACTTTGTGGTATGTACTTAAAGTACGGGACCGTGTTCTTAATAAGTGAATGTTTGTGTGCTAGCTGTTGATGAACAATCGACGCTACCTGATTGTGTCGGTGGAGGTAATCTGTCTGGGAGAGAAGGGGACAGCTAGATATTATGTAGTCGATCGTCTCATGCGTAGTGTGGCGTTTCCTGCATCTGTCGTCATGTGTGTTTGCGTCGTGTAGGATATGTTTCTTGTAGTTGCGTGTGGGGATGACTTGGTCCTGTATCGCGATCATGAACCCTTCGGTCTCCCCAAACAACTCGCCACTTGTCAGCCATCTGTTCGACGCTTCCATGTCGACATGAGGCTGGCTGAGTTCGTGGCGATGTCTGCCATGGAGTTCCTTACGAGCCCATGATTCACGCAGCTGCTGTGTGTGGGTGTCAGGGGTGGTGAGTGTTAGAGAAGGGTTTGCGAGGTCCAGGGGTGTGAGGTATGTGTCAGCCTTGACAATGGCTGAGTGGAGTAAGGAGTGTTGTGCTTTTTGGTGGAAGTGTTCCCTAAGTGTGTGTACTTGTTTTTCGTGTAGGGTGATGAGATTGATGAGTCCTCGGCCTCCCTCCTTGCGGGGAAGAGTCATCCTTTCCGTAGCGGACTTGGGGTGGTGCATGTTGTGTTTTGTGAATGTAGTGCGTATTGTGCGTTGTAGTGCTTCGAGTTCAGTGTTTGTCCATGAAATTATGCCGAACGAATATGTTAGTGTCGGGACGGCAAAAGTGTTGATGGCTTTAATTTTATTTCTGGCATTGAGTTGTGTTTTGAGGATGTTGTGAACACGAGCACAGTATGTTTTCTTGAGTGTGTTTTTGATGTTTGCGTTGTCAATGACGCGCGCTTGCTGGAAGCCCAGGTACTTGTAGGTCTCTCCCTCTTCCATGGATTGGATGGCCAACCCATAGTCCAGTTCAAAACCCTCCAAATTCGAAGTCTTCCCATGTGTTATATGTAGCTTGCGGCATTTGTCAATTCCAAACTCCATCCCAATGTCTTTGGTGAACTGTGTAGTGACTTGTAGTAAATTAGTAAGTTGTGCGTTGTTTGTGGCGTTTAATATCATCCATGAAGAGTAAGTGTGTGATTTTGTATGGTGTCAGAGTGCCTGAGGCAAGCCTATAACCGTGTTTTGTGTTGTCTAGCATGTGGCTTAATGAATTCAAGGCGAGGCAGAACCAAAGAGGACTCAAGGAGTCTCCCTGGAAAATACCTCTTCTTATGGGAATGGGGACTGTAGTGATGGAGGTGTTGGAGGTGCGTAGGTGCAATGTTGTGTTCCAACTCTTCATCGTGGCATTCAAGAATGCCGTGATCTTGGGGTGTACTTTGTAGAGTTGAAGAGTGTGTAAAAGACAGGAATGGGGGACAGAGTCAAATGCCTTCTTGTAGTCAATGTACGCGATGTGTAAGTTCCTATTCTTCGCGCGCGCCTGCCGCAGGATTACCGAGTCAATAAGGAGTTGCTCATTACAACCCTGGGAATTCCTGTGTCAGCCCTTCTGCTGTTCGGAAAGAATGTTATGTGTCTCGATGTGTGTGTAAATTTTGTCTGCAAGGCAGGAGGTGAGGAGTTTGTAAAGTGTGGGAAGGCAAGTGATTGGACAGTAGTTTGCAGGGTGTGCTGTTTCAGTGTTCTTGCTCTGTAGGTAAGTGACACCCTGTGTGAGGAAAAGAGGCATATGTTTTGGGTGTTGGATTATGTCAGTGAGTGCAACAGCTAGCTTCCCATGCAGAGACGTGAACCTCTTGATCCAGAAGTTCTGAACGCCGTCTGCACCAGGAGCCTTCCAGTTGTGTGCATGTTTTAGTGCTGTCTGTATGTCTGTAGAGTAATATCATGGAAGGGCATGAAGGGTAAGTGTTCAGCGACTTGTTCTTCCTCTGTGATCCATGGTGCTTTGTCATTGTGGGGAATGGGGTTTGACCACAGAGACGACCAGTATTCATGTAATGCCTGACTGGTGGGTGTGTTTGTGTTGGGTGTAGAGGAGGGAGATGAAAGGGATCTGTAGAATTTTTTCTCATTGTATTGAAAAGTGTTGTTCTGTTGTTTGCGTAGAGTGCACTGTTTGTATCTTCGTAATCTTTTTGTAAGTGCACTAAGTTTTTGTTTTAGTGTGTCGAGATGTTCCTGAACCTGGTTATGATGGTTTAAGTGTGAAGGGCGAGTGTTTATGTGCTTGAATATCTTCCTGACCTTGGACATAAGTTTCTTTGTTTTGTTTCCTGCACAGTATTATGTGAGCCTGGCTATGTCTCCTCTAAGGTCGCTGATGCGGCCCTCAAGGCGACGTCTCCAAGGCGGGATGTATCCTTTTGACCGTGCAGTGGTAGGTATGTGGTGTTGTTTGATTCCAAGTGCCCGAATGGTTCCCTGTGCCGCGCAGTAGAGTATTGTATGTATGTCTTCTAATGTTTGGATATTGTCAAGATGTTGTGGGATAGTGTGTATGCATGGAGGAATAAGATTGTTTACTACTATGGAACGTCGCTGATCCGCTACCCGCTGTTCGCTAAGCCCTATCGATGGATAACGTGTGGTGAATGCATGGTGTAGTGCCTGTCTGTATCCTGTGAGTTGAGTCCCTAATTGTGTGACAGTGTAGAAGTCGCGCATAAGATCCTGGTTCATCTGTGACGACCATCGGATGCGCTGGTGTGGTTTCCCAGTCTTGGTGGTCGCCTGCTCTGACACAGACGAAACACTTCCGACTGTTCGGGCTGGATGGTGTTGCCCGAGCATTGTGGTAGCCATACTACAGAATGGGGTGCCACTTTCTTCAGCACCACCTGCGGGAGACTGTAGTATATTTTTCGATCGAAGGCCTCTGCCAAACCCCCGAACGCGGGTGACTTTATCCTGCGCCACACCCGATGCAGCATGATCTATATTAGAACGAGTTCTCATCATGGGTGGTTGGACCCTTTAGCCTACCCTAAAGCTAGCGTAGTTCCCGCCCCCACCGCGAGGAGGTAGGGTCTATGGGGGCTTCTAATTATTATTATTATTATTATTATTATTATTATTATTATTATTATTATTATTATTATAATTTGAGACCAATGTTCATCTGACACCTCAAGACAAGCCTGTTTCACGCTTATTAGGCGATCATCAGTTGAGGGTAGTCAGAATGAACATTGCAGGTCTCATAATGGAGGTGACTTGGAATTTGAATAGGAATAGCAGTGGAACCTCCAAAACTAAAAACTAAAAACATAAAAACACATTAAAAATAAAGAAAAAGAAAATTCATGTGCTGGACTCTGCCAGCCTCAAATGAATTTCTTACGGCATCAAACTAAAGAAAAAGTGCCTAAAAAATATGTAAACATATTAAAATTTGAGACCAATGTTCAT
>JAFIDM010000001.1:75197611-75220699 GCA_023159025.1 Thereuonema tuberculata | reverse complement strand
CTAATAAGCATGAAACAGGCTTGTCTTGAGGTGTCAGATGAACATTGATCTCAAATTTTAATGTTTACATATTTTTTAGGCACTTTTTCTTTAGTTTGATGCCGTAAGAAATTCATTTGAGGCTGGCAGAGTCCAGCCCATGAATTTTCTTTTTCTTTATTTTTAATGTGTTTTTATGTTTTTAGTTTTGGAGGTTCCACTGCTATTCCTATTCATATTATTATTATTATGTTTCAAACCTTGGGTTTCCCCAGTAAAAACAATATGGCGGGTCAAGGACCAAAGCACATACTGCCAAGTGTAAAGATGTGTGCAAGAATGATTAGGGATGTGTGCTTGTGTCCATAAATTTCCTAACTATGCATGTAGTGTTGAGTACCACAGCCTTCTGCAGTTGTGCATAAGTGTTTTTGTGAAGTCCTAGTGTGCTGAGACTGTGGTGCAATGTGTGAGGCACCAGACCAGTGGCAGACAGAACGATGGGTACAACACGTACTCGATCCTGCCTCCACTGCTTCTGGAGCTCGTGTGCTAGATCAGTGTATTTACTGATCTTGTCTGCGTGAGTTTTCTGCATGTTCTTGCTGATAGGCACTGCAATATCAATTAGATAGGTCTGTTTGTTGACCTTATCAACAAGTGTGATGTCTGGTCTGTTGTGATGTATGGTTTTGTCTGTGTGAATGGGGCGGTCCCAGTATAGTTTATATGAGGGTGATTCTAATACGCTTTGTGGTATGTACTTGTAGTACGGGACCGTGCTCTTAATAAGTGAATGTTTGTGTGCTAGTTGTTGATGAACGATCGATGCTACCTGATTGTGTCGGTGGAGGTAGTCTGTTTGAGAGAGAAGGGGACAGCCTGATATTACGTGGTCGATCGTCTCATGCGTAGTGTGGCATTATTATTATTATTATTATTATTATTATTATTATTGTCAATCTAATTCTATTTTTAATCTTTTAGTACAAGTGCGAATGCCGATGTTCTTAATTTGTATATTTGTAATTGTTCGATGAACTTTACGGGATCGTTTTTAAACTTGTTTTTTTTTTAAACATGTAAGAGACAAAGTTATTTTATGTACCAAAAAATTACTGATTATGATGTCATTTTAATGAATTTCAGGATTTTAATGATTTTCAGTACAATTCACAAAAAAAGCATTTCTATTTTCAATAAAACGTATTTTTTCGTCAGTCCCCTGGAGGCAATTTTCAGATAAACTGAAATAACTTCGAAAATACTGAATAAAGTGACTGTTCCTTTCTGGAACAGTACATTGATTATATTTCCCACCTACTTTATGTTAAAACGCATTATTTAAAATAAATAAAGAATTGGCATGTTTTCCTCCAAAAAGTTACCCAATTCTTGTAGAATTATCCATTATCTTCTGTTTATATTTCTATGCGATTTTATTAGGCCCGAATAATGAAAATAAATAAATAAAATAAAAATGAGAATAATGAACAGAAAAATGCTGTAAATTCGAGTCTCTCATAATTCAGATTAATTTGTTTTCGGAGAAATAAATAACTTCTTTCACTCCGTGCTCTTTTTTTTTTTTCTTTAGCCCAGTCCACACTTGGAAACATTTTCAGGAAACATTGTTTGGAAATTGTTTTCAAACATGTTTTTTTTTGTTTCCTTTTTGTTTTTGAAGATGTTTCGAAATTGTTTGCAAATTGTTTGTAAACAGTTTGCAAACAATTTGAAAACAACTCGGAAACACTTTACAATCAAATTCGTGTTTTTTCGAGAAAAAAAACAATGTTTCTTTTTTTCCATTTCAAAAGGATAACAAAAAACAATGTTTCTTGTTTCCCATTGGAAATTGAGAAACACGAAACAAAGTTTCCATGTCTGGACGTGTTTGCAAACACAGTCTGTAAAACATTTCCCTTCCCTGGACAGTAGCCATTCTTTCTTCGTATGTGTTGTGTCAACCTCTCTGCTCATTTCTCCTTTATTTTTATCTATGGGTCATTCCATGTCAAATCACCCGATGAGTTCACCACACCATCACAGATTTTTATGAAAATTTATTTGCATATAAAGAGTCATAAGATAAGACATTCTGCAAAATATGGGTTTTACCTGGGTTATTACCTGTTATAAGTGAGATTTACTGCTTACAGAGCTGTGACTAAAGCAAGGGATAACTTGAATTTACTAAATAAATATGCAGTGACAAAGTAATAATTTTTGAGTATTTCATTTACGCGATTCGAAAAGAGTACCAACTTTGCGATTTTTTTTTTCTAAGCTCAGGAGCAAACACCATCTTGATTTTTTTTTATCAGTTACCTTAGACCTTTTTTAGACTTAGGTTAAAATCTCAAATTTTTAAATGTTGTCCCATATGGCCATTTAAATTTTTTTCTAAATGCTTACATGCTGTGTATTACTACAAAACTATTAGTCCTAGACTAATTTCGTTGGAATTTTTGGATTAAGCATAAAAAAATACATGGGGGAAACAAATTTGGTTCCATTTGATTGATTAGGAGATGAGATATTCAAGAAAATACGTCAAAAAAGGGGCGTGGCACAAAAAAAAACTTCAAAAATTCATATCTCGGCAAATATTTGACCTAAAAAATCCCATATTTTGCAGAATGTCTTATCTTATAACTCTTTATATGCAAATAAATTTGCATAAAAATCTGTGATGGTGTGGTGAACTCATCGGGTGATTTGACGTGGAATGACCGCTATTTTTATTGAATCCGTTTTCTTATACTGAAATGTGGACGCAGGAGAAGACCCTACAGCTCATTGAGGAGTTTCAGTCTTGTAGAATACTTTGGGACATTACTTACTCGGAGCACAAAACTAGGATTAAGAAGCACGATGCTTTGAAGGAAATCGCCGAAATATTTTCTCTCAAAACGCTGAAGGCTCTCCGTGTCTAGTTTCGTAGGGAGATATAAGCTATTAATACGTCCTCCTCGGCAAACATCTCTACCTCGACTGGCAGGTCTGTACGCAAAACATTGAAAAACAATGTTGTAGAAACATGTTTTTAAAAACATGTTTCCAGTGTTTTCAAGCGATTTGGAAACTGTTTTCAAACAGTTTGCAAACTATTGGGAAACAAAGGAAACTGTTTGCAAACAATTTCCAGAAACATGTTTCCAAGTGTGGACTTAGCTGATTCTGAAATTTTCATTAAAAAATATTGTGGTTATAATATTTTTGTTTGTTTCTTATTTATTGTTGTATACGATAAAAGGAGTATTTTTTTTTAAATCTCCATACATAAATAATAATATAATTTTTAAAAAAATATAACTAGCTAACGTTCAAGCTAACTTATTAAGATACTAATAAATAACACTTTCTAAGTTGATATGTTTATTACGAGCTTCCTTTGTAATTTCGTCTGGCTTTGTTGAAATTAAATTATTTTGTAATTACATTAAAAAGTATCTGAGATAATAATAATAAGAAGAACAACAACAACAATAATTTCCTTCATTTTTTAATACTTTTAATATTTTAAGAGTTTTAAAGTATAAAAGAAGTTTAACGTGCCCGAATAATTCAAAATGGACATCAATCGCAAGGCACAAAGCTAAAGTTAGGATTCGCACTTTGAGTTGTCATCGGGAAGAGACTGGGACGGACCGTTTCGTCCTCATTAGGACTCCTCAGCCAGCCAAACTCCTCCGATGACAACCCAAAAAGTGCGCACGGTGTTGGTATCCCGACTCTCGCACCCGAGAACGGGACCCCCCACCGAAGGGATCCTAACCAAAAATTAATAAGGGGATAAAATACAAAACTTCCTTGTCCTGCGTTAAAGCAAGCACAAAAGGAATTTAACGGCTGCATCAACTAAGTAAAAAAGCCAAGTGTTTATAAATAAAAGAAGTTTGTTTGCAATTTATTTATTAAAATACTAATTAAAAGCTTGCAAATAAGATTTCAGATTTATAATAATAAAAGAATGATAATCACAAAAAAATATAATTTTTTTTTAGATTTTATTGTGTTCCATAAAAGAAAACATCGTTAAAATAGATGGTATATTTATAGAATAAAAACCTATACTTTATTTAATGATGATATTTAAGAAATAAAGGTAAAATTGGACTGAGAAGTTGGTGATAGGTTTTTTTGGACAGCATTCGCCGACGACTCCGGATACGGGTGGCGCCCTCAATAAACATTGCGTGGCTCCACCTACACGATAATTTATTGAAAACGGGAAGCGACTTTGAGAATTATATGGAAATCCGATGCGTTTAATTAGTGAGACCTTTCTTGTTTTTTGTTTTTTTACTCTTTTGGTTGTTCGGACCAGAAGTAGTGAGGGCGAGGTTTTTGGCAGAATTCCCTAAAATCTACAAAAACTGTGATTTTAAGGTGTGTTTCGGAGTTTTTTGATGGGCCGGCAGAGGGATTTCAGGTTTTCAGTACGGCAGGACTGATTGTCACAGCGCAAGCGTCAAGCTGTCATGGAGATTAAGTTAGTAAGGTTTGTGGCAAATTCGTTGCCGAAAATTTTTCAAATACCGGCTCATCACAGAAATCTTCTTACGAATGGATCGAATAATGGACTTCAATATAGTGTTCACCGTAGCTTCTTTACATCAAAATCGACAGTTAAACCTCGATTTTGGAGGAAATGCTGTTTGATTGGCGGAGCATCAACAGGCATGTTAGCAGCAGCTGTATGGTTGAAATGGCAAAACCTTCCTTTGTTGTTTTTACCTTTTCCTGAAATTCAAGCTGCAAGACCACTAGATCCTAATGACTGCAACAACATAGATAACCCAAGAGTGATTAGTAGGACGCAACAGTATAACTTCATTGCAGATGTCGTAGAGAAGGCTGCTCCGGCGGTTGTTTATATAGAAATTAAAGTTCAGGGAAGGTGAGTCACAATCCAGGAATCGAATTGCATCATGTCCACAAAAGATATACACTTTCTGTTATTAATGAGTCATATTGAGCTGTGTCATTAGTTTTAACGAAGATCTGAACAGTTTGTTTTTATTATTAATTTATTATAAAAACATTGAAGAATTATTTCGATAACCAATACAAAGAGTTTATAAATTCAGTATCACCAGATTTCCTTAAAAATCAGGGATATATTATAAGACACAAAGTAAGAATAAAATTTGGGAAAAAAAAAAAAAGAAACGAAAACAACAGTATTTTCTGGCTAATGGAAATCACAGCTACGAATTGAACAACTGTATATTAAGTAATTTAAACAGATCTACGCTGGGTCATTCCATGCCAATTCACACATTAAAATTGTGAAATGCAACCCATAGTCTCAGATTTTAATTAAATTCGGTACATTTCTTCTGGGAAGGGTCTTAGTTCAAATTCCAAGGTATAAGTTTCTAGGCCACTTGGATTCAGAGTAGCAGTGCTTTAAAGTTAGCATGTTTATCTGAAAATGTTGTTGCAACCAATACTTTGTAGAGACAGGTCCATTTGAATTTTATGTTTTATGACCTGTGTAAGAAAATTTTGGATGTTATGTAAAAGAGATTTCAAACATGATAACCAAATTGTGATAAACCTCATACAATTTGAGCTATTGGGAAGCGAAATGGAATATAGAGGGCGCAACGAGCAACGTGCTGTGGTTGATCACTCGCCCAGCTGATCTCATGGATAAGCCATGTGCCAGCATGTCCGGGGAACAAGTGACGAAGAAAAAGCAAGGTGAAAGGAATTGTATTGTTCCCCAATGCTTTAATAGGGTTTACAGAGATAATAAGAATATAAGCTTTCATTCTTTTCTGAATGACAAAGCTTTAAAAAAAGCGTGGTGGGTGAAAATTCGCTCCGGGAAAAAGCTTTCGAAATGGAGTTGGATTTGCGGGGATCATTTCAGAAAGAAAGACTTTCTAATTTAACAGGCAGGCAAGTTTGTTAAAAAAAAAAGTCGTTTGAAACATCTCGTAAATCTTTTGACATTAGTTTTATTTATTGCAAACACACCGTTAGCATTGGACTGAATTTTTTCATTGCAACACGCAAGTGTTATGTTTTCATCACAAGTGTTACTAATGTTGACAGTAGTCTAAAATTTGTTTTTATTTCAGTTTTTTATATACAGTAAAACCTCGTTAAGTCGTCACTCAAGGGACCAAACATTTTTGACGACTTAGGCAGAGTGGGCATTTTTGAAAAAAAAACACTGAAATACAATATTTTCATGAATTGCTGTAGGATTCGGGGAGAAAAACAAGATTCAGAAATCAATACATATAAATGAATGAGTGGAAAATAAAATTAAAAAAAAAAAACACTTTATACTTACCACATTTTCTTTTCTTTTACTGGCTTAAAAATAATCCAACAGTGTTGCTTGATGAAGGTGCTGATTACTGGAAATAAATAATTGTGGACGGTAAAGTTATCGACAATGATGGCAACTTTTCTTTTCTGACGCGAAAACTGAGAATCCAGTTTACGAATATGTCGTTCCCAAATCGTTGTAGTCATCCATGCATTTGAATCTGCTTCATATTCAACTGGCAGGTATCTAACGTTTTTAAAGCAGCGTGGCTTTTTGCTTTTGCCTATCACAAATGGTTTAAGTTTCTCATTTCCACTCATATTAACTCCAAGCAGAAGTGTCAGGCATTGTTTGCTTGCTTTTCCAGAAGTGCACTTTTCACCCTTAAATGATAGAGTTTTATCAGGCAAAAGACGGTAAAATAAGCCTGTTTCATCCAGATTAAAAATATTTGATGCATCAAACCTAGATAAAATGTCCTTGAGAACATTGTTCCTCCAGTCTTCTATGGCATCAACATCAACAGCTGCTGCTTCTCCGCAAATCGTTTTAAAAGAAAGGCAATGTCTGTCTTTGAAACGTTCCAGCCAACCATTGCTGCCGCCGAAATCTTCTATGTTCAACTCCTTACCAATTTCCATGGCTTTTTCTTTGAGAATCATGGCTGAATTTGGCACATTTTGCGATCTGGCATATTTTAGCCATCGAACGTTTTAAAACCTCCTCGATCTCGTCAAACTTCGATTTCCTCATTCTCTTTCTTTTGTCTTTGCAGTCAGCTTCTTCAATTACTTGTTTCAATGAAAGAATATCGTTTAATGTAGTCCTGGGAATATTATGTTCTTTGGCAAAAGCTGTTTTCGAAAAACTTGATTTTTCAAAAAGTGCAATTAAGTCTTTTTTTTCTTTAAAAGATAACGTGGTAAGTTTTCGTTTCCCTGACATGTTACAAATGTAATCAAACCACGAAATTGCAAGATTAAAAAATAGCCCTTATAGCGGAGCTTACTCGCTATGAAATGAAATCACACTCACAAGTCGGTAGCGGCCAAGAAAGACAAGAAACAAACACTCAGTAGCGGCTTGACAAAGAGTCGCGGCGACAAGTGTGTAATTTCCCACGTGAAAATTCTCCGTAAAGGCTAGGCTTTCTTGGAGTGAAGAGGCGGGGCTGAAAAGATAGCAGGCTTCTTACGGAAGCTTAAAGCTATAAAAAATATAATAATAATTCATTTCATTCATGATTTTGATTTTAAGAATGATTTCTCAATGATTTTAAGAATGAAGTTTTGTAATATCATAATCTTTTAATTTTATCATAATCTTATTCAAGATTATTTTTTATTGTCAACTAAATGCAAATATATTGATTAAACTAGAGATAAAGAATTCTGGCTTGACTAATAAAACATTTAACGTTTACATTTTTCCTCCCTGAAAGATTTTAAAAACAGACCATGTGGCTGACAACGTTACATTTACGTACTCAAAATAATATAAATCACTTCACTAAGACTCCGGAACATTAGAGGGGAAAAAAGTCAAAATAATAACAAAAAAAAAAAAAGATTTATTTTTTTCGAAAATATTTTATTATTAGAAAAAAAAAAATTAAAAAAAAGCCAATGCATTTGTTTACATTTCAACCAAGCTTGTTTTAACTACAAAAGAATGTGAAGGCATCCAAACGAATCATTATGGTTGTCTTTGAATCACACTAGAATATTAATTTCTATCATCATTTAGTAAATTTATATGTAGATTATTGAAATAAGCTATCTTTTTTATCTATATAAAATAATACAGACATTTAATCTGCTTCTTCTCTGTAGTCATTGTAATCACATGCCGCTAAAACTTCGATTTCGCTTCAATTTTCTTTAGAAAACGACTTCTGGATTACTTCCTAGAGGTATATACTCTTCTTGGGAATCACAAATTCACAAAATATTCCCCCCAAAAAAATCTAATTATAAATTCGCAAGAAACAACGAGATGTATTGATTTCTGTATAGCAAATCAATTGATTGGCGAGTTTCTGATCACCCATTAAGTGTTTTGTTTTTTTCGCAGCCAGAGGTCGTAGCCCGGCTCTTCAGTTCCCAATAGCTTTATGAATACTAAGATGTTGTTGACCTTGAAACATATTATCATGAATATCTCAAATGGTAGACCAGATACAGAGATGGGACTATTCCTTTGGAAAGAGCAGACAATTTCATAAATAGTGGTGTAAAAAAAACCAGTGGGTTATTAATTGCAATACCATCTAAAAAGCATTAGTATTTTTCGCCCTTGCTATACATGATTTTTCTCTCCCTCTCTTCGACCTGAAGGAACCCCCAGTTGAAAAATACTGAGAAACTATATGACAAAAATACTAAATAAATATAAAACAAAAAGCAGCAAGGTACAAAAGAAAATCAAAAGATTTCGCCTCTGAGCTATCATCGGTGGGAGTCTCAGACTTGTTGTTTTATGATTATTTCGGGACATTAATTTTTATTTCATTTTTCTTAGAAAATACTCTGAATCTATTGCTATTCATTATTATTCTTATTAGTAATGTTATTGACTTCAACCCTGGTTGAAAAATATTTAGAAACTTCTTTAAACCTTATGCTTTAGAACAAGAGTATTGAAAAAAAGAACATTAGAAATGTGAAGAAAACAAAACTTATGTTTGAAAAATTGTAAGAAGAGAGAAATATTTTGAACACATTATGCACCTTGAGTCAGTTCATTTGAAGCACTTTGTTTCATTTTCACAAGTTGCATGGATTGTGAACTTACATTCTATATAATAACTTTTCTCTGTTCTTTGAAACAAATCAAAAGTTTACTTTCCTCTTAAGTCCTCTACTTGAAGGATTTGAACTAACTGCTTTACACTATTGAAATAACTTTCATGAAAGATGAACTGTCAAAAATTCCATCATTTAATATAATCTAGTTTCAGTTTTGTTTAACAAACCAAAACATTATGCTTGCGTTTGACATAATGCCTTAAGACAAAAACAAACAATGCACTTGGAAAAATCATGATGAAACACGACGTGAAAGAGGATGAAAAGAACACTGAGAGCAATTCAGCTATTTATTTCGGAACAACAGGCCCAGAATCGGTACATCTTAGTATATTGTATGGCTGCCTCTTGTGGTGATATATGTGGTGTGGCATTGATGCATGTAAATGTCTAATAGTGTCCTGTGAAAGATTCATCCAAATGTTTTGGAGTTGCTGGACTAGTTTGCCCACATTGAGGGGTGACTGTAATCACCATCCCAACATGTCCCAGACATTAGGTGATAGGTCGCGTGATAGGCCAAAGAAGTGTCAGAACACCACGTAGACACTCTCTTGAGATATTCGCATTTGCAGTGGTGTATTATTCTGCTGAAAAACAGCTCTTGGAAGACCTTACAGCATTGGCATAATGATATGTCATGTGATGTCTTGGATGTAACTTTATGCTGTGGCAGTACTCCGAAGGGTGACTGGGTCGTGGCTCCCCAAACAATGATGCTAGGTGTGATGCTCCATTTAAGTGATGTGTGCAGGCCAAGTCATCTCCACACATGTATTCAGCAGTCATTGACTCTAATTGAGAGCCTAGATTCATCACTAAACACTACACAATCCGAATCAGTTACAATATCTATTGAAGCATGACATCACTGCAAGCGGTGATGGTGAGGCTACGAGGAGTAGTCTTTGTAATGGATGCCAGTATCTGCAAGCCTTCTAGCAATGGTTCGTCATGACACAATAGGCTGCGGAGATGCCATTAATTCTTCTTTGATGGCATTTAGGAAAACTGAGGGCCTATCTTAAGATCCTGTCTGGTTGTGGTTGCTCTTGGGCAGGTCACAGCCCTCCTGACAGGTGTCCAGTGTACGTTACTGGACCCATTGCTGCCAACAAATTGTTTGTGGCATCACTGGGAACCAAGTTGTGGGTGATAGAACAGTATGCCCGACCTGACTCTTTCAAGCTCACAATACTTTTCACTCAGTCATTGATATGATTGTCGGATGCTGAGCCGTGGGCATCCTCAGCGGCTACAGAATGGCATCCAACCACAAAAATGTTCAGAAGTGCCGAAGCAAGAGAATAACACTACTTATAAGCAATCCAGAATGTACAGTTTTATTTTATTTAGTATTTGTTTGTAGTTTCTCAGTATTTTGCAACTGGGGGTTCCTTCAGATGGAAGGGAGGGAAATAAAAAAACATGTATAGCAAGGCAAAATCTAATGCGCAAAAAACACATTATTGCTTTGCAAATGGTGTTGCAATCAATAATCCACTGGATTTTTTTTATACCACTATTTAGGAAATTATCTGCTCTTTCCAATCATCTCTGTAACTGACAGTCTAGCATTTGAGATATTCATGATATTATGTTTCAAGGTCAACAGCATTTTAAGATAACAGCTTTTTTTAGCATTCATAAAGCTATAGCTCAAAATGTATGAGGTTTATCACAATTTGGTTATCATATTTGAAATTTGCAATTTTACATAAGAAACACCCAAAATTTTCTTTCACAAGTCATAAAACGTAAAATTCAAATGGACCTATCTCTGTAAAGTATTGGTTGTGACAACATTTACAGAAAAACATACTAACTTTAAAGCACTGCTACTCTGGATCCAAATGGCCTAGAAATCTATACCCTGGAATTTGAACTAAGACCCTTCCCAAGAACAAATGTACCAAATTTGATTAAAATCTGAGATGATGAGAAACATGCCTCGAGTGATGTGCATGGAAAGACCCCAATGCATATTTACACTCTTTATCTATTTATTAATAATAATTAATTCAATCATTCATAAACATTATGGAAATCAACACTGGGGATGATCATTATTCAAATATGTCTCTATGTCCAAATACTAGAACTGCAAATGTAAAAATTAATTGTGGTGAATGTAGGTAGCAGGGAAACCAAGCACTTGTGCTGTCTCCATGGAAAGAAGGACAGATGGAGAGAATGGTGGAAGTATTGTAGAGGAAATGGGAGAATCTTGAGAAATACTGCCCAATGCAGATAGTCTACTACAACGCACATGAGAACTGAGCTTCTGTAATAAGAGATAAGAGGCCACTTTTGTATTTTATCGTACAAATTGTAATGTCTTAGTGATCATTTACACTACTTGACATACAATTGCAACTTTTTTCATATATCTCAGATTCATCGTAAGAGAGAGAAAAATATAAAATTTAATTAAAACATTATATAAATTTTTAAAAATGTTAGAAATTCTAATATAAAATAATAATTCAAAAGAGTGATTGGCATTTCAGTCAGATCGAAGAATTCAAGTTGGAAAGGAATATCAGCTTGTCTTATTTTTTCTTTTCTATCTACAATAACTAATAGGTATTTTTGTTTTGTTTTTTCTTTTTAATGGTTCAGTTCCAACTAAAACAGTCAGAAATAGAAAGCTTTGCAGCTGAACATGTATCTGTATTTTACAATACGAGATGAAGAAATTGTTTGTGCAGAAATTCGTAACTGTCACTTTAAGAATTACTATTGAAAGCAATTCTTATTTATTCAATTTAAATGCTATTAAGGAATTGATTACACTATAGATTAAACTCCAGTGAAATTAGAATAAATAAAGTATAAAATGGCATAGATTGCATTAGGAATAATGATACATGTACTTAGATGATTTATTTTACTCCAAGAACCAGGCTTTTTGGTAGTGTGCCCTTTGCCGTAATAAGAATAGTATTGTACAGTATATTGTTGAATTAATTTGGTACAAAGCCTATTGCTATCATAGGAGGCAATCTTCAATGTAGAAAGAAATGAACAAACACTCAAGTCATCTCCAGGATTAAACCAAACAACTTACAGCAATTTGTTAAATAAATTAATAAAGAATTTTTTTCCCCAGGATCTCAGTTATGCATAAACACTTAAATGGAGTTCACCAGATAGGAAAGATAAAAAAAAAAAAAAAAAAAAAGTTTTTTATATAAAAGGAGAGATTCAGAAATAAAGATGTACAGCTCTTGATCCATGTGATTACTTAAACTTAAGTTAACCATTTTTTTTTTTTTGTAAATTTTAAAGAAAATTAAATCGATAAATGATTCTACAAAATTATAAAAACAAATAGAATTACTAGTTGTTAGTTTTGCAGAAGGAAATTTTGTAAAATTAACAACTGGTAATTAGTTCACTAAGGCTTTTATTTACAGAAAATTTTCTTATTTCTATTTTTTTTCCCCCTCTAACTTTCTTAAGGCATCCTTTTTTTGGACCAGCAATGTCTGTCTCCAATGGATCTGGATTCATTGTAAAGGATGATGGACTTATTCTTACAAATGCTCATGTTGTTGGAAATAATAGGAAAGTAACAGTCAAGCTGTACGATGGACGAGTATTTAATGGATATGTGGAAGACATTGATACCATCTCTGACCTAGCTACTCTAAGAATTAATTGTGTAACTATTTTTTTTTAAATTAAATTTTTTTAATAGCTTTAGATTAAATTATAAGAGCAAGGGGTTTACAGTAATGTAATATGAAGCCTATAAGCATGTTCCATCATGAACCTGACAAACTTCTCCAGCATGTTTGGATGGTTATTCTGAGCAAAAAATGCAATACTTAGAATAGGTCAAAACAAAAAAACACGTCGCATGATATCAACCCGTATCCACTATCACTGTGTTCCACACTGGTCATTGATGGTCTGAAATGTAACTTACAAAAGGAGAAACTGGAATAGAGTCTTTAATGGCGAAAACAACAGGATTCATGACCTGAGTTCTTTTGTCAAATATCAAGTATATTGTTTCCTCCATGCCAAATTGACGGGAGAAAATGGCTCAAGCTGGGTTACCAGTACTGGGAGTTTGACCTAAAGAGAGGAATGGAGAAAAAGTGAAAATAGGCAGAGATATTAAGTGGGCAAAAGGAATGTGATCCAGAAGGAAGGAAGGGTGTGAAAGGGATTATAGGAAGCACAGTGTCAGAGCACAAACAGCATTCGTGTCAAGGGATATGACAGGGTGGACTAGTACCATGGCCTCCTTGGTCACCCAATCTATTACCATTAGATTTTTCTCTATGGGTTCATGAAATCAAAGAGTATTCATGAATGGTAAGCCAAAAATATGGGAACAATTATTACAGGCAATATCTGACGCTGCTGTTAGCATCTGCCAGTGGCATTGCTGTTGTTGCGTGGTTGCAGTCCCTGGAAGCATGACATGTTCTTTTGTAGATCACAGCTGGTTTCCAGAATAGTGGTAGACAGTTTGAACAATACCTGTGAAAGGTTTTTAGTGATATAAGTTTAACTGCATTTCAGATCAATAAATCAACAGATTATTAAATCGTAATCAGATAGCTTTCATGGAATGAAGTGTCCATATCCTGCAAATAAAGCTAAATCGACCCATGGTGTATATTCTATTTTTTGCTTAGAATAACTATCCTAACACATTGGTGAAATTTGTCGGTTTCATGACCGAACATCCTGCATAATATTATTCGAAGAGAAATGGAGATGGAGAAGATAGTTTGAAAAGGCTCGTATTTATATAGTAGAGTTTAAAAATTATTAAATATTATTATTTAAATTATTATTATTTAATTAATTATTAAAATTATTTAATTAATATTATTTCTAATGAAAACAAGATACTTTATATATTTTAGATTGGAATTCTTTCTCTCTCTTTTTTTTTTTTTTTAAAGTTAAGATACAAAATGGTATTTAATATTTTTCTAAAAAAACTGAGATACAGATTTCTTTGAATGATTCTTATTTGAATTCATTTTTACCTACAGAAAAATTTACCAACTCTGAAACTGGGCACATCCAAAAAATTAAGGCCTGGTGAGTGGGTAGTTGCTTTGGGAAGTCCTTTGGCTCTGAGCAACACAATTACAGCTGGTGTTGTTAGCACTGTTCATAGAGGAAGCAGTGAACTTGGCATTCTAAACCATAATATGGAATATATTCAAACAGATGCAGCGATAACAGTAAGTCTAGACTATCTTTTAGAATAGGTAGTTTAAAGTACAATTAACTATAATTAACAATTTAAAGATGATGATCCATAAGGTGGACAGTAATACAAAAAAAGATAATAACTAATATACTATCAACGGTTGCAGTTACCTCATCTGAGACCATTTTCAAGACAGAAAAGAACTCAAGATGTCAAAGCATAAAGACCACATGCTATAAAAAAAAAAAAAAAAAAAAAAAATCACACATTCAGTCCAAAACACAAAGCATTACAGAACAGGTTAACTCACCCTGACATCTGAAAGTACTTTGCTTTTTCATAACTTGATCAACAGTACAAAGTTACTCAGACCTTCTCCCTTAACATATCTTTTTCCAATGTAACAAAAAAAAATAAAAAAAAATACAAAACCCTGCCAATGTTTTAATGTTGTCACAGATTATGACAACTTCTACATTAGCTAAACCAAATGTAAAATATCCACTAGAATCAAGGAGCATGAATCCAAAAACTGCTCAGTGCATAGGCTTATCCAGGATTTTGGAAGGGGGTATGGGAGTTGTGATATGTGGTCAGACCCATTGGGGTGGAGTTACAAACAAAGCTTTGAATTTTTCAACCAAAAAAAAACAAATCCCAAATCCTAGATTTTTCCATTTTTGGATGCAGTAGGGGTGGGTTACAACCCTACCAATCTGTCCCATCGGATACACCAATGTCATTGTACCACTTTTGCTCAACTCAGGTTACTGTCCAAGATCATTGGTGACCACTTATCTAAAGAGAGATAGATGCATTATGAAAGAATCATAACTGAGATCACACATGCCTGCTGGCTTCCCTCATTCTTTGAAGAGTCAAAGATGTTATTAGGAGAACATTTGATTGTGTTCACATATTGTTCTCTTCATGTAACATGTTTAAGATGATAGAGCGGCCTGCCGATTGTGAAATTTGGTCTGTGACCTGTTTTTTGAATGCAAGAAATGTTAAACCAGTCAAAATGCTATGACTGATGGAATGGTGAGAAAATGGATCAGACAGATCAACAAAGGTCATGAGTATGTGCATGTCTATAATCTTACTTGATTATACAGAAACAGTTATGGAATGTACGCATTCGTGAAGCGAAAGAGTTCGCATCTTAAAGTTGTAATATGTCAAAAATCAACAGCAATGAAATGAAGTGATGGCTTGCAAATGCTGAATAATACATTGGACATGATATTTGTTCAAAAACAATAGACTTTCAAATGTCAATTAAGGAATCACGAGATAGTTTGTCAGTTTTACAACATGGCGATGCCAAACTCCATTGTTTTTCAGCCTCATCAACAAGGAAAGCCTTTAAGGAGCTAGCGAAGATTATAGTTCTCAATGTGTATTGTAAGTTGAGGGAAAGCACCAAGAGCAATCCGACAACGAAATAGCAGCTTTGGTTGTGTAATTGACAGGCATTTCAGCATCACGCATCATTTGAAAGAAAAGCGAAGTTAAATCAACGGGAAAATTATCAACCGCAGGCAAAAAACGTCCTGCAAAAGTTAACACTCAAACCAGGCTGCAAATATTCAATGATTTTACACAGGCATGTATAAGGAGGAAGCTTCACAGTATTGTTTTATTGTTTGTTTTTTTCAAAAATGAAATACCAACATCTGATAAAGTTATGCAGGTGATTAATGAAAATGACAAACTGTCAAATGTTTGTGAGAGAACAGTTCGCAATCTAATAAATGACTGTGGATTCAGGTACTGCATTCATCGTTGTTCATTGAACATAACGACATTCAGCAATGGTGTCATCATTATTTATGAAGTATCCATTTGTATTGTTTGCAAGGACGTCACATTTATTACACTAATGAGATATGGATTAACTTCCGACACTCAAAGTGAGCAGTGTGGCAAAATAAAACAGTCACTTCTAGCAGAGATGCATTTGCACGTGAGTTGTCAACAGGTTTTAAGCCACCTTCTGGGAAAGGTTCACGGCTGATACTTCTCCATGCAGGAAGTATGGATGTATTTGTGAATGGAGAATGTCAGCTATTCATAGCTCAGCGAAAGCACAGGAACTACCATGGAGAAATGAACAGCGCTTTTTACGAGAAATAGCTTCTTGATCAACTCCAGCCAGATATTCAACCAAATAGCGTAATTGTCCTAGATAATGCGGCATATCATAGCATCTGTCTGGTAATAATTCCAAGTCAGGCAACAAAGAAACAGGACATTCAAGACTGGCTGATGGAAAAAAAAAAAAATATTCCATGGAGAGAAGATCAACTGAAAACAGATTTGCTGTTGCTCGTAGCTTCCGCTCACCCTAGATACGAGGCCTATTGAATTGACAACATTGCCACTCAGCTTGGACACATGGCTCTTTGACTTGAATCCAATTGCAATGGTTTGGAGTCAGGTAAAAGGATTTGTGGCCAGAGAAATCACACTTTTAAGGCACCAGAAGTGGAGATACTTGTAAAGGAAGCAATTCGCAGAGTAACTTCGGGCATGTAATTACATTTACTTTGAAGTTAACAAATTACATTGAGCATGTAATTAAAGAAGAACAATATATGTGGGAAATAGACTGATTGGCAGAAACTGCAGTTGAATGTCTACAGTTCAGTGTAGGAGACTCTTCACAGGAATTGCCAATGATGAGATTCCACTTTGAAGCTACTCAATACACGGCCCTTTTCAGGGCCAACGATTCTGTACAAAAAAGAATCATTTTGCTCTGAAAAAGGAATAACAGTTCTTTACTTAATTAATGAAACTTTCTTTTTCAATATTAATTACTAAATGACTTTTAAGTTAAATGGAACTTATTTGTGTGTATGAAAACAGAAAAAAAATAAAACAAAACAGAAAAATGTAGTCAGTTATAACTGTTTCTAAATTTGTTTAGTAAAACTTTAATTAATAATAAATATTATAAATGAATTTATGACAAAGCAAATCCAAAATAATTTATAATCACAGTTGACTCTTTGAAAGAATAAGTATATTTTAAATCAACTTTATTTTTAATTTCTGTATTATTTCCTAATTTTCGTTATACTTTCTATTTTTTATTATTTCTCAAATTATAATTAACACAATCATACATTAATTCTTCAACAATTTAAAAAAATTTTAAACATATAATACAGCAACATTGGATTGCGTTAATTAGATTTCGTGTTGTTTACATCAGAGAAGAATTTCAGCTGACAGCGGAGGGATACTTCAAAACACCAGAAATGTTGTTGAAATGTTGGAAGTTGTGATTCGGCTTTCATAACTGTTTCTGTATAGTCTGGTGATTCTGGTGGAATTTCTTGAACCTGGGCATATCATTAAGGCTGCTCTGTATGTCATGACACTTTATAAGCTCCATTGTGCATTGCATGATAAACATCCTGGGAAGAAGATCATCCTGTAGCACGACAACACTGCTCCACACTGCTCATTCCACCATTGAGGAAATTTGGAAAATGGGGTGGGAAGTTCTTCTGCATCCTGCCTATAGCCCCGACTTAGCACCCCATCCAATTATCATCTTTTTAGTGCTGCGAAGGAAGGCATGCGAGGCCAACGCTTTGAAACTATGGAGGACATCACAAAAGCAGTGCTTCAGTTTTTACGCAGTGCTGGAACAGAGTTCTACCATAAGGAAATTTTCAAGCTCCCAGAATGGTGGAAAAAATGGAGACTATGTGGAAAAATAATGTGATGTATTTAAATTTTTCCAAAAATAAATTAATCTGATTTTTAAAAATTGTTGCTCATGATTTTAAGTATGACTCTTGTACTTTGTGAAATTTTAAGAATATAACTTAAATTTCTTTATTTCAAGGTTGTTTCTGCTCCAATTTTAAATCAAACTTTCTGTGCATTCTTGTATATTGGAATATTCATCAAGCATTAAAAAATATTTTCCTTGAATCACTTCGAAATTATATTTGAATTAAGAGAGCAGGAAATTTGGTGCATAAATACGTAACTAACTTATCTTCATGTTATGAAGCGATTGATTGACTGAAATTGGTCTTTGCTGTTTTTTATTTGGTTTAATGCATTTAAAGGAAATTAGTATTAAGGACAAACATAATTAAAATCAATGACTTAATAAATACAATTAAAATACATATCACAGTTCAAATGATTCTGGTCAGATTCATTTTGACCATCATTAGCAAAAAGGCAACTCAATCTTGAAAATTTACTGACTTTCAGTTTGAATATTTGGACAGAACAAAACAATGAAAATTGATAAAGTGAAGGTCGCTTTCACTGATATAACAACATTCTTCTCTCTGACAGTTTGTTTCATATATGGGTTATGGAATTGTAGATAATTGACTTTCTAAAATTTGATTTCTCAAGCATTATGAGAAGGTTTATCCTCATATCAATTACTGAATATCTTTATAATTCCACCACTTTTATTTAAGAAGTAAAAACAATTCACACTTATCCTTTTTACTTGTATAAATATGACATAAATTTTTCAATAATTTAATCTTTAGTGATTGATATAGTTTTAACTAAATTTGGTTCAAATCTTCACTTAAAACCCTTTTTTAAGATAAAGGTAGAAAGGTTTCTAATAATAGTGTTTATTATGCTTATACTTCCTTTTATCCAACTGAATGAAAATTGCAGTTAATTTTCATTTTCTATTAGTATCTGCCTTCAAAACTAAGGAAGCTTCTTGAACAATTAAAGTATTTTACTGAAGCTTGATTTTCTGCTTTACTAATTCCCTTATTCTCTGCTATTGTATTTAAGCCAATTTCATTTTAATGGATTCCATAACATGTTCTTTTCATTTAATGGAGCCTTTGTAACTTATAATGAGCTCTGCTTGAGTAGTTGGTTTTCTTCTTTGCAATCATGTAAATTATCTCCTAGCATGAGGGTATATGGGAATGGGGAATGAGGAGCCCCCCCCCCCCCCACTCTGTTAAATCTCAAAATGTATAGAGCAGCCCTAATTTCTTTCATTTTTTGGGGGGGGGGGCAGCAGGAAGTTGAAGGAATCTTGGCCTAACCCTCCTCCTCCTAAAATAGAATCCTATATACGACCGATCTCCTCTACATGTATAAAAACCTATAAATTATAAAGAGAATGTCTTCCTACTAATGATGGTCAAATTGACTGAACTTGAATGGCTAATTTAGTTTTTTAATGAATTTCTGATTTTAATTACTGTATGCTCTTAATGTCACATTGCCTTAAATTCAGAAGTTACACATATTAAATTATTTTTATTATTATGCAACTTATCTACACACAGAATTAGCTTTTTAGCAGAATTTTTACTATAATATTTGGGGGATTTTGTTTGATGCTTTTTTATTTAATTTGTTTGAATTTAAAGATGGTATTTATTTACTTTTTTTTTTTATTTTTAACAAATATAATTATTTATAGTGTTAATAGAGTATTAATTATTTAATATTTTTTTTTCTTAATTCAATATAACTCGTCAAGTTTGGAAATTCTGGTGGACCTTTAGTAAATTTAGTAAGTAATACGTCATTTCTTTCTTTGAAATTCTGTTCTTGATTAGATAATATACTTTTTTATTTATTTTTAAGGAATAAAAAGAATTTTTTGTACTCTTATTAAAGAATATTTTTGAATTCATTATATTAGAAAAAGAAAACAGAATTGCAATAACTTTCATAGAAATTATTTGTCATCAATTTTTATGTCATTTTTATGTACTCCTTCTTCCATCAGATATAAATATATCTGGATTACACATATTTTAAGCTTGAGTTAGAACTTTCTTGACTCTTTCTCTTTTATTAATCCCTATAAAGGGATCATATCTTATACTGAGATTTTTTTCCCTTGTGGACACTTTGTAATGGAAATACACTAAAAACTCGTTTATCCAAATTTGATGGGTGCCGCTCCTGTTTTGGATAAACAAAATTTCAGAGAATATGCAATATACTATACATTAAAAAATTACAGTGAATACAACACAATAAACTATAATATTGCACTGCACTGTAAATTGTAGGTTCTACAGGCCTGTTGCTTGTTAAATTAATCAATCATAGTTTTTTGCCTAAGTTTTGAAAAACTTAGCTTTTTAGCTGAGTTTGCTGGCTACCTGATCTCAAAGCCATTTCATTGTTAGAAGTTCTTCAGGGGAAATTTTGTCTTATCGCTCCAAATATGACAGTAGATTTTCAAACATTAATGTTGTCTCTATGGTTGATTCTCATTTTCTCTTCAACATCATCGTCTTCGATCCTCACTGGGCTGTTGTGAACATTGTGCAACAATTTTGTTCTCATCCAGGATCGTCTTTTTCCAAATTCATCCACTCGTATATGTTTTCTTCTTTTAATTGTGCGTACCATGCAATATATTTGAATATTTCTATAAATTTTGAATTTTCTATTGATTGTCAGAATACCTGCAATTTCAAAGCCTCCATTGAACCCTTGTCCAATGGCTGAATAAAAGATGTTACATTTGGAGGAAAAATCTTTACAAAAATGTCTCCACTTCTCAACTCGCTCTTGTGGATGGATGGGGGCATTATTTAGCAACAACAGGGCTTTTTGAGGCATCATAATCGCTTGTGTATGCTATAAAATATTGATTATAGTGAAGGAAAAAATGTTTTTGCATATTTTTAAAATATGCTAAAATTTGCTTTGGATAAATGTGATTCGAATAAACGAGTTTTTAGTGTATCTCAAAGTTATTATTTTTTTTAAAGGAATAGAATTTTAAATTACATATTAGCACAGGACTTACTCTTTTTGATAACTTTAATCATCAGATTAATGACTTTTAATTAGACCTAAATTTAAAAAATGGAAAGCATATTAAAAAAGTAATAAGAAATTGGGATCGTAGAATCAATACAATTTTAAAGACATCTCTTTAACACAGTAAGCAATTTACGAAATGTATTGATGATAAATCATTATGTTCTTTAAATTAGAGTTATGGTAAAATTCTAAACCCCTGTTTCCCTACGTGGGGCGCAATTTGATTGTTAAAGGAGGTAATTCGAAAATGGAGCAATGTGGTTTTTTGTTTGGTTGTAAAAGTTAAAACAGGTTGGTAATTTGTTGTTGTTTTTTTTTTTTTGGTTTGAAAATTTAAAAAAATTTTTTTTTTTTTTTTTTTTTTTTTTTTTTTAATTTTTTCTTTTTGAAAGTTATACCTAATTTGGTGGGGCATAGCATACTTTAGATACTTTAGGTGGGGCACAGCACAAAAAAGGGAAACACTGTTCTAAACTGTTATGTGTTCTCTATTTTTCTAACTTATATTCATTTTTTTTTTAATTGTAAGAAAGTTTTTAATTTCTTCTAATTCCATAAATAGAACTATTAATTCTATTACTTCTATGAATAAATAGTCTATATTATTGTGGAAGCTAAATTTTTAACAAAGGTTTCTTGAAAAGAAAAGAAAAAAAAACAAAACACCAATTGGCACAAATAAATCTATAAAATTCTAATAGAAATAAATAATTGAAATTTACTTTCATAATATCAATAAGCACAACCCCTGTTGATTGAAACTAATTGTGCCTAATAGGACTGAAATTGTGATGTCATATCTGTTCCATTGCTATATTTATATCGGTTTGTGATTTTCTTTGTAGGATGGAGAAGCTATAGGAATCAACACAATGAAAGTCACCCCAGGCATTTCATTTGCAATACCCATTGATTATGCAATTGCATTTTTAACGAAAAGTGAAGAAAGACAAAAGACAAGTAAGAATTGCAATTTTAATTTAAAATTAGATTGTGTACTGTTTGTTAATTTTATTACCAGTCATTTAATTTTTGTATTGTTTATATTGATTTTTCCGCAATTAGGTAATTTGATGGGTTCTATAACATCACTTTCAAATTATATGATAAATTGTTGATCTTCACTATTGATCTTAACTTAATAAGAGGGCAGTTCCTTCAGAAGTCCAAGCAAGTTACGATGAACTGCATATTTATTAAATACTGACAATTTTATACAGAAAGAATACAAAGGGAGGGGAAGAGCACACAAAAGAGATAAATATGAAACATAAATAAATAAATAAAAAGGTCTCAAGCAAAATACAGCGAAATGGAATAGGGAAATCAATGATTTCTGCAAATTTCCAATCCAGTCAAACACACTCGTAAGAAATCAGATGCCAATGGTCCAACTCTCTCCTAATCAAGATATAGGTCATTCAAGTATAAGGAACTACTCTGCTTAGAGAAAGACTTACAATAAAAACAGGGATTTGATCTTGCCCTGCAGAACAAAATTTTAGACTATCGAAAAATGATGCAATTTGACCAAAAAGCAAACAATCAGCAACATAATATAAAGCATAAAATATAGGAGGAGGGCCAAGACTCTTTCCCCCCCACCTCCCTCCAATCTTAAAAATGACTACAGCAGTATTTTCTTTTTTTTTGGGGGGGGGGGGTTGGATAGCCTGATCAAGGGGCCTTGCTGTCCTCCATACCTGAAGTAGAGTTAGTAAAGAGAATGGAGAGAAGAGCTGGGAAACAAAGATCTCACTGAATGTCTAGTCACATAGTTCATTCCAGGTTCATGAAAGTATGGTAAGGACTAGAATGACTCCAGGTGCTTCTATTAGACTAGAAAGGACATTGTATCGATGAAAATGAGAAGAACTCAGTATTTTCTCACAGGAATGTTGATACAAATTAATATTTATGATCTGTATGCAGAAAATAATAAAAATTCATATTTGTTAAATTTCATTCAGTATCTACAGATGTATATCCCCCTCCCCATCAAGTCAGCC
>JAFIDM010000001.1:75026953-75197601 GCA_023159025.1 Thereuonema tuberculata | reverse complement strand
AATTGATATATTGATAAATTGAACACTTAAAAGTTTTTAAGAATCCAACCACAATTTATCAATATATCAATTAAAAAAAAAATTACAGTATTCCTATAATTTGTTAATATTTTTAATAAAGGCGCCGACACGCTAAATTAAATAGAAAGGTTAACATTTATATAAAAAATGACTAGTTTCGTCCTTGCGACATGGCTTCATCTGATAAGTTTACAAAGATTACAAGAGTGTTTATAACAATTTGATCAAAGACAATTAAAAAATTTTTTTTGAGTAAAAGTAAAAGCCAATGACGTGGGAGAAGGGAGGAATGGGGATGCATGACAGTCTAGAGATCTTCCTATAGTTCAAAGGCTTGTGACATAAGAAACTGGGCCCTCACTGAACTTCCGAGATTACCTTTGTCTGTTGTGAGTGGACTTCGAGATTCAGCTATGGTTTTTACGTCACAAGCCTTCGAGCTATAGGGAAATTCCAAGACTGGCGTGCATCCCTATTCCTCCCTTCTCCCACCTCATTGGCTTTTACGTTCCCTCAAAAAAATTTTTAATTGTCATTGGTCAAATTGTTATAAACAGTCTTGTAATCTTTGTAAACTTATCAGACAAAGCCATGTTGTAATGGCAAAACTAGTCATTTTTTAGTGTATGCCTTTATTATAACCTTCAATGCACACGTTAAAAGTTACACTATTGTTAATATTTTGTTAATTAAAATTCCTTTCCTTGAAGAGTCAAGCATGTTGATTATGTCTTTTCTTCATATCCCTTTTAACTGAATTTCCTCTTTGCAATTTAAAACTAAAACTTCCATATTTTAATGATTAATTCACTTTTATTATTTAGCGCTGGTCTCCAGCCTGGTGATGTAGTGATCAAAATTAATGGAAAAAATGTTAGAAGTACTGATGATGTTTACGAAGCTTTATCATCTCCAGGGGATTTGAAAATGGTTGTTATTAGAAAAGATCATCAATTTACAGCCGTTGTAACACCAGAAGACCAAAACAGAACCTAAAAATATTTTAAGGCCAAAGATTGTTATTCTTTTATTTTTCTGCCAAATTTATTATAATTAAAATAGTAAAGAAATTTAAAAAAAAAAAAAGGTATTAAAATGCATTGAATAAGGAAAGCATGTAATAGTTAGACCTCATTTTATTTCTTAATCAAAGTTTGAGATTAATGAGAAATGATTTTAAAAAGCATTCTTTTATCTTTTACTGAAATTTAGATAAATACTTATTTCAGTAACATTTTATTTTTCAATTTTTATTGTTATTATTCAAATTGCTTGCCATTTTGTAAATAGATTCATTCATATGTGAATGGAAATTTCAAAATCCATTCTTAACATTAAATATATCTTTTTGTAAAATGTGTTTAGTCTTGTTTCTTATAATCATAAAAGAAAATCTTAATGGTAAACTCTGTATTTATCATTGGCTGCAATTATATATGACCTCACTGTGAAAACACAAAATACCTGTTTAGATTGACTGTGCTATCAATCATTTCATCAACAAGAACTTAATATACAAGGTGTGACTAAAAAGAAACAGCAATTATTTTTTAAATTGTTAGATATAAAAATTTCAATGACTCTCCCTTCAAAGTATTCTGTAGTGAGTTTATGAAGTGCATTTCCGTAAAATAAAACAATTGAAAGGTATCAGCTTTAATGCTGTCTTGTTTTTTTGTTTTTTTCTGAACCACTGCTATGTCTTCAAATCATTTTCCTTAAATTTCAGGAAACCAAAAAAAGTCATATGCCATCAGTTCTGGCAAAGAAGCTGCATTATTCAATGTGGTAATCTTGGTTTTCATAAACTCTTTCCCTGCTAAGAAAGATTGACAAGGCACATTGTCGGATGCAGAAACCATTTGTCTGGCTGTAATTCGGGCCATGTCTTTTCTATTTTTCCTAAATTTTTCTGATTTGGCAGAACAAATTCATGATGAACAAAACCATGGCAGTCAAAGACAGAAATAAGTATGGATTTGATCATCCATCAATACATTCTTGCTTCAATCAGGATAATGAAGGAATTTATCATTGCATGCTCTGCTGCAAGTTGTTCTGGATCATTGAAAGACTTGGGATTTTTTTTCTGATCAACATGAAATTCAGAAATGTAGGAGATGTATGAATGTTTTCCAAACTTTTACAGCAAATTTCCCTATGTTTCTGTTTCTAATTGTCTGTAAGGATCCAGAGAACCATTCACAAGCATACCTTTTTTACTCTTTGTCAAAATTGTTTGACCATTTTTTTTTTGTCAGTGTTAACTATTGTGTGATTAGTCAGGTACTCATCCTACAGTCTTGGTGAACAGTTACTCAGATTTTTTCAACATTCTCCTTTGTCACTCAAGTTAATGGTCTTCGTTTTTTCTAGGTATCTTCTAAATTCTGATTACTCATATTTTGTGCTAAAGGGCTAAAACAAGTCATGCAGTTTAATTAAAATAGTGAAATGAAAAGGAATCAATTTATAAGAAAAGGTTACAATAGAATGCAAATATTGTATAGTAGTAGGACAATCGGTACAAATTTTCTTTTTAGATAGGTATCTTGTATATATATATATGAAAATTACTGAAGTTCAACTTGGTAGGCAAGAAACATTTTATTCATTAGCTGTTCTTCACTAGCCTTCCATTAACATATTCAGATCGCTCCCTCCACTCCCGTGCTATTTTCACACATTTTCAAAGTGCATGTAACACAAACACAAGTATAATTGGAAATGGACTTTGGATCAGTAATAAAGAACTAAGCTTTGGCTTCAAAATTGTGTAAAGGATTTTATTGTTAGTATTAAAAAAACAAGAAATTTATTTACATAGAAGGGTAAAACTTAAAGCAAAAAAAAAGATTTACAAGGATTCTCTGTAAGGAAAAAAATTATAGAATATTACAAAACAGAAAAAATATTACTAAATATCTTACAACACAATTTAGAATTACTTTTCACTAACCAACATAATTTGCTTGTTGTGTGATACTTTCTAAAGAAATCTGGGAGTAAAGTACTACATTACATTCCTCACACCACCACTCTTTACTGTTTCGTCAGCAAACTCCATCTAGAGTTGTCTTTATGAACAACTAAGCACACATATTCTCGCATGGTCATTGCTCAGATAAACGCCTTCCAAATAGAAGCAATGGGAAAGTTGCGCTCGGAGAATTGCTGAAATAATTTTGGGAAAGGCCTGGCCATCCGTAGAACCTATATGCAGCAACCTGAAAGTGTTAAGATTATCAACTGTGATTTCCCAACATCTAAAGGTTAAGAATTCGTGACCTGCATTTAAAATACACAAAAAGTTGCTAATGAGATTGCAACATGGGCTGTTGATTGACATTTAACATTATATCTAGTAAACTAGATTTTCTGTGTTCTTATTTTTGTTTTGCTTTTTCATGATACATCATTACTTTTCTGTGTGGTCATTTTCATACTACACCAAAATCTTTTCCTTGTGAATTTCTATATGATGACAACTCTGAATAATGAATTAATGTTGTCAATCCAGCCAAAGTTTTTTTTTTTTTTTAAATAAACACAGATCAATTTTCAAGGTTACAGTAACTTCTGAACAATAAAGGAAAATTAGTTCCTCTTCTTATATATCTGAATTATATATACCTCCTCGGAATGAAATTTTACTATAAAGCTATATATTTTCCACTTAGGCTGGGAGCACACCAAACAAGCAAAACTCTTTCAAACAAAAACATTTTGCTTTGGCATGCTTTTTCAATGCTTTTGAATATAATTGACGCAAACCAAACAAACAAAACATTCGCAAGCATTTTGTTTGTTGAACAAACATTTTGCTTGTTGAACAAACACATTTGATCGTGTTTGTTGCAAAAACATGGAGCATTGTTCGTCCAGCAAACATCTTAGAGTTACGCATGTACGGAACTTGTTACCAAGCAATATCAACAATGTGCCTGCGCCATAGTTTGGCTTCTGCTGCAAACAAAAAAGGAGATCGACGCAGAACAGTTTCTTGTGTTAGTAGAGAGCCGGCCCACAATTTATAATTTGAAGGAGCGTTCACACACAGGATTTAATAAAAAATCAGATGTGCTTATTAGCATTCATGGAAAGTTGTTAAGCTTCGGTTCATCTGATCATAGCTCTCACAATAAATTTATCCAATGTGCATTCACTTGTTTCTTATTTGATTTATAGGATGAGCTCATATGTGTTCTGTTTTTCCTTCATTTAAAGTTCACTGTAGCCAGTATCACATAACAACCGAATCATCGTCGGACTCCATAATGGCGCTTTATCGCTGATTGAAACGTTTTTGCTCAAAACAATTTTTCTTGTTTGGTGTTCACCCAGCCTTACAGAAAAGAATTTTCAAAATTGAAGAAATCACAAAGACAGCTTTATAAATCTGCCAAAATTGTCATTGATTGACTGCTTGCTAAATAATGCTTGTTGTATTTGAATATTTAAGTAGTTTGTTGAGTGATGTTGTTGTTGTTGTTAAGGAAATATTACAGCCTCTCGTAATTAGTGATAATCAGCAAGTTTCTGCTGGTATTTACAGTTAGTTTTTAAAAGACTTGTGACTTGATGAACCCTCTTTGGGAAGTGGAAACTGTTGTAACAAAGGACATTCAAAGGCAGAAGACTTTATTTACAGGATGGCCCAAAGGTACTTGTCCAAAATGAATTAGTGTGCCTCAAGACCTACCAGAATCGCCCCTATGAATGTTCTCCAATTTTGTACCATTGTTGAGATATTAACGATTTTATGATTTTTGCAGTAGTCTCTACCTTATTCCGATAAAATTTTTTTTTTTTTTTTTCATTATATATGTTATGATGACTTTCGTTAGTTTAGTTGTGTTCTTTGGGAAATAAATTATTAATTACAAAAAAAAAAAAATGGACAAATTCCATAGGTACAATGTTGTGAAAATCAAGGTCAAAGTAGGAAGTTGTGATTTGTTGTGAAGTTTCAAAAATCTTTGATAGTGATTCCAAAACAAACAAAAAAATCATCAAGACTGGTAGGTATTTCAAAAACTTCTCCCTTTAATAGACTTTCCGAAACATACAAAACATTTTACTCATAACAGGTGAAAAACAGATCGTATTCAAGGTCAAAGGTACAAAGATGGGTTTCAAGGTGAAGTCGATGTTTCCTATGATACCATCTGAATTATCCCAAAGATTTTTACAGGTGGATTATTCAGAAACCACACATTTGAATTGGAAAATGTGGATAACTGATCCGTTACAAAATATGTTTAAAGGTTCTGCCGCCAACTTTATGCTTAGTCTGCATCTTCTAAAGCCCAGTCCACACTTGGAAATATTGTTTGGAAACTGTTTTCAAACATGTTTTTTTTGTTTCCTTTTTGTTTTTGAAGATGTTTCGAAATTGTTTGCAAATTGTTTGTAAACAGTTTGCAAACAATTTGAAAACAACTCGGAAACACTTTACAAACAAATTCGTGTTTTTTCGAGGAAAAAACAATGTTTCTTGTTTTCCATTTCAAATGGATAACAAAAAACAATGTTTCTTGTTTCCCACTGGAAATTGAGAAACACGAAACAAAGTTTCCATGTCTGAACGTGTTTGCAAACACAGTCCGTAAAACATTTCCCTCCCCTGGACAGTAGCCATTCTTCCTTGGTATGTGTTGTGTCAACATCTCTGCTCATTTCTCCTTTATTTTTATCTATGGGTCATTCCATGTCAAATCACCCGATGAGTTCACCACACCATCACAGATTTTTATGAAAATTTATTTGCATATAAGTCATAAGATAAGACATTCTGCAAAATATGGATTTTACCTGGGTTATTACCTGTTATAAGTGAGATTTACTGCTTACAGAGCTGTGACTAAAGCAAGGGATAACTTGAATTTACTAAATAAATATGCAGTGACAAAGTAATAATTTTTGAATATTTCATTTACTCGATTCAAAAAGAGTACCAACTTTGTGATTTTGTTTTCTAAGCTCAGGAGCAAAACACCATCTTGATTTTTTTTTTATCAGTTACCTTAGACCTTTTTTAGACTTGGGTTAAAATCTCAAATTTTTAAATGTTACCCCATATGGCCATTTAATTTTTTTCCTAAATGCTTAAATATGCTGTCTATTTCTACAAAACTATTAGTCCTAGACTAATTTCGTTGGAATTTTTGGATTCAGCATAAAAAAATACATGGAGAAAACAAATTTGGTTCCATTTGATTAGGAGATGAGATATTTAAGAAAATACGTCAAAAAAGGGGCGTGGCACGCACAAAAAAAACTTCAAAAATTCATATCTCTGCAAATGTTTGACCTAAAAATCCCATATTTTGTAGAATGTCTTATCTTATGACTCTTTATATGCAAATAAATTTTCATAAAAATCTGTGATGGCGTGGTGAACTCATCGGGTGATTTGACGTGGAATGACCGCTATTCTTTTTTTCTTTATTGAATCCATTTTCTTATATTGAAATGTGGATGCAGGAGAAGACCCTACAGGTCATTGAGGAGTTTCAGTCTCGTAGAATACTTTGGGACATTACTTACTCGGAGCACAAAAGTAGGATTAAGAAAGCACTATGCTTTGAAGGAAATCGCAGAAATATTTTCTCTCAAAACGTTGAAGGCTCTCCGTGTCTTGTTTCGTAGGGAGATATAAGCTATTAATATGTTCTCCTTGGCAAACATCTCTACCTCGACTGGCAGGTCTCTACGCAAAACATTGAAAAACAGTGTTGTAGAAACATGTTTTTAAAAACATGTTTCCAGTGTTTTCAAACGATTTGGAAACTGTTTTCAAACAGTTTGCAAACTGTTGGGAAACAAAGGAAACTGTTTGCAAACAATTTCCAGAAACATGTTTCCAAGTGTGGACTTAGCTTAAGGAAGTTGTTTTCGAGTTCCCAAAAAGCCTGATGATTTTTTGATCTAACGATTTTTTCAGCTTCTCTGATGTTTTGTCTTAGTTTAAATTTTATTGCAAACAGCAGCTTTGACACTACAGAAAATATCGTCAAACGTTAATTGTGGTGTCATCACAGGAAATATTGACTTCACCTTGAAACCTATCTTTGACATTGAATATTGTCTATTTTTCACGTGTTATGTGTAAAATGTTTTGTATGTTTCTGAAAGTCTATTAAATGGAGAAGTTTTTGAAAGGTAGGGACTACTGCAGAAATCACAAAATTGGAGAGCATACATGGGCCGATTCTGGTAAGTCTTGAGGCCCTCTATCCATTTTTTCATTTTGGACCATCTACCTTTGGGCCACCATGTATATCTGTGTATTGAAGGTAAAAGACACTATGTCCATTTGTTACGAAATTAAGGTTTTAACAGTGTTCTATGCAATATTTTTTGTTTTTTCAGAGATACAAAGCATTATGTCCTAAGCCTAAAAATAACAGATTAAAAACAGAAATAAATAATAACGGTACCAACATGCTTGCGAGGTAAAGAGCGCTATTATTAAAGATTACCAAAAATCTAAAATATGTACCGTATATGCTCCAATAGAGGCTCCCAACATTTATTTGCAAAACTAGCCTCGGCTCCCGGCACTTAATAGAGACCGGCTGCTATTAGAGGTTGGCCATTATTAACAAAAACCTTCAGAACACAATATTTTTACACATAAATACCGGCTAATATTTCAAAACTATACTTTATTTGAATTTCATATGCTATATAAGACTGTTAAAGATAAATGGCAATGTCTTTCTGTATCTTTCGCTACTATTCGTCGTCCGAATCCGCAATGACGGGCGTCCGCCTTACCGGAAGTTTCTTTCGCGTATTCCACCGTGCGAATCTTAAAGGCAATGTCAAATGAACATTTCGGCGGCATTTTGTAAGGTATTAGGCACGACTATAAAGATACGGACGCTTACACTAGTACTGGTAGGCAAATATCAAAGACCCGGCTACTATTTGGCTGTGTCCTCTCTGCAGCCCGGCGCTTATTAGAGACCAGCAACAATAACAGCCTCGGCGTTTTTTGGAGCATATACGGTATGTTAGATATGTGTAAACTGTATGTACTATGCCATAATAAAAGTTTACAAAGAGTGTCAATCAAAGTGCAAAATTTAAGAAAACATTTTGTAAAAGAATCATTCAACAAGTTCTCTTGAAAATTTAACATTTGTGACATAGTGCTTTTTACATCCGATACACAGATATATATGACATTGTCGACACTATTTCTCCAATAAATATCATCTTTAATACAATATTTCATTTCTTTATATAAGAAACTTCTTCAGGTTAAGCGAGGACAGAAAAATTGTATAGATTATTAGCGAATTCTAGAGAGGAAGAGGAAAAGATTTTTCAATCCTCGCTTAACCTAAGAAGTTTCTTTTATAAAGAAATGAATTTTGTATTAAAGAAGATATTTATTGTAGAAATAGTGGACTGAATGTATATATTCAAGAAATTTTACAGGAGTTATGAAGTATCATAGCAGAAGATAATTTATTGTCTTATTTTAAAAAGTGAAGTTAAGATTTTTTTTAAAAAAAATGTCTTCAAAGATATTAAATTTTAAATGTTCATTTACCTGAACCTCCACAAATAATTCTTTTACATTTAAGTTTTTATGTCTCATATTTTCCAAAGAAAGATATAAAGAACATATTTTATTGCAGGTTAGATGAAGACATTGGTATGTGTTTATGTGTATTATGTAATAACTAGCAGCAAAGCCAGTCGGCTGACAGGCATAAAAAAATCTGAAAAATCATTTTATTATCAACTATCAAATATAAAGTAAATGTCATCTAAATACTGTGCTAACTTGTGAACGAAGCTTCTACGGCAAAAATGGTTTTGAGTTTCGAAATCAGCGTAAACAACTGAGTAAGTATGCCAAATTTCATTAAAATGGATGCAGTGGTTACAAAATTATTTGGTTTTGAACGTTAGAATTTCAGTTGTCGAGGTCATTTCCCACAAATAAAATTTAATGGAAACAACATAGAATGACACAATGAACTAATATTTTCATACAATTTGAGTACCCTTGATTCAATGGTACATATGAGAACCGTTGGATCTATCTTAATAGCTTAATTATATCTAGTTACAGACAGACATCAATTTATATGTATATATATTTGATTCGATTGATGATTTGATTTGAATTTTTTTTTTTTTTTAATGTTTATCAGACCTATTTAGGTGCACTTCTTACCTGTACACCTATAATGTAGGTTCTGAGAGTTTAATCTAAAGGATCATTTTCCGCCCAAAAAGAAAAACGAAATACCAACTATATCTAAAGTTTAATTTATCTGAAGAAAAATTATTATTTTTGACTCATAACGCCGAAAGGCATTTAAAACTCACCTATGTATAATTTAAATACTGCGCTAATGAAGCTTCTACGGCAAAAATGGTTTTGAGTTTCAAAATCAGCGTAAAAAACTGAGTAAGTATGCCAAATTTCATTAAAATCGGTGCAATGGTAACAAAATTATTTGGTTTTGAACATATGTTTTCAGTTGTCTAGGTCAGTTTCCAAGGATAAAATTTCATGGAAACAACATGGAATGACAAAATGAACTAATATTTCATCCAATTTGAGTACCCTTGAGTCAATGGTACCATTGAGAACCTTGGATTTATCTTAATAGCTTAATTATATCGAGTTACAGACAGACAGACAGACGAACTTAGCCAATTATATAAGTTGATGTGTGTTTTAAACAACAAACTATTGGATGACAAATAGTAAAAAATATAGATCCCTTGAATTTTATTAATGAGAGGTTTCTTCTTCAGAGGTTATTTAATGACTAGTTAGTGAATTCTAATTAACATGCTGCTTCAATAAATAGTTCAGTGTTTCATGTTCTAGACAATTTTGGAAAAAAAAAAAAGTTTACCATTAGAAATCCTAACATAACAGCAGATCGAGACGATATGAAGAAATGACAGATGAAGACTGCTGCGTAATTTATAAAGATGCGCATCTTCAATAAAAAAGCAAATCTCAAGCTTCAGTTGCTGAGACAACACGCTCACAACATTGTTATTAGATTGCTGACAAGTTAAAATTGCTCAAGATTTCCCTTCTAAAAGTAATAGAAGTATTGCATATTCTAGTCCTGTATCTTTCAGGCTTGTAACTCAATAAAATCTTCCTATTTCAATGCAGACTAAAATTTGATCGTTCGAACAAAAAACCAAAATTGGGATTAATAAGAACAAGATTAAGGCAAAAAGCTATAATTTCAGTCGTGCAGTTAATTGATTACTTATTATTCAAAATGAAGTCAGATCACCTGATTAAACATTTAAATATCTCAAAGAATTAATTTGAATCTCGACGTTGACACATTCAAATTTCTACAAACACAAATGCAAAAATTTCCTAACAGTGATCTTAAAACCATTCTAAGATTAATACAGGTGGTATTTAATTTACAATTTTTTACAGTTAATGGAAACCTCTATAAACAAATAATAGGGATGTATATGGGCCTTGCATGATCAGCAATATTAGTCAATCTTGTTATGATTTTTAGTGAAAACGCTGCCCTTCATAATTTACCCCTTAATATTATTTTCTACGCCAGATATACATCGACAATGTTTACTGCAAAACCTGACTAAGACATGAAAATGTGGCCGTTAATTGTTATCCTTGCTCACACCTCCACTGCAACACCTGTCATTTCCTCTAAGTTAGTGGGATCATGATAATAAATTCCAAGCTTTCTCCATATCAAAGCTCACGGAGAATGACACTAGAGCCAAAAGGTACCTTGATACCAATTCCAAAGGTGTCTTCTTGTCATTTTTGAAAAACTTTATAATCCCGACTTTTGTCAAACAAGAAACTGCTGCAGAAGAGGACTATTATACAAAACAGATTAAGTGTAAGACTGTGTTTTATGCAAATTTCATTTCCAGATTTGATATCATCATAGGTTCTTTCGCAACATATATGACTTGTGCTTTTTGTTTCAGTTATTAAATAGTTATGTCTTTTTATATATTTTTTTCTTAGCTTTTGAGAGCAGTAGAGCAGTAAAGACTGTAATCATTTCAACAAAAATCATTAAAATAGGAATTTATTATCTGAAGGCCTTTTGTATTTGAACATACTTGAATTACATGAATCTCCCTCTCTCTTGATCAAAAATAAACAATTTATCTCTTACTTTATATTTTGTAAAAAAAAAAAATAGTTGCAAAAGGGAAAAAAAATGCCATAAAATATTAAAATACACTGAAAGAGAATAAAACTCTTTAAACAATAATCATAGTTAATATCATCCTGATCTTACCATTTTTTCACAAAATATATTATTCAAACTTCCTTCAATAGACAATAAAGCTAAATTAACAAAAATTGGAGGAAAGGAAGTTTGTTTAGATTTATTTAAAACTTCTATTTCAGCCTTCTAAACTAACCCCCCCCCCTCTCTCTCTCTCTCTCTAGGACTCCTTTTACCAACAAAAAAAAAACAAAACCTTCTGAAATAGTAAATGAACATGAGTTTTTTCAATTCAGTTGCCTTGAGACAATTTCACTGTATGAAATCTAGCAATTGTTTTAAAAATTATAAAGGATTTTATTTTGGAAGAGAAGATACAGTGGTCAAGAGAGTTCTTAAATATGGACTTATGTTTGAAAATGTAATTTCATTACAAAATTATTACAATTAGAGGTAGTTTGCTTTCTCAATGGTTGTCTGTTGATATGGGAAGTAAATGAAATTAGGTTGGAAGTTTTTTTCTTTAGAAATGCATCATTCTGGTACTTTCACTATCTGTATACAGTTGCATCTAAAAAAGTCAACCAGTCTTTACATCATGGGACGAAAGAGTTGTGCAAGTTCTCTCTGAAGTTGTTCTACCTAAATGGGGGAGAAAGAAAGAGAAGTTAAAACATTTTTTTTGTAATAAGTAAGATGACAATTGTAGTTTATTGCATTATACTTCATTTTTGTAGGTGTTCGATTTCTATTATCGATTTAGAAAGAATAAGATGATATCATTTGGGATAAGGCAAAACAAAAAAAACACAACCAACTTACTTTACTATGGGATTCATTTACAAAAATCAGAAGAAAAACAAACAAAGATGCACTGCTGCATGTGCTAGCTGTCAACAATAACTACACAATCATTGTTATTCCTAACAGATTTGTGTCTCATTCTTCCCAACATAAATTAACAAATTTCCTGCTCATTTTCACATATTTCAAGATAATAAATTTAACTAAGTAAGTATAAATCTGCTATAATTACTTTATACTATATAAATAATTTACTAATGTTATAAAATCTTTAATCCACGATTTTGACACTTCAAAAAGATAAAATCTTATATTTTTCTTTTTTTTTTTTTTTGAGTTTGTTGAATTTCTCAAATGTCTTAAAATTAATTACAGAGCTGTGCTGAAAACTCAGGAATCTTTTATTAAACAAAATAGTTCTATAAAACATAATTATGGACTGTAAAAGTAGTTTAAATTTTCCATTATACATTTCACCAAATAGAATGTGTTGCCATCTAGTGAAAAACCACAGGAAGTGGATTTCTAGAACAAATGCTACTGTTCATCAAACATGTTCTTATACTTGTAATTTAGTTGTTGTCGCTTGTTCAAATGGTTTGACAACTTGGAAGGATAAGGGTCTTGGTTTGAATCCCAGATAAGTTTAATTCCTTCCTTCACTTTCCTATCCAAAGCCTAAGAAATTGTCTCAGACAAATACTCCTCAAGCGATTTTCTGGGAATTCTTGGATTCTTGAGTTGTTTTATATCAGGCAATAAATACCCATCATTCCTTAATATCCTTCATTTTGAGAACTTCAATAATTCCGTTGTCAAATAGGTTTTCACAGTATATTACATCTCCAATTATTGATTTGTATTTTGGTCACTTATTTCAAACAGATTGCATAACATTTAGTATTAAATCAGGTCATAGTTAAAATAATGGAAGTTGTCCCCTATCCAAAATTCACGGTTTTAAGATTCCATGAAATTCAGTATTATTGTCCTTGATCTTAAATAAAATGAATTCAATCTATAACTATTGAAATATGAATTATGAATCCATTAAAAATATTGCATTGTGAAAAGAATATTAACCATTCCTACAGTGGAATATTGAAATGACTAGAAACAGTCGAAATTTTGACAATTTAAAAAAAATTACGAATGTTAACTGATTAAATTGTTTTGAAGCTAAACTAATTTCCTTCCAAAGCAAATCAACTTTTTAGTTTGATAAAACGAGTGGAAAAGTTGAATTCTCTATGTAAATTTATAAACAAGAAATGAGTCCTCTTTCATTGGAATATTGAAAATAATGAAAAACGAAATAGATTCCTTTTATAAGATAAATAAATAAATGTAAAATTGTAAAAGAAAATTATAATCCTCAGATCAGTTTTGTGCTGACTACATAAAATATGAAAGGAAAAAATATAGCCCCCCCCCCCTCCAATAAGTAAACCTTAAGAATTCTTTACAGGTTTACTGGGACAGTTGTACATATAAATAATATAGATAAAAATTAGTATCTTCTTAAATGGCGGATTGCTGATGGCTTCAAAATCCAGCCATTAACGCATGAGGTAAAGATGGAATAAATCTACAACCAAACTCGAATTTCTTATCTATAAATTATGATGTAAAAATCAATACTTATTCTTCAAAGGAGATGGAACATTTAAAAAAGCCTTGGGATTTTTTGCAGAGGACTTATAATCGGATTTTTTTTTTTCTTTTTCAATTAATTCGCCACTAGAGGGAAATTTATCATTTTGGAATATGATTGGAAGTTTTTGCATCTTCAGGATTTCAATTCATACAACCAATCATTTTCATTCACAACACGATAAGAGAAGAAAATCACTCCTTCTCACTGAAGTCTCAAATTTCATAAAAATTTCAACAAAATTCCTTTTTTTTTTATCATTTCATTATCAAACATAAATGTTGGAATTTCAGTTAAACTATCTCAAGGCATCACATAATATTCTTTATTTCCTTCACAATTTTACTTAAAAAGAAAGTTTTCCCTGTGATTTCTTTGGCTTTGCTTTGTGGTATCAATCACTGTAATGGCCGTTGCTGTTCCCAGAGGAGAATCAACCCCCACCGTCACTTCCTCCTCAGGATATCGACGCCAAATTCAATTCGAACATAGAAAAAATAGTAATAAAGTTGACATAACTGAGAATGTTGATGAAGCTGATGGAAGTGCGATCACTAGTTGATATCCTAGTCAAATACATAAGATGAAAAGAAAGGAGATGGTGATAACAGGATCGGTGATTCCAGAAGATAATGAAGATTAGATATTCATGAAAATGAGAAAAGAATAAGTTGATTTGAAATGTAGCCAACAGTCGAAATCTTGCAGTGTCTAGTTTATATGCATAGAATATGTTGTCCGTTTTCAGTGCTTTGCTATTTTAGCAATTAGGGCAGTTGGCGGCTTGAGATTTGATGTCCAGGTAGACTTCCACGAATCTAAAATACCAATTGCAGATGTAATGGTGTTGAACGTTCTCGAAATATGATTATATCTCAATTAGTTAATGATATTCTGGGACACTGTAAGACTTACCTGAAAACCCTTTTGACATATTTGTATTATTTATCATTTGATGAATGAGTCTAATTTTATCCATTCTTTTTTTAATTATGATAGTTTTCTGCTATCATTCAATTCTATTTGTTTACTTTGAATATGTTTCTGTTTACTTTCTGAAGTTTTATTGAAAATGGCAGCATCTACCTTTCTTAGTTCTTGGGCTGCTTTGTCCATATCCAAGTTCCCATCTCTGCTCGACAGTTGTAACTTTTCCAAATGAGTCCGGATCTTCTTCTCCAATTCCTTCTCTTTCGACAATCTAAAAAATTCCATTGCACCCCAAAAAAGGAAAAAAAAGATCATTCAAAATGGAAAGAGAACAAACATGCAAAAAAGAAATCATTTCTTTAACATAAACTGACGGTAACAGTTATAAGAATTAAAAAAAAAAAACAAAACAATGAACAAGACTTCTTATTTTACTAATTATGCAAAAAGAACAATAATAATTCCAGATGGATAATAAGTTATAGTAGTAGTGGACTCTTTCTTTGAAGAGATTTCTACGTATTTCACTTTTTACTGCTGCAAATGGTAAAACAAGAGGAATTATATTTTGGATTTCCCCAAATGTATTTCTAAGAGTGACATTTTCTTCCTTTTGTTGAAAACCTTAATTTTTAAATGAAATAGATCTCGATGCAACGACAGCAATAGATGCCTAGGACTCGAACAAAAATATAAAAAGAAACTTTCTAATCCATCTCATAGTTCTGTGAATCATTGTTGCGTCACTGTTAGCCATCTAAAGGTATAAAGACTCTATAGTACAATTCTTGGTTTCATAATTCTGCTACTGAAAAAAATAAAAATGAAGCAAAATTTATAGGCATAATAAATTAGAAATAAAAAAAATAGATTTGTTGATAATTTGAATTCCTGAATCAAGGTTTGAAAAGAAAATTAAATAAGATTTCTTTGCGAAAATTCTAAACAGAAAATTAATTTTAAGCAAAAATAATTAACACATTGCGGACGGATCACGAGTTTACTCGTGTTTGCTCGCCATCTGTTACGGACGGGTCACGAGATAACTCGTGTTTTCTACACGCTGCCTTTAACCCTTTTACTAACAGCCCATTGTAAGCGGGATGTGCGAAGACTGCCAAGGCTCTTTTCAGGAAGTTTGAAATCGGATCACTAAACACAACATTTTTCGGATAACCCCACAGCCAGAAGTCACAAGGATTAAGATCAGGGGTCTTGACGGCCAGGCTGCTGTTTATAACAAATGCAATGTGTCGTGCGCATGACTAGTCTTGTATTTTGCATGTTATGACGCTTAAAGCGCCATCTATTGCTAATATTTGGAACTATTTTTTTTTTTTTCTTATGCCATTCCATTTCCCCTTTCTTCGAGTATATTCAGTTCAAATTTCAGGTCATTCTGAGCAGTGGTTCTTTTTTTTACAGCATGTTGAAAGTTGAACTTTAATTATAATCACCCTGTATACAAGTTAAGACCATTGGCATTCGCACTTGTTCTAAAAGATTAAAAATAGAAGTAGATTGACAATAATAATAATAACTGCATGAATTACAACTGCAAGCTTTGATATAATGGAAATGAAAACAAAACTAAAATAATACGTCAGCGATTAATGAAATTTTAACCTTTTTAATACTTTTTAGTGTTTCAGAATTATATTTTTCCCAATTAATTTGACTGAATAATTTATATTTTATATAGTTATCCAATCTTAGACCAAAATTATTATTCAATTTATTGATTTGAAACATTTTTAACCAATTGTTTCTAGCTATTTTTTCATTATTTTGATTATTTTATTCCCTATTGACATTCTAAATTGCAAATTAGTATTTCATAATATGACATAAGGGTTTATATTGAAACACTGAAAGTTTAAAATAAATAATATAAAAAGTTAATGAAATGTAAGATCATTTATAGTTGACTGCAGAAAAAATAGCCTGCCCTGGAAAATATCCGGCCACTGAGGTAAGTCGAAAAAAAAAATCCTGTCTCAGGTGCTACGTAAATTCACTTGCAAAAATATAATTTTCTCGTCTCGACAAATAAAAAAGTATTTCCTTTAAATGTATAAGTTGTCAGCAGATGTACAGCAGATATTACAAATTTAATATTTCTAATTTATTATATAACATCATTAATATACATTAGATATATTTTACATTAGCTGTACTTACAAAATATGACTTAACAAAATAATGTTCTTAATTTATTTATGCAAAACTTCGGTGATATTTTGGTTGAATAATTTATTTGTTCTTCAAAATTGACTGAATGCTTTTGGGAAGAAAACAAAAACAACAACAACTCACAAATAATCAACTTATTTCGAATCAAATTACTTCCTTAGATAGCAGATAAAGGGAAAAACAAAACAAACAATCGACTGTTGTTCCTTTGTCTTCTGATGAAAATTTTCTTTTTAGGAAAATATTACGGTACAATTAGTATTTAATCTTTTTTCTCTCTCGCAGACTTTCATACTAATCCCTTAGCAACTTCTATTTGAACTGTGACTACTTAAAAGGTAACATGTTACGAATAAAAGATTCCATGTTTTCAATTTTGAAATAAGCCTATATTTAACTCACTACAATTTGTATTTTACTTATAATTTATATTTTACCTTGACCCTTTTTTAAAAATCTGTAACTATCTCGAGTTGAAGCTTTGTATTTGACTTAAGGGCTGTAAGAGATTACGTTCCTTTTAATTGCCTCAGCCTAGAATTGGTTTTATTTTTATTCTTAGAAGCCTCTATCTAGTAAATCTTTTACCACTCACGCTCCAGAAATCGACAAAAATCACCTTTTTTTTCTTGTAGGAAATCAATTGTTTTTTAGTCGAGTTGGTTTCTTTCTCATAGTTATACCTTTCAAATCAAATATTATTAGAATCAATTCCTAATTTCTATCTGCGTTTGATTAAATTATTAGGTTAATTTACGTTTTCAATGACTAGATAGATCACTTCAACAAATGATCTACAAAAGAACAAACTGAAATTAATGAAAGCCAAACTAGGAAACTAGAAGCAAAACTTAAAAAGTGGCTTCCTTATGTTCTCATTAGATGTCGCTATTAGCGATGGAGGAAAGAAACAGGATTACTATCTGACAGAAGTGTTTTTACATCGAGAGCAAACCATATATTGAATGTTTACATAGGGGCATTAAATAAAGCACTATTTACTGGAAGATGATGCTTGGTTCAGGAAACAGATTTGTTTGACAGTAAGTGGTCATTTAACTTAGTTCTTAAATGTTTCTGTGCTTAGGGATTATAAGTGAAGGTGTAGAAATCACAGAAAACCTTTCTTTTATATTTTTTGAAAATCATTAACAAACATTAGGTAAAGGCATAAATCATTCATGGATTATAATTCTTTGCTTTTATGTTACTGTAATTTTCGAAAATAGTAACGTGGTGCAGTAAATTCTGTTGTTGAATTAATGAATTTGTTAATCATTTACTTGTGTTAGGACCTTAAAAGATAAATTACCAGGAAATAGCTTTTGCTATTGATTTAAGAATTTAGCCAACCTGTGATATGAAGATATTATAATTTTTTTGCTTTGGATATAATGGTTTTTTTTTTGTCAATCTACACAAAATGCTAGATTAAAAACTTTTATTTTTCGATGGGTTTCATTACGAAATGGAGCAGCAATCTTTATCTAACCAGAATTAAAATTGATTCCTTTTTTTGGACTGTTACTATAGGCTAATCATAGAATCATTAGCCAAGAGGAATACAGTGCAAGGTGTCAGCTTCTACCATCCATTGTTGTTGCTTCCTCGTTATTTTTAACTGCCGGAACTTTTCTACTCGCCCAGTACTAGTACTACTCTACTGAGGTTCCTCTAAATCTTTTTCATGAATTGTATCAAAACTAATCAGTTTCTGACAATGCAGTTGTAGCCTCACTCGATTTATTCCAATTGTACATCTTCATAAAACAGATTAGATCTAAAACAGAAGAAGAGTGATTAGAGTCTCATCCCAGGGGATTTTTTAATATGTATTAAAGCTATTGATAGCGAACATTCACTGTGGGGTTACATCAGAGAGAGAGGCGACTCCTAATTAACTCTATAAATCGTTTGTTGTCATGGGGATGCCAAGGCTCTCCGTTTTACGACGGTAGTGGGTTCAGTTATTGCTGAAGGGGCAGAGACACGCCGTTGACATTTCTCTTTTCAAGTCCATTAGTTACTGCTGCGAATTAGACGGAAGGAAGAGAATGCTTTGGGGAACGGAGTGCAAAGAAAAATCAAAATTCAAAACAAAAAATCGATTTTGAGAAAGTGATAAAGTTCACTCTTGGGAACCAAGTAAATTAAATTAAGTTAAAGTAACTAGAGTTAAGTGCAATTTTTTTTATCAGTTAATGGCTTCTTTTGTTTTAATATATAATACCATTTAGTAAATTTTTTCTTCATTCTATACTGGTTTCTTATTTTTTTTTTGTCAGTTTCTTTCTTCTTTATGAGAATAGTTTTCATTTCAGAAATTTCTGCTTTGACTTAATCTTCTGATATTGTTAATAAAAATTACTAATGAATAGTATTTAACAAAGCTTGATTGCAAGGTTAATAGCACATATTTTATTCTATTTTTAAACTATTCTTTTACCAGTCTTTAATGTTTTCAAACATAAATGTCACTTGACATCGTTCGTCAATAAAAGATCGTCAATTTGTGTTCGGGTTGTGAAGAAAGGACGTGTTGTAAAGGCTTCGAGGAGATTTATTATTATTTAACTTAGGAGGAGAGCTGTCAGAAGACTAAGAGGCAGGCCAAAGTCAGATGGAAGTAGCAACATGGCTGAATGTAAATCCTTCGTACAACCAATTTCAAAATACACAAGCAACTTCCTCGCAGGAAGGCCTAGGATTACAATTTCTGAGAAAGATTGTTATTTTTAATTATGTGCCGGAAGGAACAGAACTGCTACCTCGACACAACTGCGATCTGCTCTTGCTGTGGCTACAGGAACGCTTTGTGTCTGCTTCCACTGCTCGGAGAAGGCTTCACGAAGGTGGTCTTTATGCTTGGCGACCAGCACGTTAACCCACTCCTCACCCACACCCGACAGAGGAGGGAACTTTTGAATTGGTAAAGACTTCATGACATTTGGACTGAATACCAATAGAGGTCAATACTATTCACAGATAAGTCGAAGTTTCCTTTGCAGACCGACTCCAAGTATGTTATGAAATGAAGAGAACGAGAGAAACGCTATCGTTAAACCTAATATCCGTAAAAGGGACCTTAATGTGGAGGTAGCGTGATAGTTTGAAGTTAGGTGGACGCACAAACGTGCAAGTGCTTCCAAGAGTAAACATGAATGTTAGACGATATAGGGATGATGTCCTGGACTTCTATGGTCACCTTTATGCAGGTACAATAGGCGCTACATTTCCCCTACAAAACGTATTGATCTACAGAGTTAGGCTGGTAGATCAATAGCTTAAAGAGGAGAAAATTGTACGTAAGGATTGGTCTCCCGACCTTAATCCTATTGAATATGTCTGGGATCCTCGTACTGCTATCTTCAAGACCCTTTTCCTACTTTTCATGACCTGGAGGGCTTAGAAGAGCTTTAATGATCCTACTGAGTCCATAAACAATATCCTCAAAAGCATGAAACATCTCTTGAGGCATCCGTTTCTGTTAAGGATGATCATATCCCATATTGATATACTTTGGCTATTTAATTTGAACACCTTATTTTTGATCTGAGTCTGTTCATTATAAAATGGTGTTTCCTTATAAAATGTTTTTTGGTCATGAGCCAACATACAATATGCTGTAGGGTTTCACCAATTTTCAAACAAATGAATCATTTTTGAATTATCGCAATTTTTTTCCCTTAATTAATCGAAACAAGTGTTTATAAAACAGAGGTCAATAAATTAACCAATTATTAAGCCTAGATTTATGGTAATTTTAGTATTCGATTAATAGACCCTACTCTCAATCAAATTTTTAACTCCTGCAGTGACATTACATCAAATAATAGTCTATCGCTCATCAACCCTCCTTGGATTTAAGGATATGAAAATGTAATTTGGCTTCACAGATTACATCCACCTTCCGTTTTAATGGTCGATTTCAGCTCAAAAGAATCAATTCCAATTCTAATGAAACTTGAATTTGTAATGTTTTGATTCTCTTTCAACATATGGATATATTTATATTACAAGAAAACTGTAAGTAATCAAATATATAACATTTATATAATTGTGAATATATATATTTTTTGAAATCATTTCACTAAATTCTGTGTTCTTTTTTTGTTCTGGTTTTTGTTTTCATCTCCAATGTCAACCAATAGTTTGCTTCGGCTGATGAGAACAAATCAAACTGAAACATCACATTAAAGTAGATCGAGTCACAATTTATTATTTGCGCTTTTTACCCATGATTCTGAAGTATATTTCTGCAAAAAAAAAAAAAAGATAAAAGAAAAACTTGTACGAACCTTGCGGCATCCATATATCCAGGTGATATTTCGTAGCGTTGTTTCTTTACATTATCCTATTGAGAGAGAGAGAGAGAGAGAGAATAATTTATAAATATGAATTCAACTAATATTGCCTGCTTCATTTGGAAATTCTTCTAATAACTGATATGGCCAATAGAAAAACCCACAAGATTAGTAGAGCCATCTGGTTGCGCTCAATCCTAAAAGCCACTCATTTCTAAAACCGTTAAAATAAAATTTAATCTCAGTTAAGGATCAGCCACTAAATTAGACTTTGCTCAATAGAAATGAAAACTGTAATAACGTTATAGAGAGATTAATAGAAAAGTTAGCTTAACAGAAGCTGCTGTCAACAAACGTTTGAAACACCTTTTAGCCTAATAGGCATCGAAAACCAAAAAAAAAAAAAAATGTTTAGAATACAATTTTAAGTTAGAATTCGCATCCATCTATGATGAAGATAACTGAAAAACTATTATCCTATTTGGCTGAAACTTTACTGGTTGGTCTAAGGCGTCACTAAAAATCTCTCGTGCTTTTTCTATTTCGTCATTCGATTCATCTATAGTACAACGTTTTAAATATGTTTTAATTGTGATTAAAAATCTGCAATTTTTGAAATAGAAGTTAAATCATTATAGTTTCAATTTTTAAGATATATTTTTATTTTTATTGATGTTTTCATAACAATAAGATTATTATAAGAATATTAGTTATTATTTACTATTTTAGATAAAAATGTAGAATTTGGCAAAAGAAAATCAAAAACTGATTTACGAAGAGCATTGTTTTTTTCCTCATTTTTATAATTTAGGGAAAGTCGAAAAAAAATTCTGAAATTTGAAAATCATACTTTTTTTTTTAAATAACTACTGAAAAAAAATTAAAACTTTTCATTTAAATAACTAATTAATTTCTTGATGTGGGCCCCGGAGCCTAGTGATAAGATGCTTGGCTGTGGGTTGGAGGAGGCAGGCATTTTTCCACGTTCCATTCTCCTTCAAAGTGGTCCTAGGGTCTACCCATCTCTGTAGAATGTGTCCGGGTTTCTTTTCCGGGGGTATAGGCGGGCGAGCGCTGAACTGACCACCCGACCTTATCTCCGTCTTAGAAACGTTGGAACCATTTGTCCCTTGACTCTTAAGACAAAACTAACCTAATTTCTTTATTATATTTAACTGTCAACATAAAATTGGAGGAAGATAATTCTATCAAATTTGATAATAATAATTGTTCATAAACCTGCCTTTTGTAAATCATTAATCACTATAATGTTTATATGAATATCAGTTTTTGGGTTTTACAGAAGATGATACGTCAAATAAAATACAGAAATATCTCCTTGTACATAAAGTACTTTAACGTCATTTATTTCCAGCAGAATTTGCTTTTCAAAGCCAAGTATTAAAAAAATAAAACATAACAAACATGAGGCTCAAAGTTTATGAGTGTTTAATTTACTAATATTTACATGACGAGGTTTTTTTTTTCTAGTTCCGAAATCTATGGTTAAGAGTTTGCTTTCGATCCAATGGAGTGAAGTAAGTGGGTGGTTGAAGGAAGAAAAAAAAAACGACCTTTATTACCGTTTCAAAAGTTAACGGTTCCTGCTTTTCTAATTGTCCGGGGACTGGTGTCGTTGTAATCTTTGATGGTGTTTCCGTATTAATAGCCATTCGTCGCTGCAGTGACTCGCTCCTCGGTCGAGGCTCAGCGGCCTTAGACTTGGTTCGTGGGTTGGAGCGCGATCGCATTCGAGGCAGACCAATGCGAGAACTCCGGGCAGTCAACGAGGCAGGCTTTTGAGCCGAGGGCAGATAAGGCAGAGGTTGCGACCATCGGCGGCGGACGATCGGAGGTAAAGCGGTTAACGAAGTGGACGTCGGACGTCCTACAGGAAACACGGGATAAGAGGGTGGAGGAAAAGGCGGAGGAGCTAAGGCGATTGGTTTCATACAGTGCCAATGCAAAACAAAATAAGAAAAAAAAATCTGATAAATAAATAACGATTTATGATTAAAGAAGGGAAGGTTTTTTTTAAAGGTTTAATATCTCCAGGATTATAAAAAAACAAAACAAACAATAAAAAAGCTTCTCAAAGGCAACAAAATAAAGATTCTAAAGAATAAGAGAAAAGAAGCCACTTGCTTTTATTGAGCTCCAATATTAAAATCTCTGCTGAAAAAAACAAAGCTAATTCAAAAGTAAAATCGAATTTTCCTAATAAAAGAAAAAATAAATAAATAAATAAATGAAACGCAAGAATTCACCACAAACGTTAAAAAACAAAATATTAATATAATTTCCTAAACAAAAATAGGCTATTTATTTGTGTAAATATATATGCTATTATATCTATATATGATTGATAGTTATCTATTTATCTGTGTTGTTTTGTTTATATATAAAATAGTAATGTTAGATAAGAAATGAAATACTATTAATCTTTCTACTAAAAAAATAAAAATCGACGATGAAGATATCAATATACCAAGATAATAACCAAATAAATACCTTAATTTGTAGAATAAAAGTAAACTTATTCTTGAATCCTTTAAAAATTATCAATTACTGGAGTTTCACTGTTAAAATTGAAGATTTCTCATTGACTGAACGAGTTTCGAAATGATATCAATGTAAACCAACTCACATGAGGAACAAAACAAAGGAAAAAAAAGAAAAGAAAGTACAGCTGTTCCTTTATTACAGACTGCAACAAGGGCCCTCGACAAAGCCAGGAGGGAAGATTCAAGAGACCGATCTAATACCGATATGATGGTGGATATTGACTTCCTGCGGGACGATGTTCTTCAGAATGGCTCATTACATTTCCAAAGGTAGGGGAGAGATTTTAAAAGCCTGTGGGTACCAGGAATTGACTGACTTTCAATGGAGCTATTTACATTCTGTAATCTGTTTCGTTCTGAAATGATCTTGCGGGTTTTTCCTTTTATTCTAAATATTTTCCCGACTTCATAAATAATCAATCGACCCCCGAGAGAGAAAATGAGCAGCTTCTCAGCATGGCAGATGTGTTTTGCAGTGAAACTCATTCATTGCAGTTTGTGGAGGCCATCTGCCGTTGATAGATAATTCTGTGCGTCTTTATTTTTCAGTTTATAACTCGATGAGGAAATGTTTGTTGAATTTCAAGGACTAAATAATAAGTGAAAGAACAATATATGTTTAATACTTAATTAAGGACAGTCATTGAATCCCGACATAACATTAGATCAGAATACAAATCAATTGTCATTAATAGTTGCGACGATCCAATAAAAATGCTTTGGTGTCATTGCCGTAGAAATCGGAGAAGAATTTTAGTGCCACTACCAGAAAATCTCCATTAGCATTTGGTCTTCTACCTTTTTAAGAAACGTACATTATTATAATTAACACGAAAGAAGTCAATGCTCCTCCCTCCACACCACTGACTGCATTTTATCAGTGGTGATTATTAATGATCAAATTCCCGTTCAAATTGGCTTTGTTTATTACTTAATAGAAGAAGATTAATTAATTAATCTTTTATGCTCTCTCTCACCTCACCCCTAAGGTGGGTAGAATGAAACAAGTTTCTACCAAATATCCTGGAATATATACTGAGGTGGTTTCCCCTTTGCCTTCCTCAGAAAAACAGTATGGAAGTGCTTCATACCTGAAGGGAAAAAGAAGAAGAAACAGACAAACACAAGAAAGGAAGTAAACATCCATGCCAGTACCGGGATTCGAACCGAGGTTCTGACATATCATGTTGACGGCGTCTTGACCAGAAGTCTATGCCAGAACTATAAAATTTTTATACTATAAAATTAAAAAAAAAAAAAAAAAAAATAGGATGTAAAATGGTCATACTAATTTCTTTAAAATTAAATTTGTCTTGTCTGTATTTATCGCTTTATTGTCAAGAACAGTATATGATAATTTTTTTTGTTGGTTTAAGATAGGTGTTTTAGTTAGTTTTTTTTTTATTATTATTATTATTATTTAAAATCATGAACAAAGTACAATCTTGTAGTGTAACTGATGTTTATAATAGATGGACAGACAAGATAGAACGATGTACATCCTCATTTGGACTTAAAGTTGATTAATAAACTTTTAATTTTTTATTCTACTATGTTAGAAATGGATGTTGAAAAGATCAGACAATTCTACTATATTCTTTTAGACTTTGCCTTCGGTCAGTTTTGTTGCCTAGATCTTAAAAGGTTTCAAATCTAGATCTAAAAGGAGATCAAACAAATTAATCTAGAACTGAAACAGGTTCGACGTCCCACGATAGGAGATCACGTCAGGATTAAACTAATCAGTGTGTGTCATTTAGGCCGATTATATTCCTCGATTTTGTTGCTGCTTGTGCTGCTGCATGCGATGGGTGCGGTTGCCATCTCCTAGTGCTGGCAACCATCCATCGAATGAAGAATTGAAAAGGATTTGTCATTGTCTAACTTCAATCCCTCCCCCGAAATCCGCTTGTAATGGGAGATCTCATCAATCGTTTCTTGGCAGATGTAGAGGCTGGGTTCTTTGTCAGTTTGAATTGTCAGAACTGGATTAATACGAAAAAGGGATCACAGAGAAAAAGTAGCAACTAAACGGATAAAAAAGGCAGGTTAACGTCACACACACAAAAAAAAAAAAAGCAAAAAAAAAAGCATTAGAACAAGGGAAAAAAAAACCCTATCAGTTTCAGATCTAAATTACAGTGGAAAAATGTTTGCATTGCCTATTCAAAAGCTTGATTGTAATTTCAAACTGTTCATTTTAGCTTAACTAGAAAAATTAAAGAAACAAATTTTTAATCAAAGATTAACATGATCATAATTTACTTAATGACGTCGTCCAACAAATGGAATTCTAATCTTTGATGAATAGTAATAGTGATATAATTACTAAAATAACGCCCTAACTAAGCATAGTCATCTGCACGTGTTCAGTTACATTCGCAAAACCTTTCTATATTGCACAAAATTACTCTAGATTACTATTAAAGTAGCCGTTCCAGCTTAGCCTTGTAGTCAAAGCGGTGGTCTCCCATGAGGCAGATGAGTCGGAACCTGGGTTCGAATCTCGGCACCGGCATGGATGTTTGAAAAAATTTCCTTTCCTGTGTTTGTCTGCTTTCCCTTCAGGTCTGAAGTCATTCCATAATGGCTTCCTGAGGAAGGCAACGGGAAACTACCTCAGTATCTATTCCCTGGATATTCTATCGATCCTGTTAAGAGATCCATAGGACGCGAAATCGGACTAATCACTATTAAAATTGTTAGTAGCTTCTATTTACAGCTTAATCTATTCCGACGCCTTATTTATTATTAAGATTTTGAATATTATTTTTACAATAGAATAATACATTGTAGTAGATAACTAATTATTTTCTTCAAAGTTATTTCTTTAACTTTTTCATAGGTGTTTATTAGTCGAAGATGTATAGACATTTAAAAAAGTAGATAAATTATTTTTTTCTGATTGTTATTTAAACAGTACTTATATACTTTACAGTATTTATTTTTAGAAGACAGGAGACAATCATAGAAATTAGTTCTATGAACTGTTTCTAGTGTTGAAAGATCCGATAATTAATCAAGTTTATCCTATAATAGTTTTCAAAAAAGAAGGGTTTGCCATATGTGGTCATTACGTAACGATCGATTTTGTCTGGAACAAAAGTCACCAGTCATGACGTCATCAACTTGAACTCCGAGCAGTCAGTCCAAGATGGCGTCGTTTTGTGATCGCATAAGCGTGACTAAGAACGGACAAACTTTGCATAGCCAAGCAAGGGGAAATATCGTGCAACGTTTGTAATTCTTTCACTTTTAATTATTATTACGTATTCGTAACTAGAAAATATAAAAACCAGAATGTTTTCGTAATGTTTATAAGATTTCAGTTACGGATTTGAGCAATAAATGGCGCTGTTACGTCCTGGAAACATCAATCTATAAGGAAATTACGTCATCAAAAGCTCTTCTTTCATGAACTGAAATGAACATACAGCCTATGGTTAAATAACAACAAATTTAGAAATGCTTCTTAAGGTCCTGACTCAAGGAAATATATAAAGCTTTTATATATTTCTTTTACCAATGCACCTAAAATTCTGAAATTTAAATATGAACTTGTGAAGCATGTGAGATTCATATTTTCTTGTTTTAATTTCCAAAATATTCTGTAATTAATTAAATTAAAATTCAAAAATTGTTAATTCAATTAAAATCTATTTCAATAAAAAACTAGTCAGCTACCTGTCGCTTCGCTCCGGAAGCTTCGCTTAAGTAACGGAAAACAACTTTTTATTTATTAAAAAACACACACACACACAAATTACATCAAGTAAACTAAAACTAAAATTTTTTAAAAGTTTTTTTTTTTTTTTTTTAAATTTAATTTTTGATGTCTATATTCTATCAATCCACGACTGCATTTAGAACCAGCGTGTGAATCATATATCTATGATATATTTTTATTTTTTTATAGAGATAAGAATGTAGTCCTCGTGGTCTAATGGCTAAGACATCTAACTTCGGAGCTGGAAGGCTGCAAGTTCGATTCCCGTAGCGAACTTGTAGAAATTATTTCTATTTTCACAAATTACAACAATTGCACCAGACAGACAGACAAATATAAGATTTTAGTAATATAAATATACTTTTCAGTGGTTTTTGAGTTACAAATAGTGATTTTTCAATATTCTACCTAATAAAAATAGTGCTTCTTTCTTTCTTGAATCTCTTTTTGTAATTACAATTGATACCTTTCAGTGGTTTTTGAGTTACAAATAGTGATTTTTCAGTATTCTATCTAATAGAAATAGAGCTTCTTTCTTTCTTGACTCATTTTTTTATTCAAACATCTCCCGTGTACGCATGCTTGTTTTTCAGTACCACATAGAATTTGATTAAGTAAGAATATTATATTTAAAATATTCCAACATTTCGGCAATCATAGTTATAATTGTCATTTTCGAATTACAAATAAATTGACGCATCGGAAATAAATAAAAAATCTTGAGATTCAAAAAAAAAAAAAAAAGGTTGAATTCATTCATTATTGATTAGGGGAAGCGGAAGGACACATAAGTCAAAAAACAATATAAAGGGAGTAGTAGTCATCTTGGCCTAATGGATAAGATGTCCGACTTCGGATCAGAAGGTTGTAGGTTCGATTCCTGTCCCGGACGATTCATTGTAAAATTATTTCTATTTTTCCAATCGCTCAGGAAATTGCGCCAGACAGACAGAGAAATAAAAGATTTTAGTAATATAGATTGCTTCTAAACAAATTTCTTTTTGGAAATGAACAGCATCAAATGAATTTGCATGATATTTAGAAAGCCATTAATGGAAACGTTTTTTATTATGATTACTTGATAGCACATAAGAAAAATAATTGTTTTAGGTTAATTTTAAAAAAACACAACTTTTATTTTTTTTTTAAATTAACTGTTGCACTAATAATAAATATTTTAAATATAAAGTCATTATTTTATAATTTTTTTTATCATTTCAGGTTTTATGTTGAAAATACTGAGCTACACGTCGAAAACACAAAAAATTGACTGTTTTTGAATTTTAATTTAGTTACAGAATATTTTGAAAATTAAAAACAAGAAAATACAAATCCCAGATGCTTCTCAAGTTCATATTTAAATTTTCAGAATTTTAGATGCATTGGTAAAAGAAATATATAAAAGGTTTTCAGTCGCCTGAATTGCTTGAGTCAGGACCTTAAACAAAGATAAACCAGTCTTTAACTTAAGAATGATCTTTGCTGTCTCAGAGCTAATGTTTTTGGGAATGAGAGGACAACAACTTCCTATTTCATACAATTATGCGGAAAATCCACAAGTTCTGACTGAACTAAATAGCAATCAATTGTAAGACATTTCTTTCTTTTTCTGCAAATAGGATTACATACAAAGATAGATGTTAAACAGAATAAATAGCAACATCTAATAGTAAATTTTTCTAATACATTTTTGTAGTAACAAATGCGAAATAAACCACGCTGCTCATTCTCGAACGTTGCTTAAAAAGGAAATTTTCTTTTCTTATCCCTAAAACAAGTTCCTAAAGATCCCTTTAGAGAACAGAGCAGAGAAACGGTCAACGTCAACTTAAAAAGACTATTAACGTCAATTGCATTTTCCAGGGAAAAAAAGTATTCAAATAATTAATCTAAGAAACGAAGCTGTAATTCCATGCTACCAATTATAAAATCTGTCTGGTTTCATTTTAAAGTTTTTAAACACAAAGTTCAAATTACCAACAGAAATTAAAAAGTTCGAAGCAGATTTAAATTTAACAATAAAAAAAAGCCAACAAAGAATACAAACTTCCTCGCACCCTACACTTTGGGAGCCACCTGTTCCAATGATAGATGTTGGTTTAAACTGAAAGATATTCCTAATTTCTTTATTCTTCTTTTACTGAAATTTGCATTTAAAAACCTTGAAAAAGTATGTACAAAAACAAGATTTTTTTCTGTTATTATTTATTTTATTTATAAATTTCATTTCCGCTTTTTTATAACGAATTTCTTTGTCACAAACACCACATTCATAGTATTATATATTTTTTTTTTTAATTCTTTACTAGTGAAATGAGTAATGTAGACTAATTAGCTGAGTCTCAAACTAAATTCAAGCCAAAAAATATTTAATTGTCTGTATTTATTTATTTATGCATTCATTAAAAGCGTTTTTCAATGAATTTCTAAAGGGCATTCTGTTTACACAAGAAAAGGCAAATCAGGTCGAAATGACAGGTGTTCTAATGACCAAACCGTCGTGTAATACGTGGAAGGAAAGATATTCATACACTCCTAATCAATAGCTCTCATGTACAGCTGTTGTAATGTCAAACAATAATAAGAACGATCAATGTCTGGCCTTAGCAATATCACACCAGTCTTGTGGCAAGATATTGCGTTGGCTGAATGAAATGCAAAAAATTCTGCAGCCCTTGTTTTCTGAAACAAATTCAATCGAATAGAAGACAGAAATACAATTTGTTTCAAACAGTTTCACAATATCGTTTCATTGGGAAAGAAAGAGTAAAAATAAAAAATAAAATCTATTTAGATTTTGAAAAAGATTTAATTTAAAATTCTAAAAATGCTGTGAATCAAAAGATGTAAACAAGAGTAAAAACTGGTTTCCTAATGTACACTCGGCCAAAGTGATGCTGAACATACTTTAATTTCAGCCACTTCCTCTGAGACAGGAAGTGACCGCAGACCGGAAGTGGCCGCAGACCGGAACTCTTATTTCTCCCCATCTCTACAGGGATTCCAATAAGGTATGACTCCTGTCATTTGTGGTTTGGACTTAGTGGTGGTGGCAGAGTGAACCTTAGAGCTACGCCTTTACACTTTTATTTACCTTCATTTCAGAAATTTCCATGAAAGACTTGGACATTAGGACAAGAATGCCTCTAAATATTCTTTCATGTCTCAGTAATGTTGCTGCAGTGTTGTTTGCTTAATCCTACTATTTTCTGACTGAGACTTTTAATAATTTTTTTTTTTCGTGAAACTGAAAATGCTCTGAAAGGAAAATGATGTAGCATTATGACGACGATCCAAACCAACTAAAAATATTTGAAAAAGTTTAAATGAAGAAATTTTAAGTCATATTTAAAATAATAATGGAAGATTATAATGAAACTGAGGATTTAATAATTTGCAAAGCAACGTTTCTGGAATTTGACGGAAACCCCTTGGATTTACATTTCTGAATGTTGTAGATTCTAGAAGGAGAACTTGTTGATTTGTGTTTGTTGATTGAAGAAATTAACTCTAGAATAAAAATTAATTCTTTCATGGTAAATCTCGCACGGGATGTTTTAATGGAGATCCTTCTCAGATATTGATTACGATATCTTAATTGTAAGTTAGTTGGCTTATTTCATGAGAAGTTGAAAAGCAAAAAAAAATTTAAACGTTATTTTTATTGATGTTAAGTTAGCATTAAACTTGCTCGCTATAGCTGACAATTCGTTATATCTATGCTCGTCGTATTTTTTTTTTTTTTACAAATTCATCCATTATTGTTCGTGGCTATGGAAAACAACTTCGCCTGATTTTAAAGACATCAAAAAACTGACAAGGAAACCTCTCAAACCTTAAAAATTCAGATTTTAATGAAAATTTGGAGAGTGAATCATTAGATTGTGCTTTTTTTTTTTTCATACAATGAAATAAAACTTAGATGCGAAATCGAGCGGGAAGGACCAAAAAATCGGTGTCCAAAATGATCAAACATCGGTTGTTTTACCTTTCAAATACCAAATGGCGCTAATGATTTGTTGCTAACCAAGAAACCTAGTACTTTTCTATACCTTTTAATAGGAAAGTAAAGTAGCGCCATGTGCTGACTCCTGATGTAACCTCATTCAAAGTCTTTCATTTAAATTTAAAGTTTCCAAATTCGGAAAGATTCTTAAACGTAAAATAGAATAGAATCAGATATAAGGGGAAACTACTGCATGACTTAATTATGATATATAATATAAAGACACATGATCGATAAATCAATTTCATTAATATGTTCAGTGTTGTAACATGGTAAAAAAAAAAGAGCGTGCGTTGAAATCTAACGAATTTTAATTCATTTTTATGAATTAAAAAGTACTGATGGTTTACTTCAATAAAATATTTTGTGTATTGGATCCATTATAAAATAATCTCCTTGATATTTGTTTTGGCATTAATTTTTTTTTAATAGCTTAAAAATGAGAGGTGCATAGAAGGTGTCAGAAGTAGTCAAGTGCATAATAGCATTGAGAGTTTATCGCCATCTGGTGTTTGAAAGATACAACGACCGATTTGTGATCATTTTGGGCATAAATTTTTTGGTCCTTCCCGCTCGATTCCGCATCTAAGATTTAATATCATTTTATAAACACAATCTAATGATTCATTCTGCAAAGTTTCATTAAAATCTGAATTTTTAAGGTTCAAGAGGTTTCCTTGTGAGCATCAAACACAATTAAAAAAAAAAATCAAGAGTGCAATTTTTGGGACGGAATATTAGTTTATTCATTTCGCTGATGTTTCATTCAAGGCCGTATCACTAGAGGCTATGTGTCTTTTATACTATTAGCCTGATCTCTTTGTTAAATTTAGCACAATTCGATGAACAAATACAGTGATATTATGCAGCCAACTAAGCTACTTCAAACGTTTTTCATTATTTTAAGAAAGAAGGTGATGCCTCAGATGCGCTCCAACTCTTAGATAGAAACTAAAAACAACTGTGGCTATTTACATAAATAGGCGATGCAGGGAAAATGGTGGCTTCAACAGAAATATCGCTGTAGTAATTGAGACTGAAAAGGCATTCGGTATTAGTTTTGGACTTGGAACGAGTTGAACATCCCTTTTATGATGCTTAGGTGAGTGACATTTTCTAAGATAATCAATTATCCGATGGTTGATTTGATTCATTTGAAGACTGGAATGTAAAGTGCAAAGTAATTTTGCCTCGTGTCACCTGAACCTCAGAATAAATTGATACAAACAAATTTTAAATCAAAAGGCGCAAAATTACAGCTTACCTCCAGAACTATTTATGACAAAGACAGTTTTATTCCAGAAGCAGATATCTGGAGAAAGCATCTGTGACCACGTGTTGAAGAAGAAAATGTCTAATATCTTAAAATGAACCAATTTGATCACTTTTTCAAGATGACAGCAATGAAAGTAATGTTGAGAAAGATAGTAATTTCTACTTTTGAGAATAGCCTTTGATCTTGTGAACTTTTAAACATCCAATATAAAAACATCCTTTTCAAGGCCACCGAATACAGGGTGGCCATGAAGTCTGGACACATGCGAAAGTACATAAATATAAGCAAATAGACGTGCTTCTAAGTGCTTTTAATACAAAAAAAAAAGACAGAGAGGACAGTAAATGACATTACATGACATGTTCAATATGTTCATTGTCTCAACTCAGTCCATCTTTAAGTTGTCTCAAAGCACACTAGTAAAAGCATACACTACTTTAGTCGAATATTAAAATTGATCCATTGCTCAATATAAGTTACTATTGTCATTATCAAAAATGTACAAGTACTATAAATTTGTGCTGTTTTGGTCTTTGCCTGTGTGACAAGACTTTATGGCCGCCCTGTAGTTCAAATTACAGTAGTACAATAAAATTCGAATCTATTCTCCTAATCTCAACATAATGATGAAAATTACAGATAATTGTCGATTAATATGCCAAATTCTTTATAATAAAATAAATAGTCAAACTGTGAATGAAATGTTTATGTGAGTAGGGAAGACCGGGGTCAGTTGGCATAAGGGGCTAGTTGGCACACAGCTTCTATTTCCTGCCACCGTGTAGCTAGAGCGCTGACATCTTGGTAGTGGGAAGTGTAGGTAAAGGTGCACCATCCACTGTGACTTTAGTTTGCTTGGAAACGTCACGAAGGAAGTGACCTCTGTTTCATCGTTTTTCTGATTGGTGAGTAAATTTTTTCATCGTAATTTTTTTTTGTTCTTGTGAACATGTAGATCGAATTAAGGTACTGCTGATGGCGGTTCTCGAATGAGTGGATAACTGTGGTTGCATGCATGTATCATAATCTTTTGTTTCTGATGTTTGGGATTGTGTGGTATCCATTTCGTTTTGGAAATCCCTGTGGGGCTAGTTGGCGTAGTTAGGTAGGAGTCAGTTGGCATAGCTATGCCAAATGGTAAAAAAGGGGAAAAACTGGAGATGGCCAGACGAGGAAGACTAAATTTGATACGACCAAACTAAAGTTCTGCGAAAATTGAATCCATCTGTTCAAATAACTCCTCTTTTGTTTTTGATATCAAACAATAACTATAGATAGCTAAGAATTCATTGTTTGTTCATACATTTAATTTAATTTGTCATACAGTTGTTTTTTTTTTTGTTCAAGTATTATTAAAATAAAAGTTTTGATAAAATAAAATGTATTTCTCGAAAATTGCTGTGTTTTGCTCAAGTACCCCTATCTATAGCATGTTATGCCAACTCGTCCCCAGGGGTATGGCAACTAGCCCCGCACCCGGGGTTAGTTGGCATAGTTGCAAGCTTTTAGGAAAAGTGTTTTTAGGGTTACCTAAACACGGCTTTAATTAATGGGTCCTACATAATTTTGTAGACAAAAAGATAAGCTATCCGCCGGATTCACCAGAATCCCCTTAAGTAATGCACAAAAAAATAGAAAAATCAAAAACCAAAATCTATGCCAACTAGCCCCGGTCTCCCCTAATCTAAAAATGAAATTAAGGAGTAATTTCGAATTTATCGCCTTAATTTAATGAAAGATAGAAAGCATTTTTTTTGTTCCACAGTAGATGTCGCTCCTAAACCTGGAACGAACAATCCATTACCTAACGTTGCTTTCTTGTTATCTAGTAATGTAATGCTATGGATAACGTAAGCATGAAAAATCAATCAATTCCCGAAATCCGAAATGGAATTAAAGAAACTTCGCAATTAACAGACAAACATTGGGTAAAACAGATAAACAGCTAATTTCATTTGAAGGCAATTCATTTACGAAAGTAAGAAATCAACATTAATAGTATTTATTACTGTACATTCTTATTCCATTTTTTTTTATTGGCAATGCTGTTATCGGTTGATTAGGCCGCAACACCTCAACCTCCATCTATTGGAGTCGACTGGCCTGAAGCTGCCTCCCTGTATTGCAATCGACCACTCCACTGAAGCCAGAAAAGAGGAATTAAAAGGGAAACAGGACCAAAACAAGTCAGAACGTCAGTGACACTTAGCCACATAGGATCCTCCTCCTGTGGAAGAGGAGAGGAGCAGCAGCTCAGCCGCCTCTAGAAGAAGAAAGATCGTCACCGGTACCTGGTGATAAGCGGTCCTCCTCCACCATATAAGGGAGAAAGGCAGCGGCAAGAAAGGCAGCCTTCTCCCACTGAATAGAATAGTTGATCAGCAGTAGCAAGCAGCAAGAAGGATCCTCCTCCACCGCATAGAAGAAGATAGTAACCCATTGGGTCAGCAGCCCAATAGCTGGTAGGAGATCAGAAGGCGACAACCAAGTTGAAGATTAGGGATCCCGAGATGACGGGAACGCAGGAGGTGTCAGCCCTACTAAAGTGATCAGGATTTTGGACGACAACCTAAGAAGGTGACGGCCCAACAGAAGAGGAGAAGAGAAATGGCAGTTGGAGCCAAGACAGACTCAAGAAGACGGTCCGAGGAAAAGTGATCTGAGCGCTTCGTCTACAAGCGCATAGAACTTGGATTTAGGACCGACTGCTTGGCTAGGAACGAAATCATCAAAGATCCTGTTCCAGAAGAAGTCTGGTGGCCGAATAAATTTGCTCTGAGCTACTGGGAATAAATTCAAATCAGTAACAATATATAATTTCATTAATTGTGAAAAAATTAGTAACACAATTCTGGCTTTTAATAGATTCGAAATTTTTTAGTTACTTGATGGCACAAAGATGACACTAGTTTTAAAATGTGTTTGTTTCGATAACATGATTACATTTAAAATCACTAATATACAGAGAGAAGGGGGGGGGGGGGGAAGAAACTGAATTTCAAATCAAAAGTAAATTATCGATTTTCCCAGTTAAGTAGAACTCAATTAACTTAAAAGATTATGACTGACCTGTGGGCAGGGTAAGATGAAGAGCAATGGCGACGCAAGATTTATTGTTAGTAAGTTATTTCCGTATTTGTTGAAATCATTATAAGCTGCTGTTTTCCTTCCTTTTATCGAATTTGGCCAACTAGGGACCACTGAACTAGCTCAACCTGACAACATCAGGGCGAGGCTAGTGAAATTCAAGAAAGGGGGGACGAGAATTATATCCCGTCCAGGATAACCCTGAGATAGTAAGTCCCAGGTGGGAAACGGACGAAACACAGAAGAAGAAAGAAACAGCCATGCCACCACCGGGATTCGAACCCGGGTACTGGCGCATCGGCCATAACGGCAGCCCGCCGGCTAAACAGCTGTTTTATTTTATTTATTTTTATTTTTTTCCCCACTGAAGTTTAATTTTAATGAAGCAGTTTCTCTTAAAGAAATCTATCTTTGTTAAAATGCTTTTCCTGTATTTACACTGAAGGAAAAAAAAATGCAACATCTGCAGTGAGTTATATAAATGTCACGAAATAAAGGAACGCGGTTGTATAGTAAAATGCCTGCAAATGATTAGATTTGGGGCTGATCGATGCTTATTGGACAGGCTTGAGCTTGATCAAATATTGCGACATTGTTCTCAACCACTAAAGGTATCCTTAGGCAGAATTCGACATCTTTTCCAACTGATGTAAGCACGTTTTCAGTGGGGTTGCGTTAGACAGAAGTCGAAAGAACAAGAATGGTAGACCATGATGTTTAATGACGAATCTCGTTTTTTTTTTTTCTTGATGAACAGGATCACAGACATCGTGTTCGCCTCCTTCTAGGGCAAAGGAAGGCCATCTGCGTCACAAACGTCCTAACCTAGTGTGATGGGTGGGGTATTATTATATCGGACATCTCGGTCAGAGCTGGTCATCATAAAGAGATCTCTTAACTGCCCAACAATGTGTTGCCGACATTTTGCAGCCAGTGGTGGATAGTGGAACATATTTCTTTACAAGCAGGGAACTTTTTATCAAGATAACGCAATAATAGCTCGCATTAATCTGCAGTATCTACACGAGCAAAACGTTCGGGTCTGGTCATGGGCAGAGACGCTCGCCCGACCTTACACCTATTGAAGACGTCTGGGACATTCTGGGCTGCCCAGGAAATGCGCCAATCACTCTCGCTCAACTGAAACAGTCATTTCGTGCTACATTGCGTTCCATCCCTCAGGCGGACATTATAATAGCTGTACGATACCCTTCCGCGTTCCTATTCATGCATGCATTGCTGCACGGAACAGTTCAACCTCTTACTAATTATTCCAATTCTCCGGGTTGGTACAGTGGTAATTTTCCATATTTGTTCTTGTCAATGCTAACAGATGTCTGATCTTCAATAAAATGGAATCAATTCTTTTTAACTGTTGCATTTCTTTCTTTATTCTGTAAGTTTCCCCACAGTCAGTTTCTCATAAATCACTGTACGCTTTGAATCTCTTCACTAAGAACAATTCCATTTGTTTTTCTTCTCTTTTCGATGAACAAAATCTAACAACACTGGATATTTTTTCAATCCATGTATTTGCTCTTATCTAAAACTTAAGCTACTTATTAAGCTAAAAAAATTGAGAATGTAGGAGAAATCGAAGCTTCGAGAGAATTTAGAATCTAAAAAAAAAAAAAAGAGATTCCCTTGCTAATTTTTATTTTATATTTCAACTGATGTTTTTAATATCTCATATTATGTAATTCCAACCACACTTTAATGACTGGAATTATCGAATAATGTTTTAAATCTATATAATAAGCGCGAAAGTTTATTTGTTTGTTTGTGTTTGTCTGTCTTGAAACAACGTCGCCATTTCTCAACGGATCTTTACCAAATTTGCCACGGTGGTTCACATACATCCCAGAATAATGCATGAACAACAAAAACCCAAATCCGGTATATTAAGGGGTTAGAGGGGGGGGGGCACTTTCTTGAAGGATAAGTATATCTCCGAAACCGCTTGAGTTGGAAACAACGAATTTGGCATAAGTGTTCTTTGTCAAAATCGAAAAAATATGAATTCGACGAATTTTCGATATTTGGGTCCTGAGGAACACAAACGAGGGGGGAGGAGGCAAAGTTTCTTGAAGGGTATCTGTTACAAATGGATTTCAATATTGTACTGCATGTATTTTTTAGAATTTAAACTATAATTTATTTTTAGTTTTAAGTTCTAGTGTTTAGTTTACTTGATGTAATTTGTTTTGTGAATAAATGTTTTTTTCCTTTACATGTACAAGGCTTCCAGAACGAAGCGACGGACAGCCATCTTTTATAAAATAAATTAGAAGTTATTTGAGAAAATGGCAACAACGGTAAAATAATGATCACACGAAATACCCGCCACAATCTGCGTGGGCGCCATTTATTGACAGAAATCATTAATCTATTTAACTTCCTCCGTTTTTTACTATTTACAGAACTTGAATGACTATTTCCACATATATTAATCAAAGAATGAGGGTGACAAAGGAGGCCCCATGGATCCGAAAAGCTTCGCGTAATGTATGTTTTTAATTGTGAAGTTTACTTATGTGTGTTTGTTTTCAATCCTTTTTAAAAATGTCTTTTTAACACACGTCAAAAATTTGAAATCAAAGAATCTATAACAAGTCATGGGTTTTGTTTCTTTATTATTTAATTTATATTGGTACATGAAGATTTGGGTTGTCTCAAAAAGGCCCTACTAGATTCAATAATGTCTTAATATTTCCATGTGAGATTTCAATTCAAATTCATTTCATTAACAACTTAAGTAATTTAAAATATATTCCAATTAAATTACAAATAAAAAAAAATCGTAAACAGAAAAAATCGAATATATAATTTAAAAAAAAATAACTGAAAAATGTTTTTGGCCGAAATCCACACTAAATCCCATACCATACTAATTGTATGTCGATTAATTCTCTCATTCGCTTTTGGACTCAAATGAGCCATCTTAAAACAATATACATTTTTTTTTTGTTAGTTGTACGTATATTGAATAAGTGGATTTTCAGTTATAAATGTCTATTATAGATAGTAAAACGTCTGTATTAGGTTATGTTAATGTATGTATGTATGTATGTATGTATGTATGTATGTATGTATGTATGTATGTATGTATGTATCTATGTCTTTATGTTTATATATTTTTCATTCTTATCTCATTTGTATAGTTATCTGTAGTTTATAGTTTCGTGTATTTGATTTACAATCATTTATAAATTAGAATTCAAACGCATGTAAAAATTCATAGCATCAATCAACAAAGGTTAATTGGACAAAGAAAAACAAAAACAAAATCAACACCAATTGGCACAAAAGACATACAAAGATGTTTTATATAAAACAAATTATTCAATTATTATCACTATACTATCGAAAAAGACGTATCAAAATACACTCTAAATAATGGTGTCCTTAAATATTATGCTGAACGCCGATTTAATTTTTAAATAAACATTTTAAATTCATTAAATTATTTTATCACGTGTTTTTTCTTGATTTTCTATCATACTAATTTATTGAATATAAGAAAAAAACATGACAATTTTTTTTATAACTCAGCTTTTTGAATCATTACAACTATTGGTTCCACATTGTTTGCGAACATTATTATTACAATGAATGATGTCGTGTGATATTTCCAGAAAAAATTGAGATCAAAAATATGTACCTGAATTGATAAGCTATCCGTTCTCTACGACCGAAAGGTTGTACAGTATTAATAAAGGTGTAAGTCATTTCTTTAAGAGATTAACTCAATGTACTTATCTGCTAAGGTGAGTTTCAAGAAATAGTAATGACGTGATTGTTTTGGCTACTTCTACAATCCAACAAAGATATTTATTATCTATGGCTGAATATGCTCTTATTTGCTTAAAATTGATTTTGCCTTCTTATCAAATCACTGCTAAATAAAAATTCAGAAAAAAAAATAATAAAAACATGAGTAAAGCATTGTACACAGATATATAAACAAAAGACGTTTCTGCATCCACTCTCAAGAAAAAATCCATTGCGAGACATTTCGAATGATTTAAACATAATTATTTAAATCCATGCACAAAATGCTTAAGTTATAACTACAAGTATCTTATAACAAACATCAACAACATTATCATCATTATTTTTATTGCGTACTTACTATTGATTGCTTCTATACGAAATATCCAAAATAGTGCTTGTTACAGATGTTTCTTTAATAAATGTTACAAAACATAAGCGTTAAAAATAAATCATATTAGTTGATTGAGTATAAAATTTCATATAGTCTACTCTTTCTGCAACAACTCAACAAATCCCTTCTTTAATAACTGTTTGGAAACATTATTCAAGAAATGTTAAAATATCGTCGTGCATTTCACCTTTTTTCTTTGTTACTAAATCAATTTTCCAATTGTCTTAACGGGAAAACTTACAAACGAACAATCGTTCCATTCTATCCAATAGGATTTCTGCAACTGACAAATGAAATCAAAAGAAACAAACCATTAACGGGTCTCTGGGAAATAAAATATTCTCATAGTTTTTGTCCCGTGCTTATTTTTCTTGTATCAACCTCGTTAATGCAACAACATGTAACTTATCATTTTCTTGGGTCCATTTTTCTTTTTTTCTTTACATCACTGCAAGTCTTTACAATCAATCTCGATTCGAATCATCCAATTTGAAACGCGTCTCGATCAATTCAGATTATCAGCAGAATGGGAAAAAAATATTTTTCACTTTTCTTAATGCGAAAATCGAATGCCAATTCCAACTGTCTGGAAACCACTTTGGTTTGCCCAAACTAAGTAGAAAAATATTTTTTCTTTCTTTTTCCTGAGGTGCTCTTTCCAATCGTTCATCTAAATCTTTGAGGCAAATCAATTGGGAAATTTTTGTAATATTTCAGCAAAAAAAAATATCATTAATTCCTTAAAATAAAAATAATGATAACTTTAATGAAATCTCTCTTCCAGCATCAATTGACTAATCTGAGGTTTTCAGTGAAGTGCAATTAGCGACTAACGAGGATTAATAGCGACGATGTTTTCTGAGTGCGCTAAGGAGTTTGGGAAACGTTCATTTTAAATTTCCAAAAACATCCTTTTCAATCAAATTTATTCTTAAATTAACAATTAACAAAAGAAACACTATCTGAATTTTTAAAAAGAAACTTCGTTAAATAAATCTTTAAAAACTTCAATTGTAAAATTTTATTCAATTGTAAGTTTTAATAAAAATAATGTAAAACGCAATTTTAATTTATACAAAGCTTTTCGTTGGAATCAATATTCATGTGCCAGCGTTTCGAGGCTTTGCAGGCTACACAATGATTCCAACAATATGTCCTATTGGCCTGTGCATCGAAACCCCGCTGTTTACTGGTGACTGCTTGCAGCTGATGATCGCCATATTAGCGTGAAACAACTGAGGATGTAACTTTGTAAACACTTGGTCTCAATTCATTGCTCATTAAGCTTTTCTTTCTTACATAAAATTATTTTGCAGTAGTTTCCCATTCGCTAAGCTTTTATCTGAAATAAAATCAAGAATATATTTATTTATATTCAGTTGTATAAAAACAAGGTCCATTATATTTTTCAACAAATTTTTTAAATCTTTGTGTTTTAATATTTAGAGAATTTTAGCATTTGCAAACGTAAAAACTCATTCGTAACCTGATGAAAGGATTCGATTAGGAATCCTGAAACGTAGTGTTTTTAATTGTTTTTTTTTAAAAAAAAACTGTGTATTACCGTCTATGAGCTGAATTGGTTTAGAAATTTTAAACTGTAAATTTCTGCAAGTTAAATACTTCAGAAAAACGTCTCTTGTATTTCAATTCACTGTTGCAGTTCTCAGGCTCTGAGGATAATTTATCTGAACTTCTATATGAAGAAAATTTTAAAAAATCAGACACTAATATTGAGTTTTCTCAATATTTCAGAATATGAAAAAAGAATATTTGAAGCTGCAGATTCTCATAGATGTGTCTTTCAAGTCTCATGATCTAATTTTACAAATTCTTTCTGTGGAATTAATGAACAATCCAAGGATATGTGTAATCATCCACCATTTAGACAACAGTCAACTCTGAACTACACTCATTACCAAAAAAAAAACGACGCACCTAGAAGGAGTTGTCCGATTGTATGAAATTTCGTATGCAAAGACATTGGGACCGCTCATGCAAATGATTAAACTTTGGTGTCCAATGAATGAAAAGCGAGAGCTACAGTGCACGGGAACTGCGCACTCAGCAGGTGTATATAAGAAGCGATTCTCAATCTGATGGACAAAATTTCTGTTGCATTGCGAGTTAGGATACCTTTCAACGACTGAAAAAATGCCTCGCTGCAGGATTCGAGCTCATTACGTGCAACTGTCAGAGTTTGAAAGAGGTCGTATCATTGGATTGAAAGAGACAGGTTGGACAAATCGGAGAATCGCTCGTCATATGGGTCGAAGTGATACGGCGATTAGAAGATGCTGGCAGGAATGGGTAGACAAAGGCAGATTTCAGAGTCATGAAGGTAGCGGTCGCCCTAGGGCCACAGCAGAGCGGGAGGATAGAGTGATTGTCAGATCAGCTGTCACAGCGCCTGAATCATCGTTATCAACCATCAGACGTGCGACCCGCACACGAATGTCCACCATGACCATTCACAGGCGGCTGAGAGACCGTTACGCCACCTGCCACTCACGTCTGCACACCGTCGGGCCAGATTTCAGTGGTGCTTGGCTCGATCCGATTGGAATGATGCTGACTGGGGACGTATAGTGTTTAGCGACGAATCCCGCTTCCAACTGTGTCCTGACGATCGTCGCAGACGTGTCTGGAGACGCCAAGGGCAGCGTGCCGATACTGCTTTCACTATTGCACGCCACACAGGCCCTCAACCAGGAGTTATGGTCTGGGGTGCCATTTCCCTTGATAGCCGGACCCCTTTGGTCGTCATTAGCGGCCCACTTACAGCACAGCGGTACGTCGACGACATTCTGAGACCTGTTTTGTTACCCTTCCTTTTGCAGTACCCTGGCCTTATTTTTCAGCAAGATAATGCCAGACCACATACGGCACGTGTTGCTCTGACCTGTCTTGCAGCTTGTGAAACACTTCCTTGGCCAGCCAGATCCCCAGATCTCTCTCCAATCGAGCATGTCTGGGATATGATGGGAAGGCGACTGCATCCACCAGGGAATGTGGATGACCTAGCCCGACAATTGGAGCAAATTTGGCAAGAAATACCGCAGGAGACCATCAGGGAGCTTTATCACTCTATGCCACGTCGTGTGGCAGCTTGCATTCAGGGTAGAGGTGGGTCAACACCTTATTGAGCTCATTACTTTGTAACTCTGTAACTCTGAAATAAATCATTCAATTTGTCTGAAATTTTAATCATTTTCTATTCTGTACATAATCTTCCTCTCCACCAATTTTTGTTTCCATCGGACAACTTCTTCTAGGTCGTCGTTTTTTTTGTTAATGAGTGTATTTAGGATTTATGTAATCTTCATTTTATTTCAGATAAAAGCTTAGCGAATGAAAAACTACTTAACTTTGCAAAATAATTGGATGTAGGAAAGAAAAGTTTAATGCTTTTATGTAAATTAAATTTGCTTTTTAGGCTTCTGAAATACGCCTTACATACCCGGTTTATCTGTCTGTGGACACACATCCCACAATGCTTCGCAGCGGCTTCTGTTAGCTCAGTTGTAGGTGGCCTGAATGTTGAATGTTCTAGGTGGCCTGTTAGCTCAGTTGGTTAGAGCGTCGTGCTAATAATGCGAAGGTCGTGGGTTCGATCCCCTCATGGGCAATTTTTTTTTAATCATTATTAGGAATTAAGTGTATTAAAAAGGTTTGAGTTAAGAATGACGATTATTCCATATAAATAGGGGTGGGTAAGATAGCGTGGTGTCGCAAACAGACTCGCGCGAGCATTTTCTAGACCACCCGGCGCAGTCTATTCTAAAGTAAAGGTGACTCAGAAGCCGTTGCGAAGCACTGTGATTGGTTTACTAAACACTATCCCTACCTTGTTTTAATTTAAGACTTACACAATTATGATTTAAAGATTCAATTCAAAACAGAATATAATTTCTTTCTTTTTGGTTGTAATTCCTTACCTTTTGCTGTAGTTGCTTTCTCGATGGCAACGGAAGATATTCTTCGTCTATGTCAAATGGAGCCTGCAAAGCAGGACTTATAAAATCTGGAAAATAGACAAACAAATCAAATATGAAATGATTTCACAATCAAAACCGAAGATGCAATCTATAAAAATCAAACATCAAAAATCAAATCAAAAGAGAACTTAACAAAATGATATTACAGTGAAATTTCCCTTCTAATCTAATCTTATAAGAGAAAACCTTCTAATTTCATCCACATAACGAAGATTTGTTAAATGATAGTTCTTTTTGTAGTTCTATTTGTGTATCTACACACGTTAACGATATTTCAGTCCTTTTTGATCGTAAAAACCAAAAGTCAATGTTTTATTTCTTCGAAGCCTCTACTCCATTTATCTCATGAAGACAATAAATTCAGTTTCAAAGATTCGTTGATTGCATCCAATCTAATCCCGTTTGGTAAAGTTCCAACGTTTCTTTGACCAACAGGGCTCAGATGATTGGATGATCAGCGCCTATCTACACCACCAGGAAAGAAACCTGATACCCATACTACAGAGGACTGGGTAGACCCTAGGACCCGTTTGAAGGAGAATGGAACTTGGAAAAATCTCTTTCCGAAGCCGGAATTGAACTCGCTTCCTCCAACCTCTTACTACTGTATCTTACCACTGTATGCTTATCTTACCACTCAGCCACCAGGCCCACCATTTAATTATTAAGTCATATAAATTTCTAAATAATCTCTGAATCGTAGAGAAGAACATTCCTTTTAATGTTCAAAATGTTTCTATGCTCCTCTTAAATTTAGATAAAGAATCATGGTGCTGTTGTTTCTTTTACAGTCTACAAATTTTAATGCAATCTAACAGTAATCTATTTTATATTCAGTACATAAAATATTGTGATTTATTTTTTTAAAATCACTGTTAGCCAAATTTATAATTTGTATTCAATAATTTCTTTTCCTGCACAAGAATTAATGTGGGTGAGAAAAGAGCAGACATTTATTTGAAATTTAAAAATGGATTCTATGCGAAAAAGCTTTTCTTCTTTTTTTTTTTTTTCTATGTATTTAAATATTCTTACTGATGATCTAATTCATGGATCACAAGCAGATCAACACCCACCTTACGACCACCATTGTTATAAAGACATTATTACTCTTTTATAAGTCATTGTATTTTCTTTTCTTAGGAAAAGAAAAACATGAAAAATAATTCAGATCTTATATATTCAAAATTTTAATTTCCGGAAATCTTTCAATTTTAATCATAAAATCAAAAAATCAGGCTAAAGAAAGTGAATGTTTTGGATTACTGTTCGAAAGGAAGCTCAGATGCTATGGATTCCTTTTCATTACATAAGGATTAAGCATTTTTTTTATTATTTTTTTTCTCTTTGGAAAAATCAATGCGAAAATAAATTATCTTGAAAAATTCGTGTCAGTCGAATTCCAAGGGACTGTTCGCAAGGAAAGAAATGATCCCAATATCTATCCGACTACAAATTGCACCTGGTCTCTCACATGTAGTTATTATAGAAAACCAATGTCTATAAACATTTTCTCCTTTGGTCTTTTAAATGTGGATGATCTAGTTCCTATAGATCGAAGTCGAAATTCCAGTTCATTTTTTAATAAATTTTCACGGGGTTGGGGGTGGAAGATTCAATTATTTTTCCTTGATGTCTTTGATAAAAGTTTCAAACCTAAAATTGTGGGGGTTTTCTAAATTTTTATTCAGAAATGGAAAATTAGAAATTAATATCGTACAACGGACATCCACTTCTACAAATATGAATAATGATTCCATCCTGCACAATTTTGATTTACCTCTTCGTTTCCAAGTGTCGGAGTTTGATAAAGTGGAAGGACGACCTTGATTAAATAAAAAAAACATGGACTATTTTGATACAACGCCATCTTCTCTTATGATACGATACTATAGCCTGTAACATATAGAAGACTAATGGGGACCACTACCTACAGAGCAGATTTCGGGTCCCCAGCGGACACAACACACAGAAGAAGACGAAAGAAACAACCATGCCACGACCGGGATTCGAACCCAGGTATTGTATGATACGATACTATAAAATCTCACCAAATTACATAAATTCAAAAGTATTTAAGAAAAAAATCCCTTTATCTACTTTATTTCCACTTGCTAATACATGAAAGTAAAATCTTTAAAACAGATTGAAATCATTTCTGAATTTCTTGTTAACAAGAACAAGTCGAGGATGTGTAAGTGAACAAAAACACATCTACTAATCATTTTGTCTGATAAGTGGAAGACCTTTAATTAAACATCCGGAAACTTCAGAAATACAAAAAAAAATTCTATAATTAATGGCTACATTCTCTACTCCACAATCCTATGAAGCTGTCGTAGCCACAATTTTGTCAATGCAGTGCCTTCAATTTCAGTCAAAGATAGTAAGTGCTGCTACGTTGAGGAATTGATGCCAGAGAATCCATTGGTAATGTACTTTGAAAGATCTGGTGTGGAATCTTAAAAAATAAATAAATAAAACTGTTCATTTGTTTTTACATATACTATTACATTTTGTCCTAATAAAAAGCTGTCTTGGAGAACGCTGAGAAAGGAAGTATGGAATGTTTTTACCAAAACTCATTTCTTTTCCGGATTATTTTTTACTTTTTTTTAGGAGTGAATTGAGCGTAGAACCACCCATCGCAGTATGTGAATGCGATTCTTCAAGAAAAAGGAAGACGTAGACTCTTTCCTTTCGTTTTCTCCAATGACTTACGGTTCGTGTTCGAAGGTCCGTGTTCTATGGATCTCTTAGTGTTCTTAAGATGCCGAAGAATCCATAGGATTTCAAAGGAACGATACTGAGGTGGTTTCCCGTTGCCTTCCGTTGAAGAGAAAGATAATGAAAAAGACAAACACAGGAAAGGAAATTTTTCAAAGAAACATGCCAACGACGGGATTCGAACCGAGGTTCCGACGCATCTGTTACATTCAGCCGCACAAGACCACGCTGGAACGGCTTGTCCAATGGCAGAGTGGACTTAAATGAAACTGCAAGGAATTCGTCCTTTTATTTATAGTGTCTTCATCCGCTAGAAGAGTAATATATCCGGTTACAAGCAAAAAAGATATGTTCCTTTCCATCACCAATGATCTCGTTCACAAATGGATCTCTCTATTTTTACAATTTCCTTTGAAGTTTAACAAAAACAAATAAAAAAAGAAAAAAAAAAAACAATAATAAAATAAACAAACACATAATTGGAATGATCTTTAGCCTTTAAACGCACTTGCAGCCAAAAGTGGGGACTTGCAGCCAAAACCACAAAATTGAGAGGGGAAAAACCAAGCCTTGTGCAGTTCGCTGATCGCTTGTGGTTTTTGTCCATCCCCTGTTGTAGTGGAGAGGAATTGCTGGAGGGTCTTTTACCAACTCCTCCACATGGAACCAGATCTATTCTTCTCCACGACAACAGGCAAAGACCACAAGCGATCAGCGAACTGCCCAAGGCTTGGTTTTCCCCGCTCTCAATTTTGTAGTTTTGGCTGCAAGTGCGTTTGAAGGCTTACCCCCAACTTTTATGTATTTGTAATTTTTTTAGAAGTCCGGATGCAACCCAATCTAGTAATTAAACCCATTTCTTTTTCTTAAAATGCAATGATGGAGGACATACTTTAGTTGTTAGATTGGCGAATGGTTTGAATTAGAACCAACCAATAAATTGCAAACAGAACCTTTCCTTTTGGGATCTATTTAATAGTTTCTTTGTTTGTTTTTTTAATCTTAGATATTTCTTATAAACATTTTTCACGAGTATGTCTGGATTTTTAAAAAAGGTAAGATGGGAAGATAGCAGTGAAAGCAACAAAATTTATGAACAAAAGTTAATATTGGAGAAGAATAAAAAAAAACATAAAATGATAACACAAAGAATTAGAACATGAATAGTTTTTTTTATTTTTTATTTAAACTAGCCGGGTACCGTCGCTTTGCTTCGGAACCCTTGCATATACAGCTTTAAAAACAAAAACGTTATTTATTTAGCAAATTAATATCGAGATCGGAGAATCTACGAGTTCCCAGCCCGTTGTGGCCTTCTCCGCTTAACTCAGGTGTATTGCGGGTTGGCGCCACACACCTGGGTTGTCAAAAAAAAGCATGTTTTTACCTGTCACAAGTGTGACATCTATATAATAGATATATAAAAACACGCGCGTATTCGAATGCAACGTTGTGTCAAAATTTCAAAGCAATTGGTGAAAAACTTTCGGAGATTTAAAATTTTTGAACAAACGAACACTTACATTTTTATTTATATAGAATCGTGCATGATAGAAGTTACCCAGTTATAGAAATTAATTATCTGCACGTTAAACTTCATTTATTATGATTATTCATATCTTTTTGTGGCACTTTCTTTCTAAAAAAAAAAAAAAAAAAAAAGCCAGTGTACCCTGAGAGTTATCCTTTGAAATCCTGTGAGGTTGCAGGCAATTTCTTTTTCTTAGCGACGTAAACCTTTCCATATTAGGTAAATGTAAAAACAAAACTCGCACCATACTTCATAGATAACCGAATTTTCGGCGATTTATTTACTCTCCAATCGCCTTCTTCATAGGTTTAAATAAATATTAAAAAGAATGAAAATTACAATAAAGTTAAAAACAATATGAAAACATCAGAATGCGTATGCTACATAAAAACAATGCAATACAGTTTGAAATTACATATAAACAAATAAATTTAATAAGTAGTAACACATTTATTATTTGTAATAATAACATATTGTAATATTAACAAAACAATGAGTCATTTTGTTAGAAATTTCTTTAATTTAGTGAATTATTGTTCCTTAAATTTTAATCTTTCTCTTCTTTTTCTTGTTTGTTTTTTCTTGGAACTGATTGCCGGGTGCGGTTATGGATTCCATAGCCTTTCATACTTTTGGTCTTGTCATTGAGGGGTAAATCTGGCTGATGATCTATAATAATGGTGAAACAGCTGTTCCAGATTCCCCATCAATGACAAAATTAGAGCATGAATAGTTTTTTTTCCCTTTAAATTTATGAATGATGGCAGTTTCCCAGTTATAGAAATTAATTATCTGTACGTTAAACTTCATTTCTTATAATCCATTTTAGTCTATCATTTTTATTTTTTATTGTCCAATTATGGAACTGAAATCCGTCTGAAGTAAAATAATCTTTTTTTTCCTGCAACATTTCTAGACAATTATCGATATTTCCCTGACTAAGTTATCATTACTGTTAGAATTTAATAGGATGAGGTTGTGGATATTCTGGAAAGGATTTAACGGATGTAAAAAGAGGCCTGGTTCCAGGTTTCGGATTAATAACTAGAAGGAAAGAAGCCTCCATGTCTTCCTTCCAACTAATTATTAAGAATAGTTTCAGTCACCTGACCTAAAATAAATCACGAACAGTATTTTCTTTATTATTCTAACAAAATATTCAATCAAAATAAATTGATCGTAGCTTTGTAATACTTTTTTAATCCGATTTTTCGCTAATCGTCGCATTTTTCTCATGTTTCTGGTAAACAAAAGGAAACTCCCACTTTTTAATGAAACTTTTTTTAATGGTCGTAAATCAACTAATCCAATTAGGGACAGTACGTGATCTTCATTTACGTTAAGATTTATGGGGCTGTTTCTATGTCGTTACTTATTGTGACTCTGCTATTACCAACAGATTCTTGTTTTGATCCCAACATTTCGCGTTTAAAGCCCTTCCGTGCATCTTAAACAAGACTGAATAATTTATCGACCGTTAATAAACGAGCTTCCACTCTCACCGGAATGTTTTATGGATAATAGGTTGGGAAAATTTCCGGAGAGAAGGAAAAACACAGAAAAAAGGCTGCTGCACTCAGTCACAAGCGTTAGCCACCAAACATTCAGCTTTAAATAAGAAATCGTGACGAATAATAAAAAAAAAACCACTCTCATTTCTCAACTGGATTCAACCTGATCACAAGGAAAATAGATAAATTGGAATTGGAACTGAAGTTAAAAATGGCTAATTTCTAGTTTCTGAAATACAGCAGAATTCGTTGAGATCAAATTATTACATTGAAGTAATAACATAGCCATATCAAATACTATAAACAAAGCTTGGAAATATCCACGGAAAAACAAATTTTAAGTTTGAAGATTTTCATTGACATCGCAACAAAGAAATAAGTAAAACAAATGATAACAGACCGAAATAAATAAAAGGTCCATAAAATTAAACAGAAAGTAAATAAAAAACATTGTGATAAAATAAATATGTTAAGAAATAGCTTAAAACAACAACTTCAAAATTTAAAAATAAGAAAAAGTTTTAGTAAACCACCTTTTGAATATATCGCCTGGAATTATACATGTTGTTTTCTTTTATTTAATAAGCTCCTCTTATTCAAATGTTCAATTTACACTACAACGAAGCAGAGAGTTTTCTAGCTTCATCTTACAATTACATTTTCAGCTATCTAGGATAATTCGTTATTGATTTACTGAAGCGTCAAATTAAAATACAGTATATTATAAAATTGTGGGAAGTGTCTCTCAGCATCGATGTGAGGACAGCCTGTGAAGTTTCTAGAGCGATTTAAGTTCTAGTAAAGTTCTTATAGTGGAATCGTACGAATCGAACATTATTTTATTAGAATTCCCTGATTTTCGTTGGGGGAAATCAAATTATAAAGTTAACATGAAAAAAAAAATCGAAGAAATGAGCATTTTCTTTTTTATAGCAGATATTGCTATTAATAAAATTACTATGAATTTGTGAAAGAAAAATAATTGAAAAAGTTAGAAGCAAAAGGATTAACAGGTGTTTTTTTTTTAAGGTTTTTGTAAAAAAAAAATAAAGATTTAGGTATGATTTTATTTCTTGGGTAAAAGATTATAAGTGAAATCCCTGTCTGTCTGATATTGTTCCCTACCAACTCCTTATTGTGTGTTTTACTTTCAAGCTATCAAGACTACTAAATTTACTTTAAAGGGTACTTTTTCATTTATATCCATTTGTTTTTAAGGCAAACAGTTAATAAACAATTTTATATCAATTCAAAAAAAATATCTACCAAGTATTAAACCCGAATTAATCTGGCACCGTTTACTTCTAACAGTTGATTAATCAATAATTTGATTTACTGAAAGTTCAATTTGAGTTTGCAAATAGTGCGAATAATAGTCGTTTGTATTGCTCTTCAATAGCTAACAATAAAAGAGATGAAAAGCACATTTACCTCTTTCGTCGAACATGGACATGTACTTCAGCTGCTGGTGTCGTGCTTTGTCTCGCCATGTTTTCAACGTCAGGTCATTTCTAAAACGAGATTCAAACAACATACAGTTCAATGAAGTTTTCCATTATCAATTAAATTTATATCACAACATCATTTAATATTAATATAACAATAGATTGACTTATTATTCATCAGAAACACAAGACTGCCATCTACTTTCATGTGGTCTTTAAACACTAAACATTCAATAATTTATCTTGGTGGTTTTTTTTAATCACTTTGCAAACAAAAACAGCTTCTTTATTGTGGAAAGCATTTAAAATAAATTAAACATAACACTACAAAACTAATGAGGTGAAAATGATGCCGATACATATTATCTCCGTTAACTTCCTCCCTATCTTCTATGTTTGCATACACACAAAATAATACACTGGTGTGCAAAAATTTACAGACGACACAGGTTGTTGTATGCATAACGTTCTCACATCACACAAACCTACTCCATTATTACGCATGTGCTGCTGCTCCTGTTCCCAGACACGGCCAAGCATTCTATTGCTATACAGTGTATTGGCATTATGTTACTTTTTCCACTTCGTCCTTAAGTTCCACTTCGTCCTTATGCACGCCAATGTAAAACAGTTTTAACAAAATGAATATGAGTAAAAACAATATAAAGCAAAATTTATAACACTTTAATATTTAGTTCAATAATTTTTTGGAAGTAAGGGTATAGGTTATTGAAAAATTAAGAACTTCAGAGAATCAAGCTAACAATGATAGGCCTACTATATCTCACATATTTCCCCTTAAATTTCAAAGGAGATAAAAACAAAACATAACATTGCACATAACATCAGCTTGATTTCTGTGAAGCTATACTATGCATAAATAGCACAACTAATTCTAACAAAAATCCTCAAAGCGTCTTAAAAGTGAGTGAAAAACAACGCTTTATCAGTGGTGTTTCTTGGAATGTTTCGTCACTCGTGGGCAACGTGTCTGCTGGATAATGAGCGGTAGTAATTGAACGAATTAATCCGTGAACTATTTCTGTGATTTTTGTTTTTAAAACGATTGCTCAAGAAAATGTCAGTAGCTATAAAGTAAATTCATATTATTAATGATTTCTGTAAGGATAACATTGTTGCAAGGCACGAGTAAGCTTTGAGAAAGTAAAAATGAACTACTGGAGGCCAAGAAGTTAGTCAAAGTTAGTTCTAGGGACCAAGGATTCCCATTATGCACTTTATTAGTTTGTCAATTACATGTTTTATCTTACTTTTGTTTTTAGCTCCCAGCAACAATCAAATGACCTGGTAAATTTCGGCGATGATGTGTTGCTTCTCTTGGATAGTTACTGTGGTGTGTGGCCCTTCTGCAGCATGTTTTGTTGCAATATAATCAGTTTCTTCAAATTTCATTCTTGTTTGCAGTCATTGTTTCACGTTTCGGAGAAAAACCATATTCCTCATCAAATAAACGTTTTGCTGCAGAAATGTTGCCCTTGGACTCCTAAATAAACTTATGATTGATACTACGTTGCTTTAACCAATCGGAATGCACCACTTTCCATGCCTACAATTATGAATAATCGCACAGTTAGTAACATGCATTCATATTAGTGTTCGTACTGATGTCAGGTGCATTCCCACTGTTGTACATAGATGAAGCATTCTGTTGCCCGCCTTATGTTAGGATACTGTTATTCTTGTGAAAACTATAATCTGCTCTCGAAAATGGCTCGCAGGAAAAAGGTACCTGGTTGACCGGATCCAACTGGTACATCCTGTATACTCTCTGTTCTAACACATACTCTCATTTTCCCCCTAATATTTTTATTTATATGAATTTAATAGTAATATATGATATATTTTTATGAGAGAAAGCAGTATAGTAAATCTAGATTTCCTACAAAAAAAAAAAAATTCATCCCATGTTTTTTCCATCTCCATAATTTAGAGAAAGAAATAATGAAGAAAAAAAGGGAAAGAAAGAGGAGTGGGAGAGGAATAAGAAAATAAATACGGTACGTTGAATTACAAAAAGCTAGTGCATTTTTTTTTTTTTTTGCATCCAAATATTTGTAAATGTTCAAACGAACCGTTTGATTGAGTTGTTGACGATCCGAGGTTTTCTCGTAATGTAATATTGCCAAGGCAGTGTCAGCCGACAACGGAAGTACCTTCCAAACAAGTATGAAATTATATAAAGTCAAGAAGCCACTGTACTAGATCCTCCTTCTAAACGAAAAATCAATAAAATATGTCACCTTATCGAAATTTCTATGCTTGTTCATTCTTTCTTGCTATTCATGCAAATCTAATGCCTTTTTTTTTCCGATTTCGATTTGAACTTTTTTCCATAATTGGATTTTAAAACTTTTAAAATAAATTAAGAAATCTGAAATGGACAGAGAAATTGAAAAATCTCCTCTACTTCAATCTTCTTCCTTTGATTGTTTCTCCACTGAAATAAAAAAGTTCTTTCTAAAAACACTGAAATAAGAAGAGGTTTACGTTAGATTTTTTATATTGTGATTAATTAATAAGAACCTATGAAAACATTTGATTTCTATTATTTTTTTTTATGTTCATAACGTCTTCCGAAGTTAAATAGTTGTGTTTAATAATTATTCCAGATTGATTTTTTTTTAATTTGCTTCTAATTTTATCCTTGAAAATACATTATTTTATCATCTACTGAAGAAACAGCAAGACTAGAAACAATAAGTTTAGCATTTACAGTTGAATTTTGATTCTTATATTTTAATTGTGACGTTTATATCTGAATCAGTCTGATTTCTCAGATTCTATTTCATTTTCTGTTCTTCTCTGATCAGGTGCTATTTTTATCCCATTTTCTTCTCTTTATCTTGTGGCTCTTCTGCCCAATTGTTTGCGATCAGATTGAACTTGTTTAGAAGGAAGCTGGGATTTCTCTTCCCCTTCAAACACTGATAGATAAAATCTGTGATGCTTCCAATGGATTTAGAAAGTGAAAGCAACAGACACATTCCAAGGGTGAGGGTTAAAATTAACCTAAAATAAAAGAAAACTCGACAAAAGTAAATACTGAGCTAAATGCCGAATATTCACAAAATTAGTTCAAAAGGTTCAAAGATAATTAATTTTTGAAAGACTTATTGAAAAAGGACCAATTCGTTAGTTGGTCCTTCATAAATATTATTTTATGAAACAGTGTTTAAAATAAACAGTAGTAAATTTTAAAAAAATGATATTAATTTCAATCATAGAATTGGATGGTGTTTATGTATCATTTGACCAAGCGCCAAAATAGATTTTTTTAGATTATTGCTCCATCTACTAGCGAAAGATGTAAAGTCTTTATAAAAAATTGTTCCTGCTTGCTATCTCAACATAATTATGTGGAAAATTAATTCTGAATAAACTCCAATCGTCTAATTGTAACGAATAAGCTTTGCATCATGTGACTAACGACCTTTGAAGCATGGCCACTTTTCTTTTCTTTATACAGTATACTCTCGATATCTCGAAGTCGAAGGGACGCTAAAAAAAATTCGAGAAGGTCATAACCAAAACATAAAAATTCACGTAAAAACACAAGATACGGAGTAATATTCTAAAAATTAGAGTCTTGATAGATGAGAATAAGTATAAATATGTAATGATAGTTACCAATAAGTCTAAAAACAGCAATAATAATTTTAATTTTTAAAAGTAGTCGAAAATAATTACATTAAATTGAAAAGAATTAGTAAAATACAATGAACTTACATTGCTAGAATTTCTTAAAAAATACCTCTGTTTGCTTCGACACAACTGAACGGCGATTTTTCAGGAAAAAATCATTTTTTACTTCGAATAATATTCGACATAAGGTTTTGAGTGAAAACTCTTCGACATAAAAATTAAAATTATCATTAGATGAATATGTAATATCAAGGGAGAAAATAATTTTTCAACATATCAAGGTTTTCGAGATATCGAGACTATACTGTTTTTGTTTTTTTTTTACTTTTTTATGAACAAATGTCATCTGGTTAAAAGTTTAAGCTGCTCGAAAATTTGATTCCTACATTTTCTTCTTGTATTTATTTTTCTTATCTTTATTTTAAGAGGTCCATTTTACGTTGTACGATTAAACTACCTTTTCCTCATATATCTTAGTGTCTTTGTACAATGAATAACCCTGATTGATGAGTCTCGAAACAGCTAATCACCAAGAACGATCTCACCAAGGCTCAATGACTTTCTTACATTAAGAACTTCTTGTTTGAATATATGTATAAAGTACAAAGGGAACGTATTTCAAAGCAATCCTTTACAAAACTACTCAAAATTAGTTAATAAGAATAGCCTCAAATGTAACTTACCCATATGTTACATTTGAGGCTACGTTTGTTGATTTCTATGAGTATTTTTAATAACCAAATAATAGATTTAATAGTAATGATTTATTTTATAAATAACAACTTAAAACAATCGGAAATTAACAATCAATTACATCACAATATACTCCTGAATACACCTAATCTGATCAAAGCATAGAAATTATTTACAATTTTTGATACTTCACTCACCTCAATTTCCAAATATAACAAAAGTGTGACCTCTTTCCCTATTTTTAATTTTCATTTTCAAAACTTATCCGTGAAACTGTAAATAAAATGTTTCCCATTCCATATCTTGCATAATAATGAACCAAAAGTAAAATTAAAAATTCTTTACATTAGAAAGCATGTACTGTCATCGCTTCTCTCTTAACAGTAAGACTCTTGATGGGGGAAGCGACCAGATAGCCATTGTTACTCTCCTCCTCGTAAACGGAAAAATGTGCATTTCAATAACAGCTGGCTTCGAAACTCGTAAGTTTCTATCCAGTATATAAGTCAAGTGATAATGAGGTGCTTTGATAATAAAAACAAGAGTTAGAAAAAAAACTTATTCTGTTTTTTTTTTTTCAAATGATTTGGGAATTTGCCTACTTATTTTTTACGTGATAGTGATGGGTCTCTTAACCCTAAGACTTACTTGATATGTTGTATGATCGCATCCACGTGCTCTTTGCGTAATTTCTGTATTTCTCTATCTTTTTCAGCCTTGGCTTTGGTTTCTATGTTCTCCAAAGAAGGACCGTCGTAGGGTTTCCCTGGGTTATAGCTTTTATTTCTAAAAGAAATAATTCACAAATATATATAAACTCATTAAATATTATAAAATGATAGGAATAGTATAGATTAACAGAAGAACAATAACAAAATTCCAATTTTATCTAAACATAGAAAATAATAAATAGTTAGTTTGGATATTTGATAAAAAAAATTATCATGACTTTAAGAATATTTTATTACTTAAACTTCGATTTCTGGAAATTTCTAAGTCTGCGATTAATCTTTCTTACAATTTCGATTAAACCGTCGTATTACAGTCCGTCTTATATTATTATCGTATTATAAGGTGTGAACAATAAAACACTGCAAAACTTACTTTCTAACTAAACCTTCTAATAAGTTATTTAACATTAAAATAAACCATTAACACTTTTTCAAGCGTTCGCCATTACTTCCAATCACGTATTGATTCCGATTTCGTATGAAAATGATCTACAAACCCAGTCTTTCCGAAAGAAAAAGAAGGAAAAAAAAAAAAAGCAAACTGGAGAAATTTACAATTTACATGATTATTTATTTTTTATTATTTACATGATAGATGCAGCTGATTTATTTTTTTTTTATTTTTCTTAACATTCGATGGTTTGAATATCTAAAAGACACTAATATTTGTAAACATGTTAAATTGTCAAATGGTCTGTAACAGCCACTATTGGTAACCACTTAAGACATCACAGTCTTTAATTTGAACTAGGGGGAACAGATTTTTCCGACGTCAATGCGGGACAGACAAAAAAAAAAGCTGACTTTCTCCATTATTTACAAAATCCAGAACACATACTGATGATGAATACTGCACTAAAATCCGGGACATCTAGTCATCCTAGTTTAAGCTAATAAAATTGAGATTAGATTTTAGATCTTCATTCTCCATATCTTAAATTTTAAATCATATAAGAAAGTCATTCTCAGTCTGTTCATATAAACAGATTTTTGGTTTAAATTGCTTCAGATAAGTTTCAAGTTGAAATCTTTGAATTAATTTAAATATCAAAATGTATAAAACTGTTTTGAAGGAACTTTATATATTTCTCTCAGTGATGAGTAACTTCATCACTATTATCTGGTGATATTTGCAGTTTTCGTTTTTTCTGTTTGGTTGGATTAATTAACAAACAAATAGTAGTAGCTGTATTTACCTGCAGCTTGGCAGGCTGCTATTCCTTGTTGGATCAAAAGGACCTGATCTCTTCTTGATGGTGCCCAACACACTCCTACTAGCTTTAGTTGGTGCTGAAACAAAACGGAGATGATGTTCAAAGAAGCTTATTTTTTATACTGAAAAATAAAATAAAATTGGTAATAATTCATCCTTATTTTTCATTTATATTACTAGACACAGTAATGAAATAAGTTTCGTACTTGACTATAATTGACTATCACATCATTCTGAGTGAAATGAACTATTGTAGGAGGACTATTCCACTGAAATGATACACAAACCCTGTTTATGTCCAGGGCCGTTTCTACCATTAGGCAAGACAAGGCGGCCGCCTAGGGCGGCCGAAGGACGGAAAAAATTAATTTTTTGTATATATGTATCAAACAGCGAAATTATTAATTATTAGACAAAGAATTCTGGAAAGAGGCGCGTGCGCTATTTCGCAATCATGTCGCGACTTGATACATCCCTCCCTCTTGCGCCTTGTGCACATGTGTGCACAAGGACATTTTTGTCTCGCAGGTCATTCTCAAGTGTCGGTTGTATTGAGTGGTGTCAATAAGGGTGGGGGAGGGGGAAAGGGAGGGGGCGGCATTTGAAAGGGAGGGAGCGGCATTTTTCAGTTCTCGCTTACAGTAAGAACGCATTTGCTTGTATTCTCCAACGAAGTCATAAACGAAGTCTCCCCTCCGCAGAGAAGGGTTCATTTGAGAACCCTCAATTCGCCCGAGGTCTGAAACCAGCGCGTACATATACCGCGAAATATATATTTTTTCTACTGCAACGAGGGGTCATCACAATAGGAACAATTATTACATTGCTTAGGGCAGCAATAAAAAAGGAAGAAGAGGGAAGGGGGAAAGAAGAAGGGGGAAAGAAGAGGGGAGGATTTTATGAGTTCGTGGATAAATATCCACAAGTGCGTAGGGGGCCTTAGGGTGGCAGAACAGCTAGAAACGGCTCTGTTTATGTCCCATGTTCATCTTTCGCATGACAAAGAATTAGATTTGCATAGTGTAAAATCAACATGTGACAATAGACTGATATTTGATTAACTTTGATAGAACTAAACTTATTATTTTTTTCTTAACATTTTGAATAAGCCATTTTGAACTGAATATATTTCAACATAATAATAATTAAAAAAAAAATTGATAAGGATCTCTTAAATATACAAAAAAAAATATTAGCAAATTTCTATATGTATCTTTGTTACGATTACAAATTAATAATGTGTGTATGGCTATATAACATTATTCTGTAAACAATGTGCATTTAAATTTAATTAGTATAGCATTTTACTTAGAAAACATATTTTACATTTGTTTCTAAATTTTTGTAATCTGTAAATATTTTCTTACTCATGTATGAAAACAACATGTAAGAAAATTATTAATATAGTAGCTGACTCGTGCGAATAATTCGCAACAAAAAACCACCTTTGAGAAATAATAAACAAATACAACAGCTGTCGTGCATGTTAGTTAAACACATTGTCAATAGATGGCGCCTTCTCCATTTTATAAAAAGGTTGACCAGTGCAAATAATTCGCATGGTATCTTGATCAGTCACCGAATGGTAATGTGGAAATAAATAAACGAACAGATTGTCAATAGATGGCGCCTTCTATATTTTTATAAAAAGATTTTTAAAATAAAGTTTTTTAACGAAAACATTAATTTTAAACAATTTGTTTAATCTTCAAAATGATATCTCAATCATTGATTTTAATGAAGTATTAAGGGAAATAAAAAAACACTTTTGGGAAATAATATATGAGAAGTTGACAAATTTTTATGTTTTTTATTGTAATAAATCGTTTATTTTTATTAAAATATAAATCTTTGTTTGTTTTTTTTATCTAAATAAACGATGAAATATCATTTTAAAGTGCATTTTTATTCAAACAAAGGGTATATTTGAAGTTTACAACGCTATAGAATTATTTGAAATGTTTTTCGCTTTGGAAAGATTCTGTTAAAGCGTGTCTACATTTTTATAAAAAGGTTTTTAAAATAAAGTTTTTTAACGAAAACATTAATTTTAAACAATTTGTTTATTTTTCGTCATTAGCGGGGACCGTAATCTCAAAATGATGTCTCAATCATTGATTTTGATGAAGTATTAAAATCAATATGGAAGTTATGGCGTTCCGACACAGAAACGCCTTTGAGAAATAATATATAAGGACGATACCTACGGATTAATTACATTATAACAACAGTAACATTACTTATTTTATTTATTTATTTCGTTTATTTCCTACAATCTCGTATGGAACTTTTGCGCTTTCTATCAGCAGATATTGAAAATATATACAAATTAAATACATCAAAATATAGAACCATTACTTTAAAATAAATTAATAAGTAAAAATTAATATATAAATTACGATTTAAAATTGCAATAACTACGTATCCTTACAAAATATGTTTCAAGAGATGGAAGGGAACGAATTGCTTCGCTGTTGATTTTTTAAAACCATCCAATCTCTTGTTAGGTTTATTTAAGTGATCTCTTAAGTTCTTCAGTGAACCTAAGAAAAAAGGAGAAGCCACCAGAAAAATCTTTTTTTTATTAAAGCCGTTCGTTACTAATAAGAAAACGTGAAAGATTAATGGCAAATAGGTTTGCCAGCGTTGACAGCACAGACTATCCAAGCAATGACTTGGCTTTTCTTCTGTCCAATCTTCTTAAAACATTGAGAATAGCTGCAGCTAAGCAATTTCTTCTCTCCACTTGTAAGTTTCACATTAAATATTCTGAAGATCCATAAAAAATAATAAATTTGAATTCAGTTTCTTAAATCTACTCATAAAGGAAAATGGATTTTGTCTTCAAATTTAAACAAAATAATCAAGTGAATTAAAGCAAATATTTAAATTAATTTCCATCCTGTTGTGGAAGTTTTTTAAAGCTTTTTCTTTCTTTCTATCTAAAGTCTTTCTATCAATTTTCCAACTTAAGATTCAACAAATGAATAAGTTCTGACATAATATATGAACTAATCATTATATTCTGAAGCAGTAACATTATTATCAATTCAGCTATCTCCTGATATCTACATTTAATGTATTTTTAATATTCAAACTAATTCAGGAAATTCAAATACAACAATGTTTTACGAAATATCTCGAAATCTTAGTAAGTTGGCCTCCAAACCCATATTTTCATCTTACAAAAGGGCATTAATTTTCGCAGTTCTATTACAGACACATGCGATACTATCTATATATACAGGGTGAAGCATTTAACCTGAAAATGTGGAACCGAAAGGAAGTGTTATATATAAAAATGTTCCAAATAAAATTTGTGTATCTGAAAGGGTGAAAGAAAACAGCGCTATTAGATTTTTGTTTGATGAACGTTTTCATGATCATTTCATATTCAACTTAGCTTTTTTTAAATGGAAACCTATTTTTATTTTAGCGGCATTTGATTCTACACAAAAAAATGAATAACTTTTTATCCCAAACATTTTTTTCTTTACCTTCTTTTGATGATACCATTTCAATTAGAAAAGTAGGTCAAGAACATTTTGCATTTCAAAATGAAAGGCACTAATTTTTTTAGCAAAACAAAACAAACAATTTTAATGAGTAACTTACTCCAATAAAGAAATAACAGTCTCTTTGGTTAACGAAAATAAGTTTTTATTCCAAAAATACAATATTTTGATCACTTTGGAGTAGGTATTATTTCAAATGTTGTTCGTTTCTCAATTGTACAGTAGTCATCCCATTTTATTTCAAGGTTTACGATTTGATTTCTTTGCTAAGAACTTATCTCTAGATAAGAACATTTCACCTCATTTTCAGCTTTGGTGAATCTGGACAAAATGGGAAACTGGCCATTGTGTTGTATAGCGAACGGTTTCCCGAAAGACGTACTCCATCGTTTAGTTCTTTTCGTTGTCTTGTGCAACAATTTCCAGAAAGTCGAAGTGTACAACCTAAACTAAGAAACTATAAAAACATTCTAAACGGTGAAAATGCAGCATTATTATCTGTAGTCGCTCATGTAAGCTCATGTATGCTCTCGGACGTTAGCTGCTGATCCTGGAATATCTCAGAGAAGTGTTCTAAACATAAGTTTCATCCGTATCACTTGTCGTTGCATCAAGATCTTCTTAGGAATGAATCAAGTGGGGTTTTTTTTTGTCAATGGGTACGAAAAAAAAATACAAATTGATAAAAAAGAATTTCTTTCGATGCTATTTTCTGATAAATCGACGTTCACTAATCATGGTCAAGTTAACCGATACAATATGAATCAATTGAAAATATTCAATGGCTTGGTCCATTAATGCTTGGCGTGGTATTTTGGAAGGGAAGTTAATTGGTACATTTTTCATTGGCGGTACATTGAATGGTGAGAAATATCGCAACTTCCTGAGTGATGAATTACCATTATTGCTAGAACAACTGACTTTTACAAGAAAAACAGACCATATGGTTTCAGCATGATTGTTGTCCAGCACATTATTCATACTGCTCGACAAGTGTTAAATCAGCATTACAATGGTCGTTGGATAGGATGTGGCGGTCCAATGCTGTAGCCCGCTAGATCGCCCGATTTAACATCTCCCGATTTTTCTTTATTGGGTTACTTTAAAGGAAAGGTCTACAAAGACCTACCAACTACCCAAAAAAATATGCAGGAACGAATATGAAATGCTTGTGTAAACATTGATCAAGAAGAGCTTTTAGCCACTCATCAACATTTTCTTCAATGTCTCGAAAAATTTATCGAGGTTGATGGTCATCATTTTGAACATTTATTGGAGTAAGTTACTCATTAAAATTGTTTGTTTTGTTTTGCTAATAAAATTATTGCTTTCCAGTTTGGAACGCAAAATGTTATTACCTATCTTTCAAATTGAAATGGTATCGTAGAAAGTCAGTAAAGAGAAAAATGTTTCAGACAAAAGTTATTCATTTTTTTTGCGTAAAATCAGATGCCGCTAAAAAAAAAAAATACGTTTCCAGTTAAAAAAAACCAGGATGAATATGAAACAACCATGAAAACGTTTTAATAACAAACTGATAGAGCTGTTTTCTTTCCCCTTTCAAACACACAAATTTTATTTGGAACATTTTTCTATATAACACTTCCTTTCGGAGGTATTCCACATTTTCAGGTTAAATGCCTCGTCTTGTATATTCCTGTTTCCATTATTCTAGTAATAAATATATAAGAAATAAATATTATATATTTAATATTTATTATAACTTCATAAAATATCGACAAAATATAAAACTAAATTATGCTATTTCTAATACAAGAGAAGTAACGATATTCAATCTAAAGCAGTCTCTAAATGCAACTTACCTCCTTCATTATAAATGGGAAGTTTTTGTCTCAAATAATACAGTGTCTCTCGGAGGCCCAGAGCCAGGATTTCTGGTGGAGGATCTTGCAATGGGTTATTCCGGAAATTCAGACCCCGGAGAGTAGTTAATAGACCTGTACAAACAAAAAGAACTATTACACACCATTAATAGATGATCTCCCGTTTTGCAAACTTAAAGCCATCTGTTTCTTGAGAGGATTAAGTGAAATGCTTTCTACTCTTTTTGTTTTGCTAAAAGAGTAGAAAGGGTTACCTAGGTAGGATTACCTAGAATCCCTACCTTGCATAGGGATTCTAGGTAAATAATAGGGAAAAAAAAACTAACTAAGAATATAAGACTATTAACCATTTTGTTTCATATTTTATGCATTAACACAACAATCTGAAGGGATTTTTTAAGCTTAAGGCTGTAGATTCATACTCTACCAATATCAACATTTAAGTCAGTTATAAAAACATAAAAATTAAAATTGGATTCTTTCGAAGATCCAAAAGAAATCTTCCTGTAATTGTAGCTTTCTTTCATTTCAGTCTCATTACGTTTGAATCTAATCTTAAGAGCTGACACCTTCACCTTTGTAGGATCAATATTTATGGATGAAAATATAATGATGTTGGTTTTTATCAAAAGTAATAAAGGTCTTCAAAGCTAAAGCTTCGCTTTCCTACAATTATTGGAAAGATCTTGAGATACAATTACAGTGGAATCTCGCTATTCGTACACAATCCGTTCCAGGAGGCAGTTCGAATGGCGATTTGTACGAATGGCGAATCATTTTTTCACATAAGATATAATGTAAATTGGATTAATCCGTTCCAGACCCACAGATGATTGCTTATATAAACCTTTGTAATAATGTGTTAAGCCTAAAATACATAAAAACTATGAAAACAATAAATATATAGGCCTCTATTATTATTTCTTTCTTTTTCAGTATAGACGATATGGTTGATTTCGCAATTCAATTGTCGTTCTCACTGCTTTCCTTTTAGGCTTAGTTGAATCAGTAATCTTTTTTAGACCCATGGCTGCACTATTTTTAATAAAAAATAACAATAAAATATCACAAAGTTTCACGAAGCTTGCGTGGATGATGCATAGCGTACGGAAGCTAGCACGATCCTGAACTGAAGTGACCGCATGGCGCGGCCAGTACCGAGGTCACGCTGTCCGAATCGCGAGCAAGCGTACGAATGGCGAGTTCAATTTTACTTAAAAAAGTTGTACGAATAACGAGTTGTATGAATAGAGAGGCGGACGAATGGCGGGGTTCCACTGTATTTCAAATTAAAAACTTATTTATTGCAAAATGTATTTATTCCACAAATTAAAATATTTACGCACTGATAACTATGCTTATCATGAAAGAAATACAATAATAATAATAATAGTGAAAGACAATATGTGATATTGCAGGTTAGCGTTCCTCAAGCTGTGGTCGCAGGAATATTTAGTCATGAATACTTTATCAAAATCAATTTAATAAGTTGAAGAATCGAAAGCATATGAAAGAAAAAGAAAACATAACCAGATTCCATTATAGTCCGTCTAAGTCAGCTAGGCAGTCCCTTTCAGGCGTTGGGACAGAGAACTTGAAAAAATAGGGGTGAAAGGTAAGTGCGAGTAGGGAGAAAGGATTAAGCACAGTGGGGGTGGATTTTTCTGTGGATTAGAAGGGATCTAAATGACTATTTCAGAAGAGCTGAATTCTCCAAAATACTAAAAAAAGGATCACATAAGACTGTTTTTTAATTCAACAACAATATAACTAATAATATCTTATTTATTTATTTATTTATTTACTTGGTTAATGAATAAAAATATTTAAATAAGTAATCAAATTTACAAAGAAATGATATATGAAAAGATTCATATAACAGTTTAATATTCATATAACATTAAAATTAACCTTAAAATTAAAAGATTCATATAACATTATATAACTTTATATATTATATAAAGTTCCTGATAACAATGACCCCATTGGAAATCCTTTTACTTGTTTCAAAATTTTGTTATTGTGCTTAAAATATGCATTATCCGTAACCTCTTTAATCAATTCCATTAATTTTATGTAATTTATATTTTGTTTTAACAATATTTCAGGTTGTTCATATGATACTTTATCCAATATTTTTAAGATTTCAAAACCTGAATGTTTGTATATATATTCTCCATATCTAAAGAAAAGAAGGGAAATTATAGGATTGACTAACATTAAAAAAAATGTACTTCGTAATTTTAGTTGTAGTTTCATCACTTTTTCTTTTTTATGAATTGATATTTTTTTTAATGACTATTAAAAAACAAAAAATATAAACAAATAATGAAGACCAATAGCATTATTGCATTATTAGCAGCACGTTAATATTGTTTTAATAGAAAAACAAACTAGCTTTTATGCTACCTATTTTTTTTTTTTAACTTTATAGTTCTGTAAATGTATATAAATTTTATTTATATAAATATGTAGAAAAATGAATTGATGACTCTTTCTCATTATTTTTTAGCCCTGAAAAGGGCTTTTTTTTTTAACAGGAAATACTTCTGCTTTGAAATTAGTTGCTATTTTTATTCTAATGGAGCAATACCATCGTTGTCGGAGTTTTCTTCAGAACTTGACGATTCCTCTTCCAAATTAATAATTAATTCTTCAACTCTTTCCTTTAAAATTCCTGAACTTTCCCAATACTCTTTTTCAATTTTAATGACTTTTTCGCAGACAGGTTTTCAACAGTTTTTCCTTTCTAACTCCAAAAAAAGCTTCATTACACAATTTATCTATGTCTGCACAAGTTGTTTTTGTTTGGTGTTCTCCGATGTAACTAGAAATGAGTCATTTAGATCCCTTCTAATCTCAGTCCACAGAAAAATCCACCCCCACTGTGCTTAATCCTTTCTCCCTACTTGCACTTACCTGATACCCTTTCACCCCTATTTTTTCAAGTTCTCTGTCCCAACGCCTGAAAGGGACTGCCTAGCTGACTTAGACGGACTATACATTATTTACCAGGTAATTACATTTAGTCGTGTCTATGTATTGATTAATCTTAGCGCAAATATTTTTTTTCCACGTGATTATCAACAGCCTGCTTAATAATTTATTACGAAATCATAAATAAACCAGATTTGATTATGGCAGTAGGCTACCACAAGCGCATTTCCAGTGTTTCTTGTAAGCGTATCATTTTGTGTTAATTAAAAGATTTCAGCAAATAAGAATAAGGAATGGATTTCAGTTGGATCGTGATGTAAAAGATTCCCATTTTCTGTTGAAAGCAATGTGTAGCTAACAAATAATTATACAAGCCAAAAAAAAACTTTTTAAAAACTTTTTAACATTAATAGGTGATTTTAATGTTCGCTGATTCCATATCTGACCTCAGTTCTTTTCTATCACCCACAGTTTCGTCACAATGTGACTTTGTTACAAACTAGAAAATTTGTGGAAGATACTATAGAAATGAAAACTAAATTAATGTTACATTATTTATACAATAATGTACAAAGCTTTTCTTTAAGTATAAACATGAAAATACCTCATTATTACATAGGCTTATGTGTCTATTTCCTTATATTTCCTTTCCCTCTTCTCCTTAAAGCTTCTGGTATAGCTTTTTCTCCTGTGAGTCGCTTGCTGAACGTCTCGGCGAAGTGACCAGCAGTAGTCTCCCATCATACTGATATTCCAGAGGCCCTCATATCTCCTTTCCATCACTTTGATATCTTGATGGAAACGCTCACGTTGCTCCTCACTCACATCCCCAAATTGTCTGGGAAAACGACAAGGTGGCTGTTCAAAAAGTGAATCTTCTGACTCATCAAACATCCTAACTTTTTGAACTACAGAAATATAATGTGAGTCCTTTCTGTTGCCTAAAAACTTGGTAACAACCTGGTGGAATGATACCCAGCTTCCCTCTCATTGACATTCATTTTAGATTCAAAAGTGGAATCGAACATCATTTTGCGGATATCGGGTCCAACAAACACGCCTTCTTTCAATTTTGCTTCCGATAAATGAGGAATATTCTCGCAGAGATACTTGAAACATTGCCCATCTTTTGGTAAGGCTTTCACGAATTATTTCAGGAGGCCTAATTTTATGTGTAGGGGTGGCAGCAGAATGTTTTTCGGATCCACGAGGTTCTTGCGCAGAATGTTCTTCTCTCCAGACGTTAAAAACTTCCTTGCAGGCCAGTTTGTTCTGGACCAATGTTGATCCCTTGCTATACTGTCACATCTTAATTTCAACCAATTTTACCTATGTAAATAGTGTATAAAATACCGTTGAATTTGCTACAAATTTAATTTCCGTCAATATTTAGTTTTAAAATGTAAACAAACGGTGGGTGATACAGCTTTTTTATTGTCATATTCGGATTCAGCGTACTAAACCCCATAAGAATAAGGCAAATTCATTCAAAAAGTTTTTTCATCGTTGGCCTGTTATTACTCTGACATTATTAATAAATTATTAATAGTAAAACCAAATTGCAGATGAATCAAAATAGGGTGAGACACAAAAACAGACAGTACTTGTCTGAAAAATAATAATGTTGGGAAGGTGATCTTGAAACGTGAACTATGTTTTATTAAGTTTTTATTTTTTTTATTAATTTTATGTATTTCTTTTTTTTTTTTTTACAATAACTGTATATTTATTTTCTTTTTTGTCTTAATAAAAAAAATGGTTGAAAAAAATAATATGAAACAATAAAATAAGAGACTAAAGCTTACCAATTTCGGGAGTCAGTTTATAGAACCTGTTGCCTTCTATCAATAAATGAACGAGGTTCACGTGACTGCCAATGCTCGAGGGAAGAGTGGAAAGACGGTTATTGCGCAGATCAAGCCACTGAACAGCAGGAAGTTCATAGAAGAAGCATTCGGGCAGATTGGTTAGTCCATTGCCTTCTAAGTAGAGATACTATCACGAAAGAGAAACTCACAATGTTATATAGATAAACTTACAATCAAATGCAAACCAATGAAATTAAGGAAATCTGCAATTAAGTAAATCCATGCAATCGATAAACAATTATTTCTCATTTTTAATCGAAATTTCGCGCCCTACCCTTCAAGAAAGAAAATATCAAAATATTAGAATCTGTTTTAATTTTTGTTAAATTTTAGCTTTTGGATTTAATAATGAAGAAGTTGTTTAAGGTCAGTAAAGAATCTTAAAGTCATCAATTCTATTAAAAATCATTCAAAAACTAAACTATAGCTGATAACAAGTTTTTGAATCTGTGGAAGCACAGATTTGTATTAAAAAAAGCTGATTTTCTGTGATGAACCATCTTCATGACTATAGACCTCATACTTGAATATGTAAGCAAAAGTAGACACACAAACATTTTGATCATTTTCTCTTCATTCAGAGATTTGGCACAAAAGTGCATTGAACAGTTAGAAATTTATTGTTTAATTACTTAAAAGTAAAGGAATCTTCACCTTCAATGTAAGAAGTTACAAAAAGAAAAATAAAGGTATGTTAGAAAAATCCACAATTACAGTTGAAAATCGTTACCATGAATAATTTTATTCTTTGTTCATTGGCTTTTATTTCCTTTCTCTTAAAAAGTTTGTACCTGGGTTTTTGACAATTACAATAATTATATCTTGTCAAAAAATTCGCACCAGCCAGGGCTATAATGGTTGATGATTAAACGAAAAAAAACCATGTCATGATGTTTGAATCATTTCTTTCTAGACCCTACTTTCTTTAAATTTACTTTAAATTTAAGCTCTCTATAAAACTATTTTTCCATTTGCTTATTTTCTTTAGGTCTTTAATCTTCATCCCATTATTTCATCTTTTCAATTTATAACAGTGTTATATTTGGGCAAAGGGAGGTCGGTAAAGTTGAAAACTTCTACATGGATCAATGATATTATTTCAACTGTGTATTAGAAATAAATTATAAAAGACTGAACAAACAAAAGACTCGCGACAAATTTAAATTAATGTAACTTTGATGATATTCCATTTCATTATAAATATTAAGATAAAATTCAAAAGGTTAATTTAATTACTTCTTTCTCAATTATTTAGGTTTCGTCTATTATCCTTTGGTCTTGTTGAACTTAACATTGAAATACTACAGTAAACTATTCTACTAATAAACTCATATATTACAGCAGTCAGTTTCTATCTCTTTTTCTTTCTCCCATTTCCCATTTCATTCTATTTGGCCATCGAAGATAAGAGTCTAAACATTCCCTCGTCATCCAAGAGTAAACACTGTTCAAAATAACCTTAACTTCATGATTTTCCAATTTCAATTGTCTGTTAGCCCGAGAAGAAAACACAGATAATATTTTCTGAAACTTATTTCATTCCCAAAGTTAAAAATCGATGTTGGATTGAAAAAAATTGGAAGAGTCACATAACAAGTGAAACCAATACTATTTGATTGGTTGATGCCAAAGTGAATATGGCTGTACTGAGCCGAGAATAATAACAACAATCAACCAAAACAAATACCTTAAATAAATAATTACTTCATTATTATATTTAAATCTTTAGATATTTTTTCTGAAAATAATAAAAAAGTTGTGAATAAAAGCCTTTTTTTCTGTCAATATTCTTTTCACATTCCTTAAAAGAAAATGTCAAAATATTTTCAACAGAAGCACGGAACATATTTCAAAGGAACCAATTCGCTGTCACTGCCTTTGTAAAAGCAAAGTCTCCTTATTTTTAACAAATTTCATCAAAAAGTCGTTTATGAACAAAAGATACGGTATTTCGAACTAAGTTCGAAGAATTAATAATCTCTTTCTGAATAAAAAAGCATTATTGTATAATAATATGTCCAAAACGAGCTTTATATCTTATGATGTCTTTCTAAAATTCTCAAATAATTTCTTTTTATTTCAGCCTCTTATCTTTCAAATAAAAAAAAAAACCCAAAATTCCAGAAAGAATTGAAGCATGTTTTTTTCTCTTTTCTTCCTTTTTTTTTTCGTGAAAATAATTCATACTGGAAAGTAATAGAAATAATGTCCTTCAATGTTTGTCTATGATAAGTATCAAGGAAATTCATCCAGTGTTATTTGGGGGGACACAAACCCACGATTTGATGAGTCTCCAATTAAATAGGCTAAAAATCGGTTGGTGTTTCTGCAAACATTAATTTATTCTGCAATCCAATATCTTTACAGTAACAAAAGGAAGTCATCTTATTCTGTGGTCACAGACAAAAGAGGTATCAGTAGAACTCGAAGAAAAAGTAGTGATCAAGTACAAAAAATCACCCAAAACTAAGTAAAATCTAGAAATTCCCGCAGTGACGATATATTTCCATAGTAAAAAGAAACCTCAAAAGTTATTTCCTGAAGAACAGAAACAAAGATTTGCGGCCCCCCCAAGTATAAGATGGAATGACTTCTTTCTTTTCTTATTTAAAGCGGTTATAACTTAAAAAGTGAATTTTAATTATTTATACTTATGTTGTAATTATAATAATTTCAGATTTCGTAGATTTAAGTGCAAAAAGCCAATTTGTATGGTTTGGGTAAACAGTTAGAAAAGATCTTAGACTGGATACCATCTTAGAGCAGGAAAAGGAATCGCTTTGGGAGGGGGTGGGGATTAAAGCAAGAACATTATTATGGCAGTAAGAAGTAGAGAAACAACAACAGTTCTAAAGATCCGCAATATACACAATAATCACCATTTTCTGTAAAACACTGGGGAAGAATGTAATCGCAGCTTATCTGGCCCTGCAGTGTGTCTGCCAAATTGTCAATCGGTTTTCTTCATGCGTCTGAAACTGTGGCAGAAGGAAATGAATTCTCTTGTTGCTGCCAGTAAGATTTGTATTGATCGTTACACACAAGTTCGATTTACAAAGGAAGGGATAACAACCCATCAGTTTCACCGACTAGGCTTTCTTATTCCCTGTGTGGCACTTGGATTTGGAGTTCTACCTTGTCCAATTAGGAATTGTCTCCAACTTCGACAGAACAACCAAAGAAGCATAAACTCCTTGGTCAATTAGGTCTCTGCTTTGGAAGCAGCTCTTAATAACAGGTATTAAAATAGAAAACCTTAAATGGGTAATAATTTTTCTATTTATTTACATTTTTCTTTTTTTATCGTTCTTCGAAGACTGAAAGTAGTAGTTAAATCAAAATGTTTTTATCCATTAGAAAAAAGGAATTAAGAGCAAAGATGCATATAAACTAAATTGAAATGATCTAAGAAATCTTCTGTCTTTTTTTTTTCAACTTTAATTCATTCCTGTATGTCATCAATTGCTGGGATATATCAATTTTCTTTTTAACTTTCCACCATTAACATAATGTCTCTGAATTGAATTGCATAGAAATCGGAAGGAGTTAAATCAGACGAATAAAGTGGATGAGGTATTCTTTCCCATTTGAGTTTGACTATTTTTTTTCCTTTGAATAAATTTTGGCACAAATATTAACCAAATACAGTGTATTTAAAAAAAAATCATTCTAAAAATTATTTTATCCATAATGCAACAGCCATAAAACATATCAATAATGAAATTTCATTAATTATCTTTCAATTAAATTAATTAATTTAAATTTCATTAATTGCTGCTGATTGCAAGTTTTACATCCTAATTATTTTTACTGTTACAGTTCGATCTGCATTCCTTAATAGACTATCCAAAACTGACCATGAATTTAAATCCTGATTTAATTACTTCTGATATTTCACTTCTGTATGTGGTTTCTCAAACTGTGGAACAAGATATGTTTATGGGTGTTGAGTGTGAGTAGCAGGGAAGCCGAGAGCCCGACCATTGGTCTATTATGCTATCCGCACGGAAAGGAGGACAGTTGAAGAGAAAGATTGAGAAAGAATGGTGGAAGTAGTGCAGGAGGAATGGGAGACCCCGCAAAAGCTGCTCAGATCGGATCATCCACCACCACGAAATCTACATGAGAACAGAATCTTGATACTTAGAGGTGAGAGGCCAAAGTCTGAGCGACAATGGAACAAGATAATACTCCTGTCAATAAAAATATGTATGTACTATAAAAAAAAAGATTAAAAAATCTTAAAAAAATAAAATAAATAAAAGGCTCATTTCATATTAAATGTTTCTTTTTAGTTTTACTCTTAAGTCAAATATAATATTTTTTTTCTTTTGTTAAATTAGTAGTTCTCAAAGAATTGAGGTTTTAAAATTTAGGAATTTAGGCTTTTTTTTATTAAATATAAAATAAAAATACTCATTTTTCACTAAAATTGTTAAAATTTCATTTAATAATATGTAATAAAAAAAGAAAATAAAACTTAATAGTTTGTTTATTGAAAATTACAGAATCAAGGCGGTCAGTTGTAGAATTCTATGCTTGTAACTAAAACGTGAAATATTTTTTTTTTAAAAATGGTTAAAATTTAGGCCGAACGCCAAACATTTTTTTTTTTTTTTTAAATACAAAAATAAAAGAAACACAACGTTTCGACTTGCCTGCAAGTCATCGACCAAGTCTATTTTTTTTTTTGAAATACATTTTGTTAGCATTGTCTTTTCTATTTTTTTTATTCTTAATAATTAGCTCACCAAATCTTTAAGATTTCTTTGTAATTAATGATGAAACTACAGCAAAAGGAGGTGAAGGAACTTAACTAGAACGCAAATGCTTTAAGTGATTCATTGCAAAAAGAACAGACGAAAGCGGAGTCCTATTTTAAGCCTCTATTTTGTAATGCTATCCACCAACTAAATCTTAAGTTGCAGCCACCCAACAACAAGAAAGCAGCTTAGGAATGGCGCCTACAATAACGATGACTGTGTGGACACAACCTTCATCTCTAATGCGGCCTGAAATCTCAGCTTCCTTGTGGGAGTGTTTATTTATATAGATCCTCTATCGTTAACACTAGCTGATTCATGGCTGAGACGAATGGCCACGAGGAGAAACACAATCCATATTTACTCTTCTTCCGGATTAAGAAAAATGCTTTGATCAATTCATTCTCTTTTTTGCTTCCGTTCATATTAAATTTAAAATACCATCTGAGCTTTCTCAAAATTAGAAAAAATCTTCTATAAATAATATATGAAGAATTGAGATAATAAAAAAAACTAGCAATGCCTTTACCAGCTGTGCATAATGAATATTTTGGAGGCGATGCCGCCCCAGGGGATGGGACTTAGATCCAGCGTAGTTTAAAGAGAAGATTAAATCCCTTTAGCAATTGGATAGGCTAATGATAAAAGGAAAAGGAAAAGCTTGATATTTGGTTCTAGATAGTGGGTTCAAACCCCACTTAGGCATTAATACTTGAAAAAAATATTTCCTCCTCTACTGATATCGATTCAATTTCTATAGAAATAATTCTTACGCATTAAGTGCTGAATAATACAGCGGATATTTCGTATAAATTCAAGAAATACTGGAATTATGAACTAATGGTAAAGATTATAAGTCTTTAAAGAAAAAGAAAAAAGGACAAATTATTCATAATTACGCCAATTTGATTCAGTGAAAAGACAATAAAGATTAATTACAAACAAAAATTTTTATCTAAAAGTTGAAAACAAAAAAACACCAAAGTTCAACAAAAAAACTACATTAGACGAAGAAAAACACCAAAAAAATTTAATACTCTCATTTAATTAGTGGTAAAGTTTAAAAATGAAATCAGAAAAAATAACTAATTCTTTCTGTTTAGTATAGTTCAACTCGAAAGGGTCGTTCTAGAACTGTCGAAGATGGTTCGTTTCTCATTCGAATCTTGTTATATTTTTTCTTGACAGGATTTTATTATTTTGGGTTATTTATTTTAATTTTAGCCGCAATTAAAATGTTAATTTACGATTAAATAAAAAATAATCATTGGGAAAAGTCAAAGTTTTATTTAGAAAAAAATGAGACAATCTTTTATTCCATCACGAACTTCGTCCTGTTCATAAATGAAGTAGATACATCTCAAGTGCATATACCGGATGAATCATAAAGTACTGGAAAGTACTGGTGGTTTTCACCGCCCCATATCTTTTAAACTACTGCTCATAAAAATCTGAAACTTTTTAAGTAACATCGTCAAACATATAAGAGTTATATTTTAATGTTATTATTTATTCATTATTATTGAAATTCATTTTATTTGCGTTCAATATATGAAATCATTATCCAAAAAAATTATTCGACTGTCTCCAAAAAAAGTCATTTCAAAAAAATACATTTAAAAAAAAAAAATAAACAAAGGAATTAATGACAAAAGTGTTTAGATTAAATTTTCCTAATTACGTTTCTGTATCATTTGAATATTGGATCCAGACTTTTAGAGTTTTAACAACATCACAACAGTTATTTAAATATACGATATATTTGGGGTGCTTGAACGCAAATAAAATGAATTTCAATAATAATGAATAAATAATAACATGAAAATATAACTCTTATATGTTTGATGATTTTATATAAAAAGTTTCAGATTTTTATGAGCAGTAGTTTAAAAGATATGGGGTGGTGAAAACCACCAGTACTTTCCAGTACTTTATGAATCACCCGGTATGTATATATTTCAATTTTACTTATGTATGTAGCCGTTCCGGCATAGCAGAGTGGTCTAGACGGAGGTCTGCTCTGAGGCCGATATGTCGGAATCTGGGTTCGATTCCCGGCGTAGGGCTTGGATGCTTCTTTCTTCTTTTAGTGTTTGTTTCTCTTCATAGGAGGCAGAAGTCTAACTGTCATCTAGATAACACTATCCAAAATGACAGTAAAGCAATAACAATTCCCCATGATACAGTGTGCCTATATGACCAGTGATCCGAAAATGGATCAGGGGACATGACAACAACAGAAACAACTTATGTATAAAGCAGTTGATGTCGTAGCAGAGTGGATATGTTAAAATTACATGTTTCAAAATTCTATGAGTTACTTCACCTGATTAAAGTGGATGTCCAAAATTCACATTGATGTACTTTAGTAATATTGAGCTTAGCTACGTATTAACATTAGTAATGTTTGAATACCTTAGTAATTCACTCTTGATTAATAAAGAAGTCCTTGCCCTTCTATGGATTTTGCATTGTCCATTAGTTGATATCAAGACTGACTATGATCCCGAATGAAAATAAGGAATAAACTAACTTATGTAATCTTAAATATTTATTTATTTCTCCATCATTAACCAATCATCTCACAATTTTTTTTTTTATTAAATTTTCAAGATGAAACTTTTCTTTTAATTTTATCTTGAACACTCAACGCATTTTTTAATACAGTGCAACTTGGATAATTCAAACGTCTTTAATTCGAAATCGTGGTTAATTCGAAGATTTCTCTTAGTCCCTTGAACTTCTTATTAAATCAATGTTAAAAAATCGTGGATAATTCGAAGTTCAACTTCCTTAATTCGAAGTTTTTTATAAAAAATTTCGAACCATAACGACTTTTCGGCGTTTCATCGTTAAGAAATTTGACACGTGACAACTGAAATCCCCTTCCCGCCACCGTTCGACACGACGCTTCAGATGCCATTCGAGCTTCCTGCTGTTAGTGTCACCATGTCTTTCAGTAAACCACGTGTACAAGAATTTAACGTTCGCTGAAAAGGTCGACGTCATTCTCGAGGTGGAAAAGGGTGTGAAGAAGAAATGCCAAATCGCCAACGAGTACGGGATAGCGCCGAATTTCGTCGGTACATTGAAGGACAAACCAACGTAAGTGAAGCTGTTTTCCGTTCACTAAACATGCTTGATAATTTTGCTAACCTTAAGCGACTGAATTCTACAAAATAATCAGACATTGCACAATTTTTTGAAAAACTATAATTTTCTGTGTTGAATATAATATGTACTGTAGCTTACGTAATATAAATCTTATTTTGTTTACATACATATAGTGTTTAAGTCTTTCATACATTGATCTTTTTGAATAAATATTTACTTATTGACAGAATAATCTTTTCAAGCATTCAGTGGACCTGAAATTAAAGTTAAAAGATGTAACTCCTTTAATTCGAAGTCTTGGATAATTCGAAGTTTTGTAGTGGTCCCTTCAGCTTCGAATTATCCAAGTTGCACTGTATTAATTGAGCAGTTCCGACGCAGCCTTATGGTCAAGGTCACGACCTGCCATGAGGTTGATGTGTCTAAAACTGGGTTCGAATCCCAGCGTGGGGCTTGGATGTTTCTTTCTCTTCTAAAAGGAGGCAAAGTCTGATTGTCATCTAACGGTGACTCCTGGATGGTTATGCAAACGATAGTTGCATTTAATCCCCACATCATCTCCATGAATTTTGATGCAAAATGGATCAGGGAATAAAGAAATTATCTTTAAATTTCTAGTTTAATTCTTTTCTCTATTATTACAAACAATTGCTCAGCATTAAAAAAAAAAAAAGCCTTTTTCTTTTTTTACAAGTTTCGGAATATTTAAAGAGGCATTCCATGTGAAATCGCACAATTAAATAGTTGCTTTGTTAATAATTGTAATTTTATTAATTTTTAATATTTTCATCATATATGTTTCTACTAGTGAGTTTTGCAAATTACGGTTTGGAAGGGTTTTGAAAAACGGTCCTTTTAACTTTCAATTGTGGATTTTCCGAAATTGTACGAATGTCACAAAGGGATTTGGTAATTAAGATTTTCAAGAGCTAAATTTAAACTGTCCGAATCAGCAAATCGCCATTTTAAATGGGCTGTAAAACGAAAACTGTGTAAAACCACAGACTGAGAATGTTTTATGAAAATTCTGGCTGGAATTGTTATCAATCATGACGAAATCAAGTTTGAGTTCGACACCCTTCTTATCCCTTCTCTGCTAAGTGTCAAAATTTTCAAAAATGATAAATTCCAAGGTGAAATATTTCATAATATGCAGCAGCTAAAATTTAAAAATTTGCCATTTGTATCAGTACCAGTCAAAACCTATGGGTTTATTACGTCATTCACACCTATGTCCACATCAAATATTTGTGAAAATGACAATGTTAAAGCACATGATAATATGCTTTAAGTAGTTTTATTTCAGTGTTTTACTTTCTATTATTTTAAAGTAAAAGAAAGATTAAGTTATTAGTACATGAATAAATCACAAATTTGTTGGAAACCGAAATATTTGTAGCTCTACTCATAGAAGACAGGATGAACAAAAAAGATTCCCTGCGATGATTAAACACTTGAAATTAAGGTGATTCATTGCAAAAATATCACAAATTCCTTCTTCGTCGAAGGAAAGTAATTGGAGACGCTTTAAATACAAAAAACTGATCGTAATTTAAAGAAGTTACCAGCGAATAATGTAGTATTCCTAACAAAGGGGCCGTTCAAGTAAGTATTCGAGAAGGGGGAAGGGATTCAAGCTTTGCTTATTTCTCCTGAGAAGAGGGAGCGGGGCATCAGAGCAATGCTTACGTAAGACATACAAACATGCACGCCAGAGTGTGCGCCGTGCGGGATACTCTTTTTCATCAGTATTTCATGTATACTTTTATATTGAATTTGTTACATTTTAATTCAGATGTGAATATCATGTAATTTTTGACTGTTTTAATTTTTTGTTCAGTGGCATTAACTGTTAATGATTTGGTAAATCTTACGTTAGTGTGGGGGAGGGAGGGGGCATCTGCTTATTTTTGCTTACAAAGGGGGGGGGGGGGATGTAAAAAGACTAAAAATGTGCTTACTTAAAACTTGAACGGCCCAAACGAGTATTTCAGCAACCTCACAATTGTTAAGTACAAAAAATACATATCAATCAAATATATACAAATTTATATATAATAATCGAACAGGCAAAACTCAAAGCATACTCTTCGAGTTTCGCAAAGCAAAGATTTCAATCAATCATTTGAAATAAATAACTATATATTCACAAAATGGCCATTTTTAATTTTTTTATCTTATTAAAGAAAAAAAAATGCAAATTTGTTGGCAAATCATGCATGTTGAAATTCAAATTTATGATAAATGAATTTAAACAACGCTTGACTTATTTACATTTTCACATGGCAAATATATTAAAAAAAATGAAATAAATAATAAGAATGTACCAAAAATTAATGACTTCTAAAAGATTACTTGTATTTTATATATTTAATGTATAGATTGGGGGATCTCACACTAATGAAGAGCAAACACCAAATTACGAAACAAACTCTTCTATTTTGCTTGTTTTTTTCTATTATCGTGATTTATTATAATCATCAAAGTATTTATGAATATGGATGACAGAGACTGAAGTCTGTATAAAAGATTACAAGTAAAACTCTTTATAAAATCAGTCATTACTAAGCTTTGTTTAGATATTTAGATTTATTTTTTGTTTGTAAGTAACAAATTAAAAGCAAAGAAATAATCTGTAAACTTAATCGATAGTAAACTTAGTAATAAATTTTTCATTTGTCTCACCTTAATATCTTTTAAATTAAGGACGGCAGATGGAACCTCAATGAGTTCTCGTTTACTGAGATCCAGAATAAAAGCATCATCAGACTGACATTTTTCAATGATTTGCATAACATTTTCTTCGGAAGACTTGTTTTTCTTTGTTTTTGAGTCCTTTATAGGCATCGAGTTCGAACCAATCTGATCTGAGGTTTTACAGTTATCGTTTTCCTTTCCGCCTATCCCAGTTCTTTTGTTTCCTTTAGTATCATCACTGAGATCAGTTATTGTCTCTATATTCGTTTCTTCATTTTCATTTGTCTCATCAATTACATTACTTTTCGTTAGTGCTGTTGTCGTATCGCCTTTTATCTGTAAACATTTCTCGTTATAAGACGCTGTCTCAATGACTTTGTTAGATCCTGCTATTGTATTTGAATTATCTACTTTCACTGCTTTTGCCGCAGTAAATACTTTCACTTCTGCTTCCGTCTGCGAAATTTCTTTGGTATCTTTCTTTTCACTGTCTGAATCAAAAGTGTTTTTAGATAAAAAATCGGTTTCTGGTTTTACAGTTAACTCATTCTCATCAAAAATTTGTAGTTCATTTATATCGTTTGGGAATGAATCCATAGCATTAATATTTTCCCTATTTTCTTTGTTTCCCTCTAATTCATTAGTTTCGTTTTCACTTCCAAATAAATAACGAACACTATCTAATCCTTCGAAATCTTCTAATTCCTGAAAGTCATTTAAGTTGTCTTCGTCTTCTAACAAATGAACATCAATTACGTTAGGCTTAAAATATGGTGTTTCACTAATAATTTCAGGCAAATTATCTTTTAACGCATAACTAACATAACCACCTACGAAAGTACGGTAATCTTCCTCCTCGTCTTCTTCTATCATCGTGTTACTCTTTTAAAATCAGTAAAAATAAATCGTTCTTTATGAATCAACTATTAAATATCTAGTTGATTGCAAGGGTAAATATACAGAGCGTTGCTTACGTTCCCATGGCAACAGTGGATTGTACACATTGATCGGTGACGTCATCATTCTTTGCCGCTAATTTCCCTTTCTCGTTGCCTGTGCGCTTCAAAACACAGGATATGATAAACATTCGTCGCTATTTCCGCCGGACCGCTGTTCTTTCTCGGTGGCCGTGGTTTATCAGCGGCAAACCGAGAGCGAAATTCAATTTGAATCCCGCATTTGACTCCACAGGATGTGACAGTTCTTCGCACCCCGCGAACATAGAATGGACTCGGCAAATATCCGGGAAACTTGAAAGCGCCTAGAGTGGCGAAGGAAGACGCAGGAAGCTACTCAGTGTAGTGGGACTCACCTTCGCATCCAACAAGAGGGTGAAATTTATCCGGGTTAATCATACTTCGCACGCCTTTATTCGCCTCCGTCACGGGCCATGAGATTGCCGGGTCGACAACTAAAACTGGGTCCGTCCACTTAAGCTCTACCAACGCCCAACGAATATCAACATGGGAGCAACTTCCTCCAAAAACAAAACATCATTCGATGACGGGGGTGAGGGTAAGTCAATTTATGTTTTTTACTAATAAAACCTAATGTTATGACAGACGTATTAATTATTAATAAATTATTCATAAAATGACAAGCAATAAATTTTAAATTCTAAGAATAAAAATCAAATGAAGTAAAACATACAAAAAATATTCAGTTTTATTATTCAGTTTATAATGTTTGATGTAAATTGTTTCCAAATTCTAAATGAATATTTATTAAAGAATAAATATCAAACACTTTTTAGGGAATTTAGAAGATAACAAGAGATTATTTTGAAGCGATATTTGAATTTTCAATCAAAACCATTTTCTAGAATAAATTAGCAGGAAATGCAAAAGTATATATAAAAAGAAAAGATGAAACCTCTCGAAGGTGGAAATTATTATTATTATTGTTTGTTTGTTTTTTTATTGACGATATCTTTGTCTCTTTCGCCTTGTATTTTGTTTACAAAGTGAATTGTTCGTTTTCGAGATAAGAGAGCTGTATACTTTTATGATATTTATATCAATTGATTGAGAAATATTTGTTTTAGACTGTTTTCCCTACATCAAATAAAGGTATATAATTTATTTATCGTTTCTAGTAAATTTAATCAAAAATACTTCAACAGGCGAAACTCTGCTCTTGCAATTTTCTATCAAATTTTCGTTAAAATCGAAAGATGAGAGAAACTGTTTGAAATAAACTAGAAATGTTTTACAATTTAATTAGATTTATTATAAAACATATTTAAGTTTCTGTTTGATTCACTCCGTCTAGACCCTTAAGTTGCTTAGACTTCGCTATTTATAACTGCTTTTGTAAACAAATTGTTAAATCGAAGCCTAAAGAGCTCCAAGTTTCGTTTGTGGTAAATGCAGGCACAAGTCAATTAGTGGATGACATAAAAGATACTTAATCACACAACACAAAGTTCTCTGATTAAGATGAACATTTTTTTTTTTTTGAAAATATTCCTCAATTCTTATGTGAAATTTGACACTTTTTGAATTAAATGTTTCATGATTAGTGTTAATAATCTCTATTGCAGGTTCGCTTCAGAATTTTTTCAGTATCTTTTCGTTATGAGAAATTTATAACAGATCCACGCCGAAGTAGATAGCAGCAAACTTGAGTGATTTAACTCCTCTTAGTTAAAGGGCAAACAGCTGATAATAACGGAAGAGTTAAAAATAGTAACATATTAAAATGGAGAAAACGTAAGTGATTACAGCAACATTCAGGGCCGTCCCTTACGTCTGCGAGTCTACTTTGCGGGACGTCTATTTCGTTTTATCTTACACTTTTGACTTTGAAGAGCTGAATCCCTCTGCCAAAGGACAACCCTTGCGAATTTAATTGGATGTTTTCCATTTTTTAATTTTCCATCGACAGTAATTTCAGGTTATTTTATTTATTTACTATTGTTGCATTTTATATATTTCTTAAAACAAGTTTCATTTTGAACTCATCTCAGTCTATCGATAATTGTTCTTTTTTTTATTAATGAATTATCTTTCTTAAATGCCTATTGCAAATGATACGAATTTAATGTTTCCTTTTATTAATCGTTTATGTTTCAGTGAATCCTTGAATCGTGGCGACAAATCATTACTTTTTATGAAATGACCTCTTATCGTTGATAAACAGAAAAGGTTTAAATATTTTTAACCAAGTCTGGTTTTACCATCGACTGCATTCTAAGATAGTTAGAACTGTTCATTATTTGCAGATTGTTTATTAGGTAAGATTTGCACAAAGGGAAAAATTTAGATTTATTCCATGGGTTTGATAATTTGTTGACACATTCTTTTCCTTTTTATTGTTTTCACGGTTTAGAAAAAAAAGTAAGTAAAATAGACTCCAAAGTTTTTCCATCAGTTTTTTGTTACGTGATGATTTTTACCGAAACTATTAATATTTCCTATGAATATTTAATCACAAAATTCCAAGAAACAATAAAAAAGTATTGGGGCTATGTTTTTTTTTTGATGATGACGATGGACATCGAATGATTTTAATGAATGTTTAGAGGCTTTATTAGCTACTATAGCTTCTCTTTTGATAACACAGAGTAATCTCAATAGTATTCATAAACTGTGTTGGCTAGGAATATTTGAAAAGTTAATAGAACTCATTCAAAGACCAATTAAATAACTCTGGCTAAAAACAAATTTCAAGATAAGTTTATCATTTGGTTTGGGACACTAAAAGATATCCAAATTTGAATAGTAAACACAAAAACATTTTATTAGTTGGCTCCTTCATAAAGAGTCAATCTATCTTATTTTCCATTACTAATCTATTTTCTTTGTCTTCAATCTTTAAATGACCTCAGTTGTTTATTCTTTATGATTGTCTGTCACTCAGTCTTAAAATCTTTGTCCAACATTTTCTTTTTCATTGCTTAATTATAGATCGAACTGATGAGGCACAGCAATGAATCTGTTATCAATAAGAAAGGAGGTTGATATATTGAGAGCGTTATTCAGGGTTTGGGACGAATCTGAAATGAGAATTGAATTCCCTATTTCCTATAAATAATAAGATCTTTGAATACGAATGACCTGAATGAATAAGAGAGAGGTCCTATATTATTATCATTATTAGAATCCGCTGACATAGGTCACCACTGTGATCCCTTGAACAGCTTAACACGTTCAGGTCAATTCACTGATAATCACACCGTCCATTTCAGCACACCCGACATCCTCAAAAATCTGGGTATAGTGGACCTATGTAGTTTAATTTATTTCGAGTGAAAATATATAAGAATGAAATAAAAAAAAATAAATGAGTACAGTTAGGGAGATTGAATTGTCTATAGTTTCATGGTTCCCTTCTGTCCAAGGACTTGTAAGAGCTGAAAAAAGGAACTGAACATCAACCTCTGAATCTGACATGATTTGAAAGCTGGCCTTCATTGTCTCTCAAACAATCTGTAAGATTCCCTTTTTATATAATTTTGTCTTAAGGTGAAGTTTCTGTATGATTTTTCTTTAATATAGAAAAATAGACGAAGATATAGTTTATATTAATAACAGTTACACGAAATAAAATAATTGTTTAAAGAGATAATAATAATTATTATTAATAATAATGGAGCATTTTATTTCCATTTAATTTATTAGAATTTCATTGATTTGCAGTAATATTTTAAAACGAAATTCGCATTCCACATTGTAGAATAGCTAGATAGAACACAAAAATGGTGGCTGAATAGATAATGATATTAAAAAAAATTCTGCAAATTTATTTATAAAAAAGAAATTCACTTTTGTAAACATTTACAGTGAAATATCCTTAAAGCGGGACATCTTCTCCAGTCAGGATCATTATCTTATTGTAATGCCCTTTTCAATTTGTCTTAGCTATCAAAAGATTACTACATTGATTTATAGAGTAGGAGAGAAAGAAGATGTGTTAAGAGCGATTTATTTATGATGATGAACATTAACTATTTGTCATTCGAATCTAAGACTTAGTGACACTTTTAGGCTGTGAAATGCAAGCTTTTTGATTATTTTTTTTATGCCAATTGATGTAAAGAGCAAAAATGACAGTCTTTAAAAGTTATGTAATAAGGACTGCTCATAAATCACAGAAATCTGGAATGATAGGACATGGAATAGTTGATAGAAAGCTTTTTATCCACTTTATCTCACTGTAACTGAAAAAGTGATGGAAAAACTGGAACATGGCTGGATTCATTGTGGCCCATCATATCCTTGGAGTATTGACTTTCTATGAACATATTTTAAATTTGGCCCAACACCTTTTCTTGATCAGTATGTTCTATAAATATTTGAAAATTAATCATTTTTAGAGGAAATACAGAATATATCCAATGTTAAACAACAGCAACTACAATAGAACATTCTGTGTATGGTTTAATGTTTTTCAGTATAAGCTTTATTACATATGTTTCTTTGAATTGCTATTACATACAAAATGTAACTTATATAACTTTACATTTTATAATTTTAAATCCTTGCCAAAATAAAAAAAATTCTTTATCAAAGCAATAAAATTACTCTGCAAAATAGTTATAAATTAATTAATTAACCAAAATAACAATTTTGAAAATAAGTAGTAGAAGGTGAGAGAATAAAAAAGGATACGAATGCAAAGAAAGGTGGAAAAGGAGACGAAGGGAAACTAAACAGGAAAGAACTTACTTTCCTAAAATACTTCTTTTATTCTTTTTCTCTGTTTAAAATTGTGAAAAGATACAAATGAAAAACACAATTTTTTTTTTCAAATACAGTAAGACCGCGATAATCCGGCACTGGATAATCCGTCAGACCCGACAGTCAGGCCTGCATCAGAAATAGATGATTGCCAGATTTTTTTCTCCCTGATATACTAAAACTAAAACATTATTGTATTTTTTAAAAAGTTGTACGAAAATAATCATACACTATGCTGTCGGGCTAAAACTACCACTATAAATAGCACTAAAAAGTATATCGAACTTTGCTAAGACTTAGAATCCTGACTTTTTAATAGTGAAGTTCATTACAGTACTGTATTTGATTTTTAGTTCAAAATAGTTTTCATTGTGCAGTATTACATACTTTTAATTTTTGTTTTGTTTATTGTAATTCTTCTGTTGTGTTTACTAAATAACAATTAATCGTTTCTGTATGTTAAAACTGAAGTTTTTATTTATATACCCTTGTTTAAACCAGGGTTTTAAAAATGGCCTTGGTAATCCGGCATATTTGATAATCTGGCATTGACAGATCCCCGAGCATGCCGGATTATCAAGGTCCTACTGAAATAATTTCTGCTAAATATAAAACTAGAAATTTCCTATTTTGTGACAAATTAAATAAATTCGCATTATTTCCTTCGGATGCTTAAATCCGATTACCTTTACTCGAATCAAATCGTTCCGAAATTCATTTATGAATAAACGTATTAATACTCATTGTTTAATTGTAATATTTTTTTGTTGGTAATTTTTGACTCGCACTAATTATTCGACAAGGACCCGCTTGAAAAGATTTAAAATTTCAAAAGAGCCAATCAGCTGTTACACACAAATGGACGTGATTGGATGAGGCTCCCATAAATGGGTTAGCGAGAAACGCAAGTGATCAGGTTTATTGATTGGTTTGCAAGTTTTGTAACTGTTTCTTTTATTTCAATATTTGTCGTCTGTTTACTACTAAAAGACAAACAACACTATTGACATTTTAGTCTGTTATCCTAGGAATGAATCAATCTCTTTCCATACAATATTCCTAGTTATTGTCTTTCTGTAGGTAATGAGCTCCTACCCAGAAATTATGGCGAGAAGGTGAAAGTGTGTTTCTTATAAATTAAACACATTAGTTTAAACTTTTTGAAAATAAACAAGACGATTTCAAGCCAGATTTCTTTAAAATGTTATTCCATAACACTTGTTTTATTATTTTTCTTTGGTTTCTTTTTTTTTTTTTTTTAAGTCTTTAAAATGAAAAGACTAGATTTATTTTTAAATTAGAAAATCCGCTAATCACAAAAACAATAGAACTTTTCTATTTTCTTTAAAAACATGAATGTTTGTTTAAACATGTTAATTCATGTTTTTATATCGGAGTAATTTTAATTTTATCGAACCACGTTCAAATTAATGGATTAGTTAAAAGAATTAATACTCATTGTTTAAAAATCAGTAAAAATCCATTATTTAAATTCCAATGCTTTTCTGTGGAAATTTTTGTTGCCTTTTCGCTCTAATTTCTTGACAAGAACCTCCTTGAGAAAGATTTCCAATATATAAGTAATATGTGGTTTGTAGTTCCTAAATATGGAAATCCTATTTGAAGACGGTCCATCAAAAGTTATTTAGGGCAAACACATAGTTTTGTTGAGCTTCTTAAATAGGGACCTTAAATAACATTTCCTGTTCCTCTGCGACTGTTTAATATATTTTGACTAAAATTTCAAATTAAACAACAATTAAAAAATCTTAACCTTAACTGATTACATATTATATATAATATGAATTAATCAGATAGGATCAGAATAAAAGAAAATATACATTGGTTTTTGGCCAGCTGTTTCGAATATGTTATATCTCATCAGTCTGAATTACATGTTGCTGATGAGCACCAATGCAAACAGAAAATAAAGTAAACAGAAATTGCGCCTCAATTCTAAATATTTTAAAAAGAAAATTAAAATTAACAGCCGCAGAAAACCATCTTGTCTCTTCGTCTATAACAATCGATTAACTGTGGCTGAAGAACTATCAATCTCGAAACATCCATCCACTTCGAATGGATAACAAAAGGCTCAAGTTGAAGAAGAGCACATTTTCTTTTTCTGTTGTTTCGTTAAATCTGTTTAAACTTTGAATATATGTTTTGAAAATTGTAGGCTGTTGAACTTAGGAGATTGTGAAATCATTGGACAAACACATCCACAGCATTAATTAGGGCGCGTTAGAAATATTTTTCTTTTTAACATCAATCTTAAAAGAAGATTAATGAAGACGAGCACTTGAGGCTACACAAGATAAAGTACAGGAATTCATGGTTATGATGGATTGAGGTGGTATTGATCTCTTGCATCGAAGACTCCGTTAATGAGTTCAACAGATGACAAAGCCATTGAAACTATTCCGATTTGCACAAGTTGATAAATAGAGGTGAATAGATCAATGTGTGTTTCGATCATATTTAATTTACGCTTACAAGAATTGGCGCCATGAAGTAAATTAACAAAGCGAATATTAATTCGATGTTTGATGATGATAAACCCAACAAATAATGAATTCAGAAATTTAACGATTGGAGTCTCTCTGATTAATTTAGTGCTTAGCATAAAAGTATCGTAGTTGTGTGAATATAATTCGCAAATGATTGACAAAATTGTTTTTGCTAAATTTGGAATAATACATTATTATGAAAAAAGTTACCAATTCTTTATGTGTTTCTGTTGTGAAATCTTCACTTGGGTTTTAGTGAAGAAACGTTAAAATATTAAGAACTAATGCTTTTTTATTCTTGAGTCTCTCTCTCCAATGTGATACTTGATTGAATATTTTGTACTTTAACTCAAAGTACAAAATGTATTTGATTGTATGAAATTTGATTTATTATTATTTGCCAGAAAATAGTATAACTGAACATCACTTATTATCGTAACTGTAGTAACAGCCAAAATATCGCAATATTAAATATCTTACTTTTATACAGTGATAATAAAGTGCTATTGTTTTTTTTTTTAATACACGTTCGCATTAAAAAGTGCGAAAATCGTCTGTTGGCGAAGACCGTAACTATTTGAATCCATCCATTCGTCCAACAGTGGATCGATAATCATGAAACCTAATATATATTGAGATCTCTGAACGTTAACAATCAACAGCAAATTTCATCGAGATTAAATAAAAATTTATATCTTTGGTCATGATTTTCTATTAAAGTTTTCTATTAAAGATCGGGAAAAAAATTCAGTCATGAAAATGATGAGAACACTACATTGTTTTTTCGTTTGTTTATAGATATCAGTTTCGATAAAAACTTCAAAAGACTACTGTATGTTCATGTTCTTAAATACCTTAGTTTTCTTTAACGTATAATTAGGAATCTGTTGAAAGAAAATATTTGAACAAGCAACTAAAAGATTTAACTTACTGTGGAAACATGATCTGATGAAACAGCGTTCGCTTGAATCAATCGAAGCTGGAATTCAAGTTTCTTTCTGCAATTTCTTTTATTAAAAGGTTTCCAATTACTAGCATTTCTTTGATTGTGTGGAATTATACGGATGTTTGCTTAGAATATTCTCAAATTTAAGAATCTCCGTGTACAAAGTCACACTAAAGTATTTTTGCATAATAATAATAATAATTCATAGTTTAATCATACCTTATTCTTTTTAAAAGAGTGCAGTTTTTACTGGATTTATCATAGACTTCATTCTTTTGATAGATCTATAGCTTAAGCATCTTTATAGAACAGACTACGTCAAGATTATATTTATTTTTTGCCTTGGCTAATTATTTGAGTAAAATGTTATTCCTTGATTAACTTTTTAATTAATCGCAATCTTTAGATAAGTAAGAGCTTATGATTTTCCGCTATTTTATTCAAATAAATGCTAGTAGGCAGACATTGATGTCTTGACATTAAACCCATTTCTTCTGATCAGTTTAATTGGCGAATCGTGGTTTACGTTCTCTTAAATAGCGAATATTGAGGAATAATAAAGTGTTTGAAATCAAAAGAATCTAAAAATTAAAATCTACTCAGATTAGGAACAAGAGTAAGAAAGAGGAAGAATGGAACCGGTAAAGAAACTTTAGTTTCATTTTTTGTTTCTTATCCACCAGTAGATCAGGAAATTTCTCACAATTAATGTGTGGAAAGGATTGGTTGAATGTTCACAGGAGGATAAGACTGATTTTCATCCATGTAAGAAATGTCATGATGACATGCTTTACAGATCCACTGTACAAATACTTTTAAAAACTTTGATGCTGAGCAAAAGAGATCAGTAACAATATTAGAAGGCCGGGAAAAATCAAGAAAATAAAAAAAAAGAGAAAGAATAGATTTCAGGGAACAACCTGAGGTAGTGAACAGGATATACAGAAGCGGGATTGCTATCAACAGCACAGAACAAGAATTTAGGATTCGTTGTGGCTAATCTCAAATTTGAAGACAAAAATAAGGTTAAAAGATTAATAATCTTAGAATTTTTGTATGTTCTTAATTATTTATAACAAATTGTTGCGTTGATGTAAGTTGTAGACAGTCTTTTAAAGTTTGGTGTCGTGAAGCTTTCTTTTCTTCGGTGATGAATATTGCTCTGATTCATTATTATAACTGAGTGTAAATTAAAAACTGATATAGTTCAGGCTGAAAGGAAAAACTTCATTGATAATTTAAAGAAAAAAGATATATTTTAAATAAAGTACATTCTTTCAAAATATGCTTCAAATTTTAATTAATCATCAGTTTAAAATAAGAGTATTAATAATCAAATACTTATTCAATATTATTAATATAAATTTTTTATATTAATTATAAAATAGCTAATTATAAAATAGCTAATTCATAGATATCAATATTAATTATTAATTTTCTTACATGAGTTTGTAAATATGCCCATATATTGCAAAAATTTCAAAATAAATAATGTTCTTTAATATAAAATTCTCAGCTGTTTAGAACAAACTTATTCCGACAGAAAAGGCCCGAGAAAAGAAAGGTCTGATAGATTTTACCTATAAAGGTATTCATTGTTTCAAAGAATAAAAAAAAATTGCTAAAGTTTGTAAAAGAGGGCATCGCACGGTCTAGGGCGACGACAGACCGGAAAGATTGAGTAATTGTCAGAGCAGTTGATACAGCATCAGATTCATCACTATCAACTATCTAACATGTGACCAATACTGAAGTGACCACCCGGACCATTAGTAGAAGAGCACGGAGCAGGATTTACGCTCGCGACGCCCATTACGACGCCTACCACTGACAAGTACGTACCGTCAAGAGCGATTGCAGTGTTACGATCAACGTGGAATTGTGCTGATTGAGGACGAATTATCTTCACTGATGAGTCCCGTTTTGAACTGAGCCCCGACGACCAGCGCAGACGTGTCTGGGAGATGGCCCGAACATTGTCAGGATCCCGCAATTACAGTCGCACGCCAGACGGCCCGACAACAGGGAGTTATGGTCTGGGGTGCCATTAGCCGAACCCCCTTGGTAGTCCTCTGAGGCACCCTCAGCACAGGGGTACGTTGACGAAACTGTACGACCCGTTGTGTTGCCGTTCCTTTCGCGGCACCCTGAGCTTACTTTTCAGCAAGATAAAGCCCGGCCACACACACACACACACACACACGGGCACGTCTCTCCATTGGTTGTCTTCGTGGTTGAAACACCACTTCCTTGACTAGCCAGATCTCTCTCCTATTCAGGACATTTGGGATGTGATGGGGCGTCGCCTGCGATCATCCCAGAATATCGACTAATTAGCCCCCCAATTTGAGGCCGTTTGGCAAGAAATCCCGCAGAAGACCATCCGGCAACTGTATCAATCAATGCCACGTTGGGTAACAGCTTGTATCCAGTCCAGAGTTGGACCAACGCCTTACTGACCTGCTCACTTTATGTAGTTCTTCTTGTACAATAAATCATCCAATTGTTCTGAAATTTTAATCATTTCGTCTTCTGTACATTAATTTTGTCTCAGTTGGATAATTCCTTCATAGTGCATCGATGTCAGAGTGTTGAAGTCGTCGAGTTGAATCAAATTAAAAAATTTGAAACCAACTCAAAAGATCATTTATCAGTGTATTGTTTAAATGTGAAATGAAATTTTATAATTTATTAACTTAATTCTTTATATACTATTTTATTAATATATTTAAATGCTTTTTTTTTAATTATCTTTATTCCGATTAGTAGCGAAGATATCTTTAGAACCGAGGAAGCCTGATATCAAATAGGTGAAAATTGGTGAATATATTCATTTAGAGAAAAAATTAAACTGAAAACTGTAATTTAAAAATTAAATAGTCCATTGAAGAAATTGAATCAGTTTTGCGAGCTTGGAGTAATTTAACAGTGAATCAGTTTTCGTTCAATTTGGTTCGTAATCTTATCACTCAGTATCAGGTGTGGAAATAAATTACGTTGCCAAAGGAAAAAAATATGAAAAAAATTGAATTTATTGAATAGAATCGGTCGATGATAAGAATTGAATGGACTTAGCTAAAATTACAAATATTTATGAGGGAAACAACCTCGTAATGATTTATCAGCCAATAGTTAATTTCGTGATTTACAGTATCTTCTTTTTGTGAGCTGCTAAGAATTCATGAAAACACAAGCATTTCATTCTTAAAGTAACTCTTGAATCTGTCACTATTTATCTGTTGATAATAAGTTTTCAACAACATCTGAAGTAAGGCTGTTGAGAATATCAATGAATTCGATCATTTCTAAGCGGTGGGTTTGGGAATAGAAGCTCTTACTCTTATATGTAATATTCATTTGGTTTTTCTTTTCTATTTCTGGCTTTTCCTTTAAGAAGAATAAAAGGTGTTTTGGAGTCTTCTGACAAAACGTGTGTGGTGTGATATAGTCAGTAGAAGCTTCGATGACTTACTTGTTAGTATTGTCCTTTATTTTCTGTACAATATATCCTTTTCGCGTCTAATTCCATGATGCGGATGAGTGCATTTTGCCGCTCCAGTTGATAGTTTCAAAGGGTTGGTCGAAAACTATTAATTTCTATTTGATCAGATTTAGTTTTACAAAAATAAACCTTTCTTTTGACATAAACACACTTTAATTAGTCAATGAAGATTGTTTTATGTGACGCTAGTCAACCAAGACTGATGTGTGGTTTTTATTAAAATAAATGCAGTTTTATCTGTCCTTTATTCATGGCAGACATTAACGACATGGAAGCTTTTCTCTCCATCTAGTAGCCACACACATAGCAGCAATCTACCTTAGTTCATATGAAGAACTTAGATATTCTTAGTTCCTTTATTACAGATTGTCTGTTCTTTGGGTTTCTTTTTTTGAACTAAAGTAAAATTTGCGGTTTAAGACAATTAAAATCGATTGTGGATATTTCCATTGAATCCATGTGATTTCGTTGTGGTTGCTCTGCGAACATGTCTGGGAAAAGATTGACAATAGAATTCGCAGTAACAATAGAATAGAAATAGTAAAAATAGACATATTTGCATCGTTTGGTGTTTATCTGTTTAAATAACATCCAACATCTCAAACATAATAAGCTAAATATCTTAGCCAAATCTACCAAAAGCTAATAATAGCCTACAGAATGAAATCAAAACCTTCCAAGATTATGATTAGCTCGTTTTCCTTATTTCATTTTTGAAAAACGTTTTTCTATTAAATATCTGAAGGAATTAATATTTTACTTCCAACTGTTCTATTAATGTACATTGAAATAACTGAATTTCTAGTTCTCTTCACTCTTGTTTAATTTTAAAAATAGAGTATTTATTTATTAAAAAAAGAAAAAGCTGAACGCTTTTGTTTTCTTACTTTATAAAAACAAATATTCCGTACCTATAAAGAGACTTTAATTCTGATACACAATGAGCGTTTGTTGATAGGTGCGTCAACGGTTACTTTGTTTAAGATCGAATTGAGAAAATGGTGCGACCCATATGGATGTGTTAATGAGAGACTCTTGATTTATCTGATATCTAACTTGAGATCACTTGAAATCTGTTCCAGCAGTGGCGGCTCGTAGCTAAAATTAGTGGGGGTGCTGCTCCTGAAATTTTTAGCCTTTGTTTTAAAATTGTGTAAAAGGAAACAAACATGTATAAGAAGAAAATTTATTCAGAAAACTTGATAAAATCCTAAAAGAACAAAAAAAAAAACAAAAAAAAAAAACATTTTTTTTTACTTAATTCATTTAAAAATGAAATCCATTCTTCTTGTTTTAATTTGCGCGAAAAGATCAATACGCGCGGAGTAAAAAAAAACAAAAACAAACTACCTTCCATCAGCACTGCGGGAGCGACAGCGCTCTCTCCCTCGCAGCCTCGTGTGCAGTATCCTCGCGTGCGCACAACAGTCAAACACCAAGTCTCTGGGACTGTGAAGCGCACAGTTCCATAAAAAGATTTTTATATCTTTTTCATAAACTGGGGGATGGCTACTGGCATTAAGCTTGAGGATTATATATTGTACAAGTATAAAGAAAGAATTAAAGAAAAAAAGGACTCATTATATTAAATGTTATCGATAATATCAAGTGGAAATAGGGGGTGCTGCAATTCCACAGTGCCAATACGCGAGCCGCCACTGTTTTCCAGTATTGAAATATTGCTTTTGGTATTCCTTTGAATGTATTGGCTCTGTCGGTTTTTATCGGTTGAAGGGACTTTGTTAAAATAACGGATAACATATTCGCTTTAGTAAATTTTTATTCGATCCACAATCGTTCCAGTTGCTGAAGACATTGATCCCTTTGTGAAATGTAGAAGATTTAAGTCTGTGTATAAGGTTACACTTAACGAGTCTCAATCTTATTCTTTTGTAATTTAACAAAGAGATATTAAAAGGAAATTTACATTCACCATATGATTCATGTGTAAACATGAATTCATTTTATTTATATATATTTATTAAAAAACTTTTTAATTTGGATCTAATAATTCAGTTATTACTATCCATTTCACAATTTATAAGATTTATTCTTTGTTTACGTTAATTCATAAATAAATCGAAAGGGAATTTATTAAGAATGAATATATATCTTAAAGCCAATATTTTATGCCTTGTATTATAATATCTTTTTGTAATAGTAACTTTGTAAGTATTACTTTGAAGATATGAAAAGTGAAAAAAGTAAAATAAAAAATAAAATCTTTATTATTCTATCTTATTGTGCTTATGTAAACTAAAGAGTAGTTATAAATACTAGATGAAGTTCAGTTTCACATATCATGGTCAGAGTACGCTTAATGAGGAAAGACGCGTTTTTGAAAAAATGAAATCATTTTCCGAATAAGGGCTTTTATGATAAAACCAGTGGGTACCATCGCTTCACTCCGGTACGTAAACTATGTAACGTAAAAAAACCGCTTTATTTATTTAGCAAATTAACATCGAGATCGGAGAATATACGACTTCTCAGCCCTTTTTGCCTTCTCCACACCCCTATCACTTGAAACCTTCCCGCTTAACTCAGATGTATTGCACGTTGACGCCAGTGTCCTAGCTTCCGCCACACACAGTTCATGGTCACCCCCCCCCCAAAAAAAAAAGTTTATTTTTATACTTTTTACATAATCTACAGTATGGATTATGTAAAACTGTATATGTGAAACTGTAGGTATGGATTATACCTATCCATATGTCAAATTTCAAGTTTGCAGTATGTTGTGAAGTATGCTAAACATTTCGAACAGATATACATACACACAAACATAGATATCCCCAAATTTCCCTTTTATATTATACAGTAGATTAGAACTTGACAGTGAACTGCTTCTAGATGCTTTAGTTCGACACCAGTCAATTATGCTAATAAAATTCTCTTTCAATCAATCTGATTTGTTATTGCTACAAATGGAACATGATAGACTACATCTTATTACCCCGAAGGAAAAACCTCTACAGCAATACTGAAATTCGGAAGGATATTTTTATTGACTTTTTATATCTCCGATTTTTTTTTTAATATAGAGAAAGTTAGGATAAAATAATAAAGTAATAATAGAATTAAAACTTTCTTCACCCGCCTCCCAATAAAAATACTTTTTCCCCATACAATTTCCAAGTCTTTCTTTCATAAAAGAATGTTCGCCAAAAGACATGGGGCTCGTCTGTAGAGGTCTAGAGGTTCAGCTTCCCTTTCCTTATAATCCCCTTTTCCATTAATGTTTCGTGCTTTATATATTCAAAGTGACCTCTGGTGATCGCAAAGCAATCAACATCACTAAAGTAAATATGATGCCAATTATTTGCGGAAAGTTATGTGTATCCATTGATTCGTGATTCGCTTAAGGTCTTTGCTAATCTAAAACTTACCGTTTAATTAAATTCAAAACTGGATTTAAATTCTTTACATCTTAGTATCTTTAAAATTTAAAATTAATCTCTTAAAGTCGTATCTTAAGAAGAAGAAATGATGTAAAAAAGTGTCAAATTCGATTAATAGTTTCAAAACGTGTTATTCTTCAACTACTTGTCTTGAGTTAAAACTAGTTTCCATTTATTCAATAATTGCACTTTCAGTTCCTGGTTGTTTGTTTTTTGTGTTTAAAACGAAATATTATCAAACAGTCTTCTAACTTTTTTTCATCTAGCATATTCATGGTGGCAAAATTCAAGTACGATATCTGTGAATATAAAACAGTCTTTAGATGGGATACCACGATATTATCAGATATAAAATTTGAAACCTTTTCGTTAGATTCTACTTTAATAGCAAAAGTGCAGACTTCCTATTAGATGTTCATTTAACTTAAGTCTCTTCTGCTATAAGAGATCGTTGCTAGAAAAATAGAGGTGTTTATGAGGGGGTTAAAATAATGCAAACAATAATGAGGAAGATTTATTGAACTAATAATTGAATACAACTGGTTCCTAAACTGAAGAAAATCATTCTTATTTAGAATCATCTGATTTGGAGACGCATCATTGAGAACTGACTTCATACTAATGCTAGGCGAATACGTAGCAATCTGCGGCAATATTGTGGGACAATATTGCCCCTTTTTATTGCTGACAACCGTTGTCAGTTCATATCACGCGCGAACACAGAGTTGTTCCGAAACGAATATTGCCGTGACAATTAATAGTTACGGCGCTTCTCACTAGGGCGAGCCAAAAGAGAGCGTGTTTCCGTACAGAATTGCTATAGTATTTAAACGCCGTCCCTCTGTAGAAATCAATTACAATTCTTCCATTATCAATCGACAAAATGTTGTTGTTGGAATTATCTGTTTTGGGCCGATCCATTTTGCTGATTTTAATCCTTGTTTCTCAAACAAAATGGCCGGCGTGAGTGACTGCAATGCCGATTTTGAAGCCCCGCCTCCTTTGACGTCAGCATTGACACGTGATTTAATCCGTTCATGTGATTCGCTATTGTTCCAGCAATACGTTGCGACAACTGAAATTGCTCCTTTTTTTCCGACAATCTCAATTGTCTTGAAATGGGCAATCTTGGACAATATTGTTCATTTTTATTGCTGCAAACGGTTGTCAGCAATGAAAAGGGGCAATATTGTGGGACAATATTGCCTCATATTGCTACGTGTTCGCCTAGCCTAACATATAAATCCTTTAAGATTGAACTTACAATATCGTTATTAACTGTGTAACGATGATCTGTCTTGGGCAAACATCAACAGTCACTGCCCAACTAATATACTAAATATATGAAGCGTCTACACTCTACGACAAAAAAAAATAATGTTGTTAAACAACTGTGAAACTTAATATACAAATAATTCATGGGTAGACATGTAAACTGTAAAAAAATCTGATCCAGTGAATGCAGAGGACGGCACCACGGCGCATTCGAAGGGCGCATTCTGGATTACTTATAAGTATCAAATGATAACCAAGGAAGGCACAAGGCTAAGTAAAGTAGAAAAATTAAAATTTACTTAGCCTTGTGCCTTCTTTGGTTATCATTTGTTGAATTATTTAGGCACGTTAAATTCCTTATTACTTATATGTAGCGTTATTTGCTTCCTTCGGCACCTCTGAAACGTTTTTGTGGTTGAATGCCGTTCTGTAGGATGTACAGAACAGCAGTAAGGTTGCCAACCGACAGCCGTATCAACAACTTTGACAGAGGGCATATTGTGGGCTTGTGAGAGTCAGATTGGACATATCGTTCTATCGCCCGCTATTTGGGTCGCGGTGATGCCATAATAATACGTTGTTAGCAGCTAAGAGTCCGGCAATGCACCCGTCAGGAGGGCAGTGGTCGGCCGAGAGTAATCAGTACCACACAGAATCGTCACATCGGCCCTCAGGACACCAACAGTTTCCCTAAATACCATCCGAGGGGAGTTAATGGCATCTCCGCAGCCTGTTGTACCACGACGAACCATTGCCAGAAGGCTGGCAGAGGCTGGATTGCGATGCTGGCTTTCGTTACGAAGACTACCACTGATCCGCAGCATCGCCATCACTGCCTGCAGTGGTGTCGCGCTAAAGCAGCGTGGAATATTACTGATTGGGGCCGATTGAGTGTTTAGTGTTGAATCTAGGTTCTCATTTGGAGCAGATGACCACCGAATACATGTGTGGAGGCGACTCACCTCACCTAACTTTGAATCAAGTCGACAACAATTCGGAGATCGAATCGAAAGTCTTAGTTTTAATCTTGTAAATCATGTTTTAATTTTTAAAAATGTAATTTTTATCAAGTGCGGTGGCCCAAACCTGTGATTGAAGGTAGAATTATATTTATTATTATTCCGGATAGAAACACTTCAGACTTATCGTTATTTTAAGTGTTTTTATGTTAGGGAAGATTCCACCTTTAAGCTTTTTTTTGCCTTGCCAGACCAAAAGCAAATGTATTATAATCATAATATCGCGCATGCACATTCCCTGATCGTTTATGTACATGGAAAAAAATTGGCAGGATTGAGTATCATCTGGAAGTATGAGTAAAAGCGGAGTTTAAAAAACTTTACAAACTGGCATTTTTGTCAGGGCTAAGATGCCTCCGGCTAGTTGTTTTCCGTTTGTGAAAAGAAAATTGCACCGAGATGCCACTGCAAGGGTAAGACGCGGAGATTCCTAATATTTTCCACCAGTCTTAGCTGAAATACCCCATTCCTTAATAACAAAGCTAAAAAAAACAAACAGTGCTCTCACCTTATTTTCGTTGTTTCTCACCAAATAATAACGATATCGCAATCAGAAAGATATTGTCGTGTTCAGTGAGTTGTGAAGAAAATTTACATATATACGGTAAAAGCCATCTGTCAGGTATACAAAAAAAAATTACAGCGAAAATAGCATCTTACCTCAAATGACATTCCCTATATTCATCAATAATTTACTTGAAACTTTTTTCAACAGAGGCTGTGAGTATCTTCGGAAAATTTCTGATTTTCTTAACCAATACTTGAAAAAACGGATGAATTATTTTTGAAAGTAATTTTGATATCTGCTGTGTGTATAGAAATGAATAGGTACCGAAACCCATCTGATGGTAAGGAGGACCAATCCAACATGAAATAGTCTAAATCATGATAAAAAAATGTTTGAATTGGATTTGAGAGTTTTTATCTTTCAGTATCGTTTGTATGATCTTTTATTTCTTGAGTGTATCATACTGAAGCTGTTACTGGTAGAAACTGTTGGTGATTGTAATCTGCTTTGCTGATCATTGGGTTTGCAATTCTTATTGATACCTAGCGAATCAATCGACTGATTCTCCATTTCTAGGTTATACTGACACTTATATCTCATCTGTAGTAATATTCAATGAATCGAATGTCATCAAAACATCAATGAATGGAGTACACTCAAATGTCGTTTCATTGTTCCTGAGTTTGAAAAGTCCAAAATAAATTATATAAAACTACAGACGTCTTATGTCCTACAAAATTAAAATGCTCCCAAACTCTTTTTTCAAATAACAGAAAAAATCAAGTCGGATGGTCTTTAATCTTTTTCTCTGTTTGTCTGTAAGTTTCTCCAGTAACTTTTGAATCAGTCGACTGAAGACGGTCAACCGATGTTTCAAAAATCATTAAAGCTTTGCCTAAATCATTTTCTTCTCAGATTTAAAAGTAGAGGAATAGGAATGAGATTAAAAGAATATACCGCCATTATGTTTTTATGACATTATTTTCATTATTACCAGTCTGTAAAATATAAGAAACGTATTGTTCAAATAAAAAAAAATGTTTTAAAAACTGTAGAAATTTAACACCTTAAAATTTGGTGTTAAATTTTAATTTGTCCAATTAAATTTGTCCAATCTTGATTAGATGTTAACAAAAGAAAGTAGATGTTGTATTAATCTCTGCTTCTGTTTATATGGCAAACAGTTGGATGATAGATTTGTCAAAGTCAAAGCAATTCAACTTCTAATAGAAAGCGATGCTTAGATCTTCTCTGAACACAAATTGACAGATTTGGAAATAAACAGAATCACTAATTACAACTCTTACATTCAAAGTACTTATGCAGACAACTTCAAAAAAACTCTTTGCTAAGATAAAAATAGAAATTTATTTAAATTCATCTCCTGCCCCCCACCCATTAAAAAAAACAACAACTTAAAGCAAAATCATTACAAAGACAAATCTAGAGAACATGCAAAAGAAAACAAACAGCAAATTAAAATAAGACAGTTTCAATAATAATAACGTTTCATTCCATAATCAGTAACATAATTAAAACGGCGAACTATTATTCAACTTGAAAATTGTTAATACGAAATTTGAAAAGAAAAATGAGTATTAGGAAACAGAATTAATACTAAGAATTGTTGGAGAAGATTAAGATGAACAACAGGGCATAAGAAGAAAAAAATTATTCTAAAAACAGAGGAAAGTTTGAAAAAAAAATTGCAAACGAAGAAAACATATTTTTTCTATTTCAAAATCAAAGAAATTTTAAAGATAAATGAAAATTCTTCATTATTCAAAATTTACAAATGTTACAAGATGTCCAACATTTCTATGTGATTAATGTTTTTCTTTTGTTAATTAAGGAAAGAAAATGAACGTCTTTTTAATCATTTGTCTTAGTAAATCGTAAATTAGCATTTTCCTTTTAAGCCTAAAATAAACACTTGAGACGTAGCTTTTATACTAAACATATTCTGTTATCTAAATATCTTCCTTGGAGCAAATTCTGACTTAACAACTGCATTCCATGAAATTGGCTGACAATCTTTCGTTTAATGTTTCAATAGCAGCTCATAAAGAAACCTTTATATATAATATTAATTTTAATCTTTTATAAAGGAATCAATCAGTTTCCTCCTCCGATTTCTGACATAGAAAGGGGGAAAATTCCAGACCTGATTATTTATCATTTTAAAATGAATATCTTATCTAAAAATAGATGAATCCTCTTCATTATATCAGTCTCTGTATCTCTGATAATTCATAGAAAATTTCTCTTATGTTATGGGATTTAAATTTTGACATTCATTAGGTATTGAAAACTATATATTGGTCACTTTTTGAATTTCTTACTTTAGATTAACAAAATGATTTTCTAACTGTGATTATTGAAGGTAAAATAGAAGAATAAATGATAGAGATAGACCAAGATTGGAATAAATATAAGACAAATCATGATAGAACTCAACTGGTCTACTAAACAGGAAGAAGAGATGGATGGACAACTCGTACAAACCCAATCTAAGGATTGATTACCAGAAATTCACAAAAGTTAAAGATCAGTTTAGTGAAGGGGTGAGGAGTTTAGCGCGATTTGTGAATTTCTTATCCGTTGTATTTGCTGCGACCCGGTAGTGTCAAATTAAATTTGAGTCTTTCCAATGCTGCCAACAGATACATTCAAAAATGTCATAACTTGCAATAGCAACTGTCTCAGACTTAATGTTGGCGTGAAATACAACTAGCGTTATTTACTAATTTGACGTTTATGTAAATTACATTTATTATTAATTATTATTATAAATAACATTATCAAATAATTAATTAGTAAGATATATATATATGGGGACCTGAGGATTGGAGGATGGGACTCTGCGACCCTCCATCAGAACTTTTATAAAAATACTGGTTCTCAGACTTCAAAAGGTTATGCACAACTGGTTTGGTATTTAATTAATGTAAATAAAAAGATTCCACCTGCACTTCACGAAAATCTCTGTTGAAATAGATCACACTGAAAAGACACACTTAAATAATCACACTATAAAAAAAAAACCGCTGCAATTCGAAATACTTCGCAGTTGGATAATAAGGATGTATTAATATAACGTTGGCGAGCTCTGTTTAGCACAAGCAGCTCTATCTATTAGAGCAATATTGAAACACACGAGTAGCTTTTTATAGTTAAAATAAATCAGATATACGTATAAAGTTGAAAGATTTAACTCCTATCGTTACTGTTGTGATAAAATATATTGTAATTCAGTTAATGATCGATGTGTAACGTGTAATGATCGAAATAGGATAATGAATTGAGGAAATACTAGTTTTTGGACTTAAGAAGTTAAAAATTAAAAAGTTAAGTTAAATCATCATGTGTTATTGTAAAGGCTAAGCCTTGTCTGTATAACCATAAGTCTCTCTCCACTTCTATTCTTTATTATAAATCTTATTCTTTTTAAATTCCATTTCACTTTTTACGTCACCAAGGCACTTTTTCCCCGCCTTGCTCCCAACGTCTTCCCTTCCATTACATTTATTTAAAAATATTGTTCGTAAGATGTGTTCCACAAAGCTTTCCGTTTTCTTGCAATTGTTATTAGTTTCTTTTTGCTGCTATTTCTTCTAGAACGGTGTCATTAGTTCTCTTTTCCGTTCAACATCTATTTCCAAATCTAATCTTTTAGTATCTTGGTTATTGAATGTCCAGGTTTTCCTTCCTTACAAAAAGCACTCCAAAAACATAACTCTTCCTGAACCTCATTTCAATCGAATCAATAACGAACGTTTCTGATGAATGTCTGTTTGCCTAAAGCAAGTCGTCTCCTAACTTCCAAAGAACAACTATTATCCTGAGTCATAAGATTTGCCAGATAAAAGAATTGATTAAGTTGCTCAATATTAGTAAGACGGTCATTGTTTTATTGTTTTATTGAAGATCATGACTTTTGTTTTTTTTGAAAATTGATCTTCAGTTTATAATCTTCTAAAATAGCTGATTAAAGCATCCTGTTCATTTCCTTCCTCCATTGCTATATCATCTGCAAAACGCATGCAGTGAATGTTTTGTCCATTAAATTTAATTCCTTTCATCTTCTGTTTAAACATCGTTATTGCTTTTTCAATACATATGTTAAACAGATATAAGAGACAATTGTTAATCCATTTGACTTTAGTCTGATCTGTTGTGACTGTTAATCTAAAAGAAAATCTGTTTCTTCCATTGAAAACTTCTTTACATTTATTTAATCTGAAACTAAGCAAATCCAAAGTAAAAATAATCCAAAATAAATCATATTGCGCTTTAAAAAAGCTCAGATGGAAATTTTTCATTTTTGTTACTAACTCGCCTTTCTTCCTCCAAAAGCAAAAATTAACGTATTTCTTCTTGGTCATAAAAGTATAAAATATAACATCAAAACGTTTCGAGCTCCTAAGCTTTATCTCTTTAAATTTATACTGAAGCATTTTCTGTGTCATATTACAAATCATCCAAGTATTGCAGAAAACCGAATTTTGGGCGCCATTTTCCAAGATGGAAAATCTTAATTTTCAAAAAATTATCTCTATGTTGAAGGCTTGTATCCGAATGATTTTGTTGTTAAGCCGCTCTACTAATTAGTTTTGTTTTATCAAGATTTTAACAAGGCAAAAAATTCTCAACTGCATGAATTTTAAATTTTCTCCCTATACTTTCTCCACAGTAAATATTTGCACGGATCTTCAGCATTATATTGAGTAATAATTATATTAATTAGAAGTTTGTTGTTAACCCAAACATCTGAAGCCAAAACAGTGCGAAAATTTAAATGATATTATTTAGAAACAAATTCAAAGATTTAGAATATTTCAAATGTTATAAGATTTAAAAGGTTGTCATGTCTTTCTTACCTTCCAAATGTTCGCGAAATCTTACATTTATCATAACTTCATCTAAAAAAATGGATTTTATAGAATCATTTGATTCTTATTCTAACTCGGACCTTTAAACATTCGGGTCAATATATCACAAACAGTCAGTTGAATTAAGCATCGTTATATTTGGATTCATCGTTTGAATTCTTAAAATATTGAAAATATCGTCAAATTTCACGAAAACCCAAGATGATTTCCTCTATTTAGTCTGAAATTACAAACTGAAATTACAAACCTAGGCAATTTAAGACCTTGCTTTTGTTTTTACACTAACAGGCATTACTAATATTTCCATTGCTTTGCATTTGAATTTCAAATTCAATAGTCCTGTCTATTATGAATACAAAATGTGATCGGATTGAATTTCAGTATTAGGCAAAGTTCTGTCTTTTATTTAATCATAATCTATATTTTTGAAAACTAAGTCTCATTGACTGTGAAACGGGAAACTTCTTTCATTTGGAAGACTTTCCTCTATAACTCAGATTCTTTGTCCAAGAAATCCTTGATCAATAACTTGTTTTTTTCCGATTCTCTGATCTTGGTACAAAATCAGACTTAAGGTTTTGGTTGTCACTGGAGGATTTCATTGAAATTTTATTTTCCAACCAGCTTTTTTTTAAAAAAAAAATTTTGAATTTTTAATATAGATTTGTTTTTGAGGAATTATTTTTCATATACAAAGCACCTTAAGTGAATTCACTTTTATTAAAGTATTTTTTTTTTCAAAAAAAAGAAGCTTCACGGAAGTCAATCAGTTAGTTAGGATTTTGAAAAAAAAAATGATAAAAGGATCACTGCATATTTTCAAAATATTGATAGTCTGTAATACTTCGTAAATCTCCATAAATCCTCTGTACTAAGTCTCAAGTGATTAGTAAATGTAAAAAATTGAAGTAAAAGCGGTATTTATTTATTTATTTATTTATTTACTTATTATTTATTTATTTTTATTTTTTTTTGTTATTTAGTATTTCAGAATTCTTCTACGAACTTTTCTTTGAAGAATCTTCAAATGTTCTTCCATTTCCTAATTCTCAGTTTTCTTAAGAAGCTAGTTGTGTTTTTATTTATAATTCTTTAGCAGTTATTTGATAATCATCTAAGATTAGTTCTGTGCAAGAGCTTTGTCTTTACAATTTAAAGTTTGTCTTTAAGAAACCTTTTTAATTCTTCCTTTTGTTTCCCCTTCATAAAAACTCTTTTAGTAACTGGAGCAATAGATTAATTTTCATTGCCCATTGTAACAACGCTGGAATCACGAATTTCATCTAGTTGTGTCGAATTGATAAATAATGAAATTCGTTTGTATTTAATTGGAAGAAGTAAGAATTTGCTAAATAAATATCCAGAAGAATATCGTAGGTATTCTTCATTTAGAAAAAAAATAATCGTGGATCTTATAATAATACATAGTGTGTACGTCTACTGATTTGTTTTTGGTCAATGATGGCTAAGTGACATTTACCTGTAATTGATTCTCTGACGACGACATGGTGATTAACGCGGCAATCATTCACCGCCCACAAACTATGGCTCTGTTCTTCGGGGAAAACAGACTTTAATTTCGATTTTGTTTCCCTGAATCTAGTCTCTCCCGAAAGGAGAGATCGATTGGACAGACTGGAAAGGAAGTATATCGAGATACATCTACGGAATCAGCTGCTTATGTATTTACGTCGAAATTTAGAGATTTTAGTCTTGCATTTAGTTAAGACAGTATCTCTTGAGGTAGATGCGGTAAACACATAAGCGAGTCGTTGCTCATCTAGAAGAAAGCAGAATCTTAAAGAGCTAAAAGAACGTAAAACGAATATAAAGTAACATGAAGATATTAATAAAGTCCTAATTTTGTTAGTGATGCAAAGCACTTACAGGTAAATTAATTTCAATATTCCAAAAAAAATATTAAATATTACTTTGCTGTACTTTATTTACTGTTGTTGCTCATTATAGTCAAGAAATTATATATATAAGATAGGCGAAACTCTAAACTACCCCTTCGAGTTTCGCAAAGCAAAGATTTCAATTAATCATTTGCAATTTAAAAATTTAGTCAGTATAGAACGTAAAAATAAAATTGACTTATATTACTAAACATATAAAGCCGGACAGCGATTTGGGATTTGAAAACGCTAATACCAAAAAATCAAATCACTGTTTCTATGGAGAAATTCAATAAGTAATAAAGAACTCCTAGTCTCTTTATTGCTTCGTTAATATTTAGGTAATTTAGTTATTATATTGGTAATTTTTTAAATTTTATATATCTAATCCTCACACTTATTTTATACAATGAAATTCGCAGTTTTAATTCTAAGATCCCACCAGTGAATCTCATTTCTGGAATTCTATTATCCTATTCTCTATCTGATTGTGAAAAGTCATTCGCTTGTCCAGCATTAAAATAATGAACGTTCTTAGTCGAAAACTTGGAAAATGGTTCGTGTATGAGTAGGTAGCATATGGAGGGGTGAAGGCTACGACATTCCAGTGTTTAATCATGAGAGATTTGATGATAATCCACTTTACAAAGAAATGGATAATTCTGAGAGGAGGAGCAATGTGGGAATCGAATAGCTTTTTACATTCAAAAACAAACAATAATAGGTTTAATCTCTTGCTTCATTTTTGTTAGATTTTTTTAAATTTATTGAGATCAATATCAATATTTATCAGGTAAGTGTCAATATTAAGATGATATAATCTTTATTTAGGAGGCATGTCTTCAGAATATAACGTGGTCAATAAATAAATTTTAAAACCAGCACACAGTTCTTTGTTGTTCGGAAAGTTCTGAGCGTTTTTGACAGGTGGAAATGAAACAAATATATGCGTTTAAGAAACAATTTTTATTCATCAAAATATCTTTCAATTTTTTCTATGACTTTAGTCCATCTTTTCGGCAATTTTAACATTCCCTTCGCTTAGAAATGAATTGCCTCGGAGGCGAAGAAGTCGACCAAGTGCTTTTTGTCAGCGTTGAAATCACAGTGATTTTCCGAAACAAGTGGAAGACGGATGGTGCAATGTCCGGTGAATATGGTGGGTGTGGTGAGACATCCGAGCCAATCTCGTGCAACTTTTTGCGAGTGAGGCCTCATGTTGTCTTGCTGGAACACACGATCCTTTCTGTTCGCTAGTTCTGGCCTATTCTGTTGAATGTTGTGGTGCAATTTCTCCAACTGACAGCAGTACGCATCCGAATTGATCGTCTATTATATGGGAGTAGCTCATAGTAAAGAATGCTTTTGAAATGCCATCAGACACAGAGCATAATCTTCCTTGCATGAATATTCCGCCTCGGTGTGTTTTTTGGTGGATCGTTAGCCTGAAACGAGGATCGTTTCCGCAGTACATTGTCGTAGACAATCCATTTTTCATCTCTCGTTATTATTCGTTTCAAAAACGGGTTCGTTTTATTGCGTTTCAGGAGCAGATGGAAATTCAGTCGATGCAGTTTTTCTCAGACAGGTTGTGTGAGACCCAAACATTATAACGAGAAGAGAACCCAAACTTCACCAAATGCTCATAAACAGTATTTTTGGGAACTTTTAGAATATCTGCTAACTGCCGAGTCGTTAATTTTGAGTTGGCCTCCAGATGTATCTTTGTAAATACAAATAAATACAATTTTTATCTCAGTTTTATCCTCAGTAGTTATATTTGCGATAATCATCTTGGCTGGCTGAATGTGTTTCAGGGCGATACGCGTCTTCTAAGATGAATTCCTGGATTTGAATTTCGCAAACCACCTCCGAACCGTTGATTCAGCAACAGCACCTTCTCCATTAACTTCACAAATATTTTTACGTCTGTGCGGTGTTTTTCCCCTTTTCTTTAGAAGAATAGAATCACTTACGGAAAATGCGTCTTTTACTCATTCATATTCGAAATTCAATAAAAACACACAAAAGCTTCTACTGATCGCCACCAACCTTTAGTGAGAGACGTAGGCACAGGCTACCTTGATACCCACATATCACGTGTTTTCAAACAGTAAGGCTACATACGGAACGCTCTAATGTAGTACATCTGTCAAAACGCTCAGAACAACCAATAAAACAAGATCTAAGGAGAACCGAAAATCCTTAGTCCTTAAAAATCTATCCTTAACATTTCTATTTTTTTAATCGTAAAAAAGGATTCTACTTTTAAATTTTATTTGTTTAATACAAACAGTAGAAACATTTTCACTTAATCCTCATTATTTACAAATCTTATTTAAATCCAATTAGTTTTAATTACATCCATGCGCGGACAAATTAGTGGATTACTAAAAGGATTAACAAACAGTCCCTGTTTTGGTTTTAATACTTTTCTTCATTTCTTAACGAATTTCTCGATTCTGAACAGAAACAATTTGATATAAGGTTAGATCATCGCTTGTCTTTAAATAGATATTTTAAATTATAAGCCTAGAGTGCCACAAAACTTACCTTCCTTTGCAAATGATATGCTCTTCGAAAATCCCTGTTCTCTGCCTGATATCCGTTGCTCTTTTTCAGACCAACCAATCACCAACCTTATAGGGAAGCGTTGAACGGAGGACGATTACAAAATCATTACCAGTTATTGAAGAGATGATCTTTGGAAAAGAAATAAAGTTTTTACATACTTTTACGCTCAGATTATTTCAGAGAGTAAAACAAAAAACTTTTCAAGATTTCACAAAAAGGTTTTCGCTTGGAATCCTGGAATCACTAGTAAAGAATAGAAGCATTATTCCTAACAAATGGAAGAAGTTCAAAAACAGAATACTGCAGGATGGATCTTGCTAAATTTCTCTTAATTTCTGAATGTTTCATTTTGTTATTTAAAGGTTTCAATAATTACGAAATTCATAACTTTAAAAAACCTATTCACTGATTGTTTCACAAAGTTGAAAACGGCCTCAAAATCACTCGATATCGTTCGAAAATCTTTCTTCAAAATGTTTTGGCGTATTTTGATGCATAAAATTTATATCGGTGTAGGCCTAAAGATTGTTTCCTTTTGAATAATTATTTTATTAATCCATAAATTTATGGTGGGTTTCTAGTGCAGTTGAATTGAGAACTTCTAACTGCCGAGCAAAAGTAGCGAAATACCAATTTTTTATTGACTGGTTTCAATATGTCATTCTAGTTGGTGAACTCTCAGATAGAAGCACAGCATTTCTGTTGTATAGTTTTACTATTGGTCTAATTCATCAATGTTCAAAACAAAATATTGATTTGAAATCAATGGATGTGAATCGAAGCAAATGAGACTTAATAGTTCGAAACAGCTGTATTGTATTCTCATAGCAGTAAATCGAGGGTTTTTAATTTCTTATAAGATAAAACTAAGGAAAGGATTTTAGTTTAAAAATAAGGAAAGGATCACATTACTATTAAAGCTTCTCAGTATTTATAGTTCTAATACAATAGAATTCTGACGAAGAAAGAGGTGGTGTTTCTTCTTCTTCAGGTTTCTCGTTCTCATCGAACGTAGGAATGAGAATAATTCCAATCCCTTGATGGATGCTTGTTAACTTTGACGTCTGCGTCGTGGAGATGAATTGAAGCCGAGCCATGAATGGCTGGGAGGTTACAATAACGCTGTCAACAGCGGCTTTATTTACGAAGAAAAGAGACTTGACTAATTTCAAAGTCACTTTTTAAAAGAAATTTGTCTCTTGGTTGACAAACGCTGTGCATTTATCACATAAGGAAAAAGCAAAAATTAAGATTAAAAAAAAGTAATTGTAAATGATGTAGAAAAAATAATATTATCTTGCTATATTCTTATTTACGGCATAAATGTCAATATTTCTAAAAACCAATAAATCTAAACACCAATAAATCTAGCTTGAAAGATCAAAATCAAAAGTTTAACATCAAAATGCATCACGGTTGTCATCACTGAATTTATTGGGAACCTTTATTATTACTGTATTTAGATCTAATCAGTTAACGGAAGCTTTCTAATACTTATTGAACTACCATCAACGCTACAGAATAGCTCTCATGAGATTAAAAATCTCTCGGGAAAAAGACAACGGTTACAGTTTGTGCTACTTGGAACTTAATGTAAAGTGAGTTCTGGAATGTCTTAAAACTTCGATTCAGGAACGGCTACACAAGATCGCTCAAGTATGATTTATTATTTTATTTTTCCTTCCAAGGAATTAGAAATGAAAAGTAGTTTTCAGAATGAGACGAAGGACATCTCTATTAGAGAATTATAATGCTGCGTAGAATTTATTTTCTGTGCTAAGTTCAAAATTGCTGGGAATTATAAAATTCTTACTTTCTTAAACGATTCTCTTCCCTAAGCAGCATAAGTTCATGTCAGATTATTATGGGTCTTATTTTAAATAACTCGTAGCTGGAAACTTTTCAAACGTATATAAACTACGTCTTTATTTTGGGAATTAGTCTTTGTTACATAAAATCAACCTGTGCCAAACTTCCCAAAAACATGTTTATCCAGAAGATAAACAACTCGAAATTTTATTGTTTTTTTTTTTGTTTTTTTTGCTTTATTGCTACTTTCAAATCTACAAGTGTGTTTAATTATTTATTATTTATTATTTATTTTTTATCTTTTCTTTGCTGGGTTTGGAAGGTTCAGTAGTTTTATTTTTTTTTACCAGTTTCTACTAAATAGTGAACATATTGTTCCAAAGCATAAAGAATCAGACACTCAAAGATAATTCCTAAATGTTTATTTCAGAAGATCTTGGAAACTATCTTTCCTTTTATATTTTATAATTTTCAAGTATGATAAGAAGGATTTGAGGAGATTACATATCTTTCCTTTTGTTGAATATGAACTTCTTAGGATGAGTAAGATCTAATGTCCATGTTGCTTGCAAAGGAAATTCGCGATCTGTCAGAGGTTTCTTTTTACTTTTATTGAATTAAAGCCTGAATAACAATTTATGATCAAAGATTCTTCGTTCTGAAGATTAGTATCCTCAAATGAGCTTACTAGCGATAGTCAGATTTCAAAAATTCTTTGTTTTTGTTATTTATTTTAAAAATAAATAAATAAAGAGAATTGATAGACTTAAATAGATGGAATCTTAGGTTCACAGTGTCTTAAAGATCGTCTTAAAGATCGATTGTAAGCCAGAGATAGGATTGCTACTTTTAAAACTTCTGGCCTTAGAGGAGTTGGCATTTCCTCCAGTAACAATTGGGTATGCTTACACCGGCAATATTTAGTCTATAGAACCCCTTCTGTAAAGAACACCAACATGAAGACAGATGTGTCATTTGACGCATCACTAATCCATTAGATACCAAAATACGATATCTGACAGTAATTCAAAAACTAATGCACTGATTTAATCAAATTTCATATTTTAGAGGTTCATCTTTTTGTGTAGATTTCAATAATTTTTAGACTCAGTGATTAGACAACTATTTTAAGAATACTTTTGTTAAGGCTCTAAACATTTGCTCTTTTGTAGCTCTATTAATGATGTGGTAGTAATTAATTTTTGATTTTTACATATCGAAATTTTCTCAGATAAAAAGATAGCAATAGCAGAAATTGCATAAACCAATAAAAAAATCAAAAAGGAACCAAACTAACTCCAAGCTGCATTCAGATCTATTCTGGTGTCCCTAGAAAGAAAAGAGCTCGCTGCGGAATTTTTCTAATGATTCATATCTCCCTCATTTGTAATTGTCTAAAAAAATTCTCTCATTATGACAAGAATGAAATTAAATCGTAAACCCTTAATAATACTTGCAATTTATGCCCCTGTTGACACCAAAGAAGAAGAAAATAATGAATTCCATAATTCTCTATAAGACATCCCAAATAAAATAAAATTAAGAAGAATATTTAATTATTCTCGGAGATTTAAATGCAAGGATTGGCAAACAATATCCCTGTCCCTGATTGTATTTGAATCTATGGAGAATCGATCTGCAATAATAATGAGAAAAAAATCTGTTATATTTAGTAGCTTAAGATTTTTTTTAACATAAAGATTGCCGTAAATATACCTGATCAGCACGTGGTTTCCAAACAATAATCTTTCTCCATATATAAAAGCGAAAGCCCTCACTGATTCACTGACTTTTAAATTCTTCTACTTCCCCTATAGCCAGGAACCTGAAATTTGGCAGAAAGATTCCTTAGGTTATACTTTTAAAAAGTAAGCTATTGGGATTTCGATTAATCTAAGTGGTGAAATTTTTGAAATAGCGCACATATGCATCTGGTGGCGATATTTGGATCTAAAAAAGTATTGTTGTGCAACAATTGGAACTAAAATATTGTTGTGCTTAATAGCGGCATACAGCAATCTGGTGGCGACAATGAGAACTAAACTATTGTTATGCATGATAGCGCTACATAGTAACCTGGTGCCAAAAATTAAAATTAATATTTTTTTGTGTATAATTCTCATCCGCATCCTCTCCTGTTCTTTTTCAAAATCGAAACGATATGTATTAGACCAAGTTTCGATATTCGGATCCTGTATTGCTGTAAACGGGGTGAGGAACCTTTCCTGAAGGGTTTGCGTATCTGCAACTGCTTGAGGTGAAAACACTAAAGTTGTCATGAGTGCTTTGTGTAAAAATTGAAAAGCTGCTTTTTCGATATGCAAAGATGCTTTGCCCTAAGGGGTGTAAATGGGGGGAGGTGACGGAATGGGCAAGCATTGTTGAAGGATACTTCAACGGGATCTTCGGGTTGCACAGTAGAATATAACATTAATTTGTACTGATCACGTGATTTTTGACCAATTGGGAAAGGTATGATGTCTGAAGACGAGGAGAAAGGGGTGGGAAGTCATATGCTCTGATCTCGATGTTAATTTCATATTTATGAATCTCGAGTTACAAAATTCGAATACAACATTATTTTGTACCTTGATTTTTCTGGGAAAGTTTCGAAGTGATCTCAGATATTCAGTTTCTTTCTAATCAGGACATCTGTTTTCTATAACTCGTACGAAGAACTGGTATTTCAGCTAGTTCTCTGATATAATAATCAATAATAATTTCATTCTGAGTTCAAAGTATCAGAAGCTGTGAAGTAGAAACGGATGGTTGTCTTCTGGTATCCATTTCAGATTCAAAACTAATTGACTTACAAAGAAAGCTCAGTAAAGAAGTAACGAAGCTTTTATTTAAAGATAGTCCTTCTTAGAGATCCAAGTAGTCGATGGTTTTATAAAAAAAAAAGAATTAGTGAAAAAACAGAAAAATCTACTCTCAGTAACAGAGAACGAATGAAACAACATTAAAGCGATATTGACAGAATTAGTAAAAAAAAAAATAGTAAAAAATAGAAATCTGGAGAAAAATACATAAATATTTCAAAGAAAACAATACAAAACCGCACAAAAACTAAACAACAACAAAATCACTGAGCTTATTTTGGATATTTTGCTGGGAATCGGAGACGGCGCCGTTTCGGGTTTCCACACCCTCTTCAGCCCGATCCTGCTCAGCATAACCCAGCTCAGTGAAAAGGGACAATACACTAAACAGACAAACAATTAAAACAATGACCCCTCAGTTCAAATGCATCAAAAAATTTAAATAAAAAATAATAGAAGGTAAAACAAATTCACGCTAGCAACTTGCTTAGCTTGGTAAGAATTTGTTGTAATAAAATGTTAGTAATTAAATCAAAATTAACGTGCGGACCAAGTTAAAAACTTAAGTTAAAGACCAAGTTAAAAACTTAAGTTAAAGACCAAGTTAAAGAAAACAATACAAATCGGGCTGACGAGGGTGTGGAAACACGAAACGGCGCCGTCTCCGATTCCCAGCAAAATACCCAAAATAAGCTCAGTGATTTTGTTGTTGTTTAGTTATTATGCGGTTTTGTATTGTTTTCTTTGAAGTTTTTAACTTGGTCCTCACGTTAATTTAATACATAAATATCTCGGTATATTTTATCAAAGTAATAGTAATTTCAAAGGAAAAATTAAAAATAAATAAATGAAAACTCTGGCAATTTAATGAGTAAAAGGATCCCGAAATGTGTACTTGCCCGGAGCATGGAAATGTTAAGGACTTTCCCAACAGCACTAGACAAAAACAAACTTGACTTTAACAAAATTGAAGCCGACGCACCCAGGTATTTTTCTTTGAAGTTATTTATGTTTCATAGTTTTATCCCTTATTTAATGTGGTCCTTAAAATGATCTGATAAAATATTCTAAAATCTAATCGAAACAGCAATCAATTCATTCAGAAGAAGGTTGATGTCGATGAGTTAATTACTTCTTAACCAATTTTATTAGTTTTGAAGATTCTGAATCACATTCACCCACACACATCAGTCAAACAAAGGTCTCAATTGACTAGGGAGCAAATGACGTTCATTTCCGTTAAAATAGGGAAATTGATGTGTTTTTTTTTTTAAATAAATTTAAAAAAAAAAAACTAAAATAATTTGAGATATTAAAAAAAAAAAAAAATTGTATTTGTATATCGCTTCCATGATTTCTGTATTTTTCCGTTACTAGCGTGTACACGTAGAAGTAAAAATTACAATACGAGATATTTTAATTTTCTTTAAAACAAATAGAACAGAATTAAGATAAACAAGGAACAGCAGCTGCTTCTATTTAAATACGTTAATTGACATTCTCAAGGGAAGCTTCTTTTTTATTTGGTTATCTATTACTTTTGTTTCCATAAAGTAATTTTGCTTCTAGATAAAGGGATGGTACGTTGAGAACAGTGATTTATCTTTCGCTCTCCTGGCTTTCTTTGGCGCTGTTCCAGTGATCTCGGAGGCCATTGTCAGGTTAGACTATCAAGTTACCAGAGCGTGACCGGACAAAGTGTTTGAATAGCGACGATTGAACACATTTCCGTCGCACTTACTGGTCATCGCCGACCAAGGTCAGTTTTCCTTCAATGTCGTCTTTTTCTATTTTTTTTTTTTATTATCGTATTATTAAACGCCAGGGATCCTTACTTCTTTGCTGGAGAGATCGTACCACGGTCGGTTTAACACCCTCTGTGACAAAGGGATCTGTTTCAAAACAACTTGAGGTCCATCTGTCTACTTCTTTCGTTAATATCTCATGAAGGGAAATGACTATTTCATGTTATTTACAACAATGGCTAAGTTATAGTAACAGACAAGCTCTGTCAAGAAAAAGGGAAAAGACAGCATCTTCTTCTGAAAACCTCTCAGTCTGACTAGTTATAATTTTCATTCTCCTTTTTTATTCTCAAATCGACATTTCTGTCGTGCTTTAGAGTTTTGTTGAACTTTTTAGCTCTCAGCTCAATTTTTTTTTCCTCAAGTCATTTCAAAGGAATTCCCAAATTGATTGCTTAAACAAAAAAAGTATTAACATAATTACTACAGATAATGTCGATGACATCCGAATTATTTGACTATGGTTCTATTAGACAATTTCAGAATTTTTATAATGAAATTAGTAACTTACACAAAAATATAAGTTTTCAGATGGAAATAATAATAAATTATCTTTTCTAAATTTATATTTGATAAAAGAAAAAAAAAACAATTTAATTATACAAGCTTTCAGAAAGAAATATCAAAGTAAATTAATCCTAAATTTCAATTCAGGTAAATCTTTTAATACATAACGTAATATGGTAGAAAATTATATTAGAAGACTGGATAAGAAATTCTAATAATGAAGCATTATAATGCAAAATTTATAGGTAAAATTATAAATGATTATAATAGCTTAAAATCAAAGAAATAAAAGAAGGTGAAAGAATCATGATTCCTTACTTTAATAATTATAGTTTAGAATTAGGTAAAATTTGTAATAAATATGACATGCATATCATAATACATTTAAAAATATCCTGTGTTCTAAGATTATAAAAGTGAATTAACATTAAATGAGACTAATATATAAAATTGATGGCACTAATTGTAAGGAGAGACTAAAAGAACTTTGAAGGATCGTATGAAAGAACACGCTTACCACATAAAATACAAACACATTGAAAAGTCAGAATTGGCAAATCATTCCATAGGAAAAGGACATCTGCTGAGTAACACAGTAAAAATATTGGCTTATGAAAAAGACAAAAAAAGAAGGAAGAACATGGAAAGTTTATTGATTAGAAACACTAAAACAGAAAAGTTAAATAGATACGAAGGAGTTGAAATGATGAAAAAATAAGTCTTAATTAGTAATATTTTCTTTTGAGGCACCACTGCGCTTCCGATCATAACTCAAGATTGTTTACGTTTTCTTCAATCAACAAAACTCAATGATTTGATTTATTACTTGAACCATATTGAGATTGACTGTTTTTATCGTTGATGACTTGTTTTTTTTTTTTTAAATTGTCAGCTTACAACCCTTAGTATCATTATTATAACGTGTTAATCAATTGTCTCATAGAATGACGTACCTAAATATGTACATTTTGTTTGTTGTGTATTATTTATTGTTAGTCTTTGAGCTTGAAACAGGAATGAAGATTCATTCCAAAAATCTGCGATTTATATTATTTATTTAAGTTTAAATAAAGTTTGAGAAGAAGAATTTTGTTTTATTGATTATTTATCATTTTTAGTAAGTATATAAAATTATCATACCACAATTTTAGTTAATTTTCCTGAACTTGAGCCAACAAAGTTACATTCGTAGATAATTCCAATGTAAGTAATTTTATTCCAGTGGCCAAGAAATGTTTTTTAACATTTTCGAAGTTTGTTTGTTTCACATATTTTTTTAAAAAGTAATTGAAGACCATTCGGATATGCTGAAGAAAGGATTAATAGCCATTCATGTGAATGCAAGGAAGGAACCATTTTTATCTTTAGGAAGCTGTTTTTATGTATTTCCTTTTTTTTTCCCTGACTGAATAGTTTCATCTCCGATATCTTCCCAAAACATATTCATAATCCCACCCAACCCCATTCCTGAGACTAGTGATTTAATGAATGTAAAGTATTCATTTTGAAATAAAAGTAACTGAATACTATCTTACGAATCTTATAAACTTCAGTTAGTTTGTTAGAATTGAATTCATAGTTTGATAGGAAATTCTTTATTTAATCCGCTGTTATTTCAACTTAAAAGTTTTAAATATCACTTTGAAATTAAACGTCTCTATCTCATTATTGAGCATGGGAATTATTTCGATCGGCTTTCTGAAAGGAACAAAACTTAAAAGATGTCTTGAGTAACGTTCTCCTAAGACTTTAAATCAGCGAACGTAAATCTTCTTTATACTTTACATGCCTATTTATGGACAACAAATGATATATTCTTTTTACCGGAATATTTCTCTGCGTGAATATAATGAGAATTTTCCTATTGAAAGCATTGGAAGTAAAACAAGCAACAACTGTTTACCACAGTGACCTTTTTTTCTGTTTTGAAGTTTCAACATTGACTGATGCTTTTGGTTCGTTTATGCTTTGATCTGATTAAACTAATTGCAATTAAACCAATGAAAAAACTAATCGTTTTCAACTAATGAAAACTTTGATAGATTGTTTCTGCTCACAAGCTTGGTACTTTTCAATTATTTTAAGTTCTTTTCATTTCTATTATTCGGAAAGCTTTAAAAAATAACATTTGAAGAACAGCGAAGTTCTTAAAAAAATACTGAAAATTTAATTTATTCCCACTTTATTGTATTTAGATGAGATTGATTGGGATTTGTCTTACGATTGTTTCTTTCCATTTCATTTGACTTTAATGCGGAGACTGTGCTGTTCTTTTGATCAATCACGTCTTAAAATAACATTTGTTTTGAAAGAATTAAACTCATAGTTGATCGTTTTTCTCAAAATAATGTTTTCATAATATTAATTTAAGAAACAATTCTTTCTCATTACCACGCTTCCGTCTTTAATTCTTAGTTTTTAAAAAGTTTTCCTTTTTTTTTTCTCCACTACTTTGAACCGAGGTGATTCTAAATCGAGCGCCGTCAAAAGATATGACCCTCGTAATGAATTTCAACATCATTGGACTGGCAGGGAATCGCAGGCACTTGTCAATATCTTAATGGAAGATTTATCAAGGTAATTTACATAATCTTCAATATTATCTTAATCTTATTAAAATCAACTTCGGCTCAAAATCAATTAGGCTGAAAACTTCAGTTAAACTAATAACGGCGAAAAACTATTAAAGATTGTGACAAATAAGATAAAAGAAGTCCTAAGCAATTAAACAGGTTTAAGGAGGTACAGGAACGTAACTTTGTAATTACGCAAACAAATGAATTGTTAGCTATAATCCAGAATAGAATTTCCTAAAGAAATGAATTAACCCAAATAAAGAAAAGAAATGAAAATACGGTAAACTGTAGTATTTATTAAATACGTTGTCATTTGGTTTTTAACATTGGATCATATGTATATTTCAGAGTTGTTTTTTCCATCATAGAATATGAGACCGCAGAAAAACCTAACCATTTCGCTTCAAAAAATTTATTTCAGAAAAGGTAGAAAGACTAATTTTCAATTGATGTGAATGAAATTTGGGATTGGTCAATAAATTTTAGTAATTCTACCAAGAAAGAGGTTTCATTCAAATCGATCCATTGGAAGTTTCTGTCAATTGTAGTTCGTCAGTAGATACAGTGCGGTTAATATTTAAGGTGTTATTTATATTGAATACTTTGAAGTATTTAGTTTACTAATGAATATCAGAAAGGAAGTTGCTTATTCGAAATTTGCGTCGTAGGATTTGCATGAATTACTAAAGAAATGACCTGAATAATTGTATGTTTAGGTTTTAACATTGCACCATTACCTACCAATTTAACAATTTCTTCGAATTGTTTGAAATCAGATTTCTCGGGTAAATAAAAAAGTTAAAAAAAGACATCCAGTATCAGAATGTTGCAACTCATCCAATTTATGTTAGGTGCCATTAGCAATCGTGTCGCTTCGAAAGCTACTTCCGAAAGTGCGCAGTGTTCAAAGCAATTCCCAGAAATAGTTCACCTGTTGTTTGTTGCCATTATTCCAACGCCTGTAATTTCCTGCACCATTCCGGGAAAAAAGAAAGAAAGGAGACACACTATAAGCAAAAACGAAAGGCATTTCCGAAAACCTGAGCTGTGTAAATGCTTTTCATTGTTTTTCTTATCAATCCTCACAATCTCTCCTTCAATTTCTCTGCTTTATTTTCTTTTCAGATTCTTCTGCACAATCGCAATTGAAAAAAAGAAAAGAAAAGAAATTGTATGCCTAAAAAAAAAAAAAATGATTTCGTTTCACACTGTGTGGAAATCGAAAAGAAACATATGTTGTATCGAACAGAATCTCCCACAGATGGTAATTCTTTGCTTTTTTTTCTTGTGAGTCTCTTTCGTCAAACTCCACTAGGATCCGATTTTTCGTGTTGTTTCGAATTCAAACAGAAATGCTTCGGAGGTTAAATAAGGATTGGGCTAAACGTTGTTTTATTTTTTTCTCCTAGTTTCTTGATATTTATTTTAGCTTTTTTTTTACTCTGATGAACATAACAATAATAATTAAATAACAGGAATGATGAATTTCATGTCTCTCCGAACATTTCAAAACTATTATTAAATTATTATAGTCTGATTAGTCAATATATATATATTTTTTTGAAATTTTTGTCAACAGCTTGGAAAACCCCATTTTTTTTTTTTTTTGAGACATGTGTTCTAACCCAATGAAAAACTTCCTATTGTAAACGAAACCAAAGCCCCCCTCCCTGTACATGTTTCGATGTCTTAAGACAGAAGGTGACCGCAGACCGAAACTCGTATTTTTTTCCCATCTCTATAAATCGTAAGGATTCCAATCAGGTAAGACTCATGGCTGTCCGACTTGTTGTTTGGACTGTAGAGATGATGAGAGAATGAATGACCTCTTTCGTATACGGGATTACTAAAAAGAAATCTTAAGAAATGACATTGTAAGAAATGCTAGAATTAAAGTTCTTTTTTTATTAGTATTTAACTTTAAGTAAAATATGCAATGGTTATAAAGTTTTTATCGTTAATATTATTTTTCTATTCTCTTTTACTATTTAATTGAGTTATATAGTAAGTTAATTAATTCATTTTTAATACATTTGATAACTAACTAACTCCATGACACTACAGCCCATGTAGGGCCTTGGCCTCCTTAACAATATGAGCCCACTCTTTTCTATCTTGCGCCTTTCTCCTCCATCCTCGTACCTGGAGCTTTTTCAAATCGCGTTCCACATCATCAAGCCATCTAAGTCGTGGTCTTCCTTTTAATCTTCTACCACCAGGGTTTCCAATGAAAAGTTTCTTAACTCCACGGTTCAAATTCATCCTTTGGAGATGGCCTACCCATTGGATCCTTTTACTTTTAACAATTGAAACCAAGCTTGGCTCCTGAAATAATTCCATTAGTTTTTTATTAGTGCGGATACGCCACAAACCTTGGTCACAAATAGCTCCATAAATCTTCCTCAGAATTTTCCTTTCCCACATACCAAGAAAATACATTTGATAAGATTTCTACAAATAATGATTAAAGAAACATAATTATGAAAAAAAATAGGAGAAATAAAAAAAAATAAGAAAAAAGATAAAAAAAAAAAGGAAGAAAAGGCCCACGTTTGCCATGATATTTCCATTGAAACATTGCCGTATCAGAATTCGAAACTGGGTTATTGTGGCCACAACGTAATATATTAACTGCACTACGATCACGGCTATGAACGCGAGCTGGAAAATCCCCAGATGTTGAGAAAAATACTCTTTCTTACAGAAAGAAGATGTGATCGCAGACCGAACTCGTATTTTTCATCACCTTTACAAGTCATTAGGGTTCCAATGACTCAAGGTCACTAAAAAATTGAATTTTTTTTTATAAATGAAAATTTACTTTATATAAATTCACCAGAATCGTATTTGTGTTGCTTTGGTGACAAGGAAGAGACCACAAAAAAAATTATACACTTTATAATGAGAGGAGGAAGGTATTGAGATAATTAATAAAAAGTTTTGCAGAAACGAACGATGAAAATAGCTCCAGATTGTAGGAAAATTTTATCTAATTGGTAAAAGTATTAATTTTTGTTTAAAGTGAAATTAGGTATTTATAAACTAAAACCTCAGCTTCCTTAATGATAAGTGTAGCTGTAGTTTGTATAATTTTTCGGGTAAACATCGCAGAGTGACTGATCTGTAATAAGATAAACAATAGAAAAAAATAGAACAGAAGGAGGAGGGAGGAATAGACGATCGATGGGTCCTTCAGTTGCACCTATGAGAATGGTAAGGCCTCTTGCGCCGACAATGAGTCCTGTCACAAAGGTCGATCTCATTTCTGTACTAGAGGTTGGAACTCTGATCAATGTCTTTCTCTTCACTGCTGATGCCAAAGAATCAATCGAAGACATCAATGACACCCTCTCCCCTTCATTTAACACATGTATTGACTTTCCTCAGTAAAAAAAAAAAAAAACTCTCCACCAAAAATTTAGCTCGAAGGAGTTGAAAAAGGCTTCCATCATGAAAGTCTAAGAAAAACTTTGTTACTTGAAATTCTGTGAATTTGACTGTGAATTCCTTGTGACAAAATCGATTTGAAGTCATAGAAAAGCAGAAAGAGAAAAAAAAAAATCGACATAATTTAAACATTAACGAAAAAGTAATGATATCTCTTACCTCCATTTCCTATACTTCAATGGATAAGTGGATGATTGCTTCTTCATTCTCTTTCCAGGACATTTAAAGATAGGAAGAATTAAGAAGAAGGGGATAACAATAAAGAAAACAATACAATTTACCCAAAATGGACCCAATTTAAGAATACGTAATCATCGTAAAGAAATATTGTACAATGGCTAACAAATAAAAAAAGGAATGTGGACGTTGGGACAGAAGAGAAGTATCTTATAGTTGAGGTTCTAATAATAAAGCTAGTTGTAATTTTCAATTGTGTAACTAAAGGATTTCAAGAATTTTTCCAAGACATTAAACATTTATTGAAATAAACTCGAATTACATGAAACATTAGATTTGCTATATTGAAGTCAGAACTCGTAATGAAAGATGGAGAAATGGTTTCTAGAAATTGGCGACAAATAGCTTTCTTTGCAATTTTCAGTTCGGAAAGTTTTCATTAAATGGCCTTTTATTAATTAATTGCAAAAAACAAAATAATTAAAATATTTAAAAAAAAAAGCATTTGTCAAAGAAACATTACGGCATTGACTAAACTAGTGAAACAAAATGAAAACAATTTAGATAAAAACGATTATTGACTTGATGTTCACTTTTTCAGATTGTATAAGAACAAGACTCAGATGTCTTTTAGAATCGAGATTTTTTTAAGAAAAAGTATTTGAAAACACAGTAATCAACGGGAAATAGTAAGTTCAATTTTTAAAAATCAATTTATATGATACAGATGTGGACTTTGAATTGAGCGTGGATATTTCTACCAACTTCTTTAAAATAGCCTGTGTTTGTGCTTTTGACAATTATCGTTAAGATACGTGTCTGATTACTGATAGTTTTCTCATTATGATACATCACTGTTGACGTAGCATATAATTACTGCAATGCTAAAAAAAGAAACTTTCTGATAAGTTCGTTTCCATTGATTTTAATTCTTTTTGTATTTATTTCACTTGTTTGATCGGTCTTGTATCCGTTTTGAACAATCCTTGATGACCGTCCTGATGTCTCTCACTTGCAAAGATTAATTATCTTTACAAGTTTGTCAGTTTTTGAAACTTATATCCCACCCAAAACACTTCGTGTAAAATAAGTTGCCAAGACTCACATGTCATAATGCTTTCACTGTTAAAAAGATATGAGATCTCATGTAGAGCCAAGCCCCTAACTCAACGAGGCCTAACTCTACAAGCCCCAACTCTAAAAACCCTATATCTTGGTCAAAAAGTATGCCTTGGCCGTTTCATGGCTGTCACACAGACAATCCCATGGAGTTATGTAAAGGATATGGAGTATGCCAAGGCACACTTTTTGACCAAGATAGTAGGGTTTTTAGAGTTAGGCCCCCTTGTAGAGTGAGGGGCTTGGCTCTAGATGAGATCTGATAATTTTTAACAGTGAAAGCGTTATGAGCATCTTGGCAACGTATTTTACATGAAATGTTTTGGGTGAGATGAAATAGTTCCATGAAACGGCCAAGCCATACTTTTTGACCAAGATATAGGGTTTTTAGAGTTGGGGCTTGTAGAGTTAGGCCTCGTTGAGTTAGGGGCTTGGCTCTACATGAGATCTCACATCTTTTTAACAGTGAAAGCATTATGACATGTGAGTCTTGGCAACTTATTTTACACGAAGTGTTTTGGGTGGGATTTCATTTCTTTTTGTAGGATGAGATCTGATAACTTTTTAACAGTGAAAGCGTTATGAGCATGCGAGTCTTGGCAACCCCTTATTTTACATGAAATGTTTTGGGTGGGATTTCATTTCTTTTTGTAAGATGAGATCTGATAACTTTTTAACAGTGAAAGCATTATGAGCATGTGAATCTTGGCAACTTATTTTACATGAAATGTTTTGGGTGGGATTATCTATTACAACTAAATTTAGTTTTAAGATTATTTAGAAAATGGATTTTTTTTCAATACCCTACTTTTCTGTTTTTCTATTGGTTAACTTGTATATACAAGCTGTTTGCACTTTGGAAGAAATCACATTATTACACTGTATTATTTAGGCCGAAGCATTGAGGGTACGATGTATTTCAGATCTTAATAAAATCCAAAGTATAAAAGCTAGATAAATGAAACTTAGCGTATTTCATTAGTATGGTAACTGCATCTTATCCTGAAAATTTGAGCTCTCTAGTAATATCCAGGCCGAAGCTATGAGGGTTCGATAATTCATAACCAGGCCCCCCCTTTATGAGGGGTTGGAATGTGAAAGTTACAGATTTCTTAATTTTTTTTGTTGTTTGTGTGCTAATCCTAACCTGCATACCAAATTTCAGCTTTCTAGGACTTCAGGAAGTACCCTAGAGGTTTTGATGATCATGAGTCAGTCAGTCAATCAGTCAGTGAGTGACGGAATCGACGTATTTTAGGTATTAATAAAATCCAAAGTATAAAAGCTAAATAAATGAAACTTAGCGTATTTCATTAGTCTGGTAACTACATCATATCCTGAAAATTTGAGCTCTCTAGTATTATCTAGGCCGAAGCTATGAGGGTCCGAAAATACGACGAAACACTTCCAGAAAAGGTACGTAGTGCCCTTCCTGCCTTCGGCTCGTCTTGGCGGGGGCACTGCCGTGCCCCCAGATTTTAAAAGCTTATTAAATTAGCTTTCCCACCATTTTCAAAATAAATCATTCTTATCATACAAAACATCGTAAATATACGAGATAGTAAGATAGTAATAATGTTGTCTATTGTTTCTTCAGTGGCCTTGGAAAAGATTGAAGGAAATGCCAAAAGACCTGCTCTGAATGTTTACTCCACAATGAGGCAGATAAAACTCTTTGGATAATGATTATCTCTGCTGTAGTGGAAAGAACAATCAAAAGCCAATGTAATCGGAAGAGAACTAAGTCTGTGTAGATATCAAAGTGTTCTTCTTCAAATTTAACTGGAAGGAAAGTAGGTTAGTCCAAACTAAAAAACCTTACAATGAATTTCCAGTTTTATAGAACAGAAGATCCAATGGATTACTATTAGTAAAAGAGAAACGACACAAATAACTCTACGAAAGTAATTCAAGATATTGATTAGAAAGTTTATACTTTTGCCTTTTTCTTCTCACGCTGCACTGGCTGTTTTTCATTTATTCCCATAATATGCCAATAACTTAATGAAAATTTAGAAATTTGTTAATGCATTATTAAACCAATAGCATTTATATAAAGCACCTTCAAAACCATAGAGTTTAAATTTCAAATGAAGATTAGAAGAAGGTCATTTGTACTGTATATAGGAAGAAGGGATTGTGAAGTATGTTAAGATTATCTGATCAAAGAATTACATAACAAAATTAGACAGAACTAACATGTTTTCAAATTTTCAGGTAAGATTACCAGTTTAAAACTTAATGCTTGGTCAAATTAACATTATGTTTTTAATGTTAATAACATATATATTTAATCAAGTCTTCCTTTTATTATATGTAAGATTGTTTATTATCTGCTATATATTGTAACTGAAGTATTTTGAAAAATGTGATATCACATGAAAGAAGCAGTTGTCTGGGATTAACATTAAGTTTGATGTAAATGAGACTGAATTTCTATGGGTTCCATTGGCTTTGCAGAGAAATCTGTTAATTCCTACAGATAAAACGAATTTTTTTTAGTGATAGTTTTCTCTGCAGTAAAAAGAGTAGTAAAATTTTAATTCGGAATTTACTTAAAGAGCTTAAAGTAAAAGGTGAAAGACATCACAGTTAAGTGGTTTTTCACAGACGTCTCTGAACAATTTGTTTTTAAAAAAAAAAGTAATTGGATTTCCATTAAAATCCTTTTGCCAAAGATAATTTCATTCTTACTTTTGTAAAATTACCTTCATTTCTTTAAAAATGTCATTTACGGTATATCTTGATTCCATTTTTTAAGTCGTCTATTTATTTGTATTCATTGTTTTCCTCTGATTTTTAAAAGAAAAAGAAGTAATTGTGAAATGAATGTTTGTTTTATGATTTCTATTCGTACTTAGATCTTCCTGTTTAGACAAGTAGTCTTCACTTCTAAAAATACGCTCAGACCACCCCTTGATTAAGATTCGACTGCACCCAGACATCACTGTCTTCATAGAATCCATATCCAATATCCTAGGCATTGAAAAATGAAAATGAAAAAGTTTCTTGAAATATAAAAACAAAAAATGCACAAGACTAAGAGTTCACTGATCTGTTTTTGGAATTGTGATACCGGGAAACCAAGATAGCCGATTTCAGTTCACATCTCAGTGAACTCAGAAAGCATACAAAGGAAACAAAAGCAAACACCACAACGACCCTCCATGTTAATAAAACAACAAAACATAAAAAAAGAATAAAAAGACCAATCAATTAATCACCGTTAGCGATCGCTTAGTAAAGAATAAATTGTTAATCAAGAAATGCATATACTGCAATTTTTTTTATACAGAATAATTAATACACATTTTCTGAGCAGAATTATGTATATTTTAGGTCTGTTTCTTCTTTATTTAAGAACTATCGGATAGTTAGAAATCGAACACGAAATCAGAATTAGAAAACTTAGATTTTCTCAATGATATTATTTTTCTTTAACATTCTCCAAATTAATTTTTTTTGGTTGGAATTTTTATTTAAAAATGGATTTTTACCAGAGTAGGAAATTAAGAATATACATTGTTATTCCTTAAAAGGTGGCAGTGACGAGGAAGAGGTGGGAATTTGGATTAACGACGTAGAACAGAATCTTTAGTAAAAACATAATTAATCTAAACATTTAATCTAATAACCAAATGAAATTCATAAATATTCAGTGTCCTTGATAATTCCATTGTATTTCTGAGGAAATTAAATTTCTCTTCACGACACAAACTGATGTGTTTACGTCAAGAGAAGCAACTTTCTCTTTGTTGAGATACAGTCGTTGTCTTGAGAAGCCGAAGGATGTTTGGAGCTGATTTACTTTTGTTGTTACGTTTTCTCATTAAACTTTTGAACCATTCAGTTTTCATTCATTCTGAGTGGAGAAGCGTTAATCAGTAGGAAACAGCTGTGAAACTCTTAATAAAACGGAATTCTTCTGAAGAATAATAATTAAATGTTAATATGGGCGTGTAATAAAATTCAGAATCGTAAACAATATAATCTATATTACTAAATCTTTTATTTCTCTGTCTGTCTGGCGCAATTTCCTGAGCGAATGGAAAATAGAAATAATTTTTACAATGAAACGTCCGCGATAGGAATCGAACCTACAACCTTCTGATCCGAAGTCAGACATCTTATCCATTAGGCCAAGGTGACTACTACTCCCTTTATATTGTTTTTTGACTTATGTGTCCTTCCCCTTCCCCCAATTAATAATGAATGAATTCAATCTTTTTTTTTTTTTAATCTCAAGATTTTTTTATTTATTTCCGATCCGTCTGTTTTTTTTAATTCGAAAATGACAATTAGAACTATAATTGCCTAAATGTTGGAATATTTTAAATATAATATTCTTACTTAAACAAATTCTGTGATATTGAAAAACAAGCACTTATACAGGGGAGATGTTTGAATAAAAAAAGTCAAGAAAGAAAGAAGCACTATTTCTATTACATAGAATACTTAAAAGTCACTATTTGCAACTCAAAAACCACTGAAAAGTATCAATTGAAAGAAAAAAAAGAGAGTCAAGAAAGAAAGAAGCACTATTTCTATTAGGTAGAATACTGAAAAATCACTATTTGTAACTTAGAAACCATTACTATTTGTAACTCAAAAACCACTGGAAAGTATATCTATATTACTAAAATCTTTTATTTCTCTGTCTATCTGGTGCAATTGTTGTAATTTGTGAAAATAGAAATAATTTCTACGAGTTCGTTACGGGAATCGAACATGCAACCTTCTGCTCCGAAGTTAGACGGCTGAGCCATTAGACCATGTGGACTACATTCTAATCTCTATATAAAAAAATTTTTTTTTTAATAAATAAAAAGTTGTTTTCCGTTACATAAACGTGGCTTCCGGAGCGAAGCAACGGGTAGCTGACTAGTTTTGATTAAAATAAAACTATTTTCTTTATTTGCTTTAAAAAAAAAACGAAATCCTTGTCAAATTATTTATTTAAAAGTAAGTACTTGTCATTGAATTGATTTTGCTAAATCGATCTTCAGGGATCGATTAAAATTAATCTTCATCTGAAAATATTTAAATTATTTTTTTTTCAAATTCAATTAATGAATCATTCTTTAGGAATTCAATCAGGAAAATTCATAAAATTCGGTAAAAAAAAAAAAACAAAAAAAAAAAACAGTCAAAACAAATATACAGTAGAACCTTATTATAACGGACTAAAAGGGGCTGAAGGTTGTCCGTTTTAATGAAAGTCCGGTTTATAACAAATAATTCTTTTAGGGGTGCAATGCAGCAGTGTACATCAATGAAAGTACAACAGTCAGCTATAAAAAGTGTTTATTACATATCAAATAAAATACAGCCTTCATCATAGTAAGTTGAATTGAAAAAGATGTGTAAGTTACGTATATACTGCATTAATCTTTAGAACAAGAAGGTCGTAGTTCATGTTGATTGCTTACATTCATTGGTTTAAAAAAATAATTGATTTTCTGCTGGGTTTGTATGCTTCTTATTTCTTCAGTTAATAACTGACGGAGGTGCCATAAGTGTTCATAATATGCAACACATTTTCATTTGCTGATTGCTCAACATATTGAATAACAAAATTTAAATGGTCTTTCACTTCGCTCACCTTAATTGTAGGCTGACATTTTTTTTTAAAACTGTCCGTTATAAGCGACGTCCGTTATAATAGGGTCCGTTATAATGAGGTTCTACTGTATATATATATATATACTTTCTAAATTGCAAATGATTGATTGAAATCTTTGCATTGCGAAACTCGAAGATTAGGCTTTGAGTTTGGCGTGTTTGATATATATATGCATATATATAGTTGTGTCGTTAAAGAAAATTTACCAAATAAGGAAATGGCCATAAGTGCTACTGAGTCCTGGAAGTGCAGTTGAAGACACAAGAGATGGTGGATAAACTAGCGTTATTTTACGATCTGATCATTGTCAAGTGTATCTTTACTTTTGAATACACAATATAAAGCTGCTAGCTTTAATTATAGGGAACTACATTAATATTCTTTTCATATCTTTATATATAAAATCCGCTGATTAACTGAGTCACTGTACAGCTCAATCGCTGAACCTAGAAACTTGAAATTTTAGGGATGGTTTCCCCTTATGACGTAGTCGCTCACTAAGAAAGGATTTTTTTCTAAATTCAATCTCTAAGGGTGGAAAATTGTGGGTGGTGGTGGGTTGAAAGTTGAAAAAGAGGACTACGGCGGCGGTGGTCCTCGTACCTGGTCTGGCAAACAGCATTAGGAAGACTACATCCCAACCTTAACCTCATCTTCAGCTTCAAATAGTTTAGGACGATGTCGAAAATGTCGAGCCAGTTTCACTGATTCCATACACAGGAAACAATAACAATTTATTTGATAAAAACGACAACTAATATCTCTTAGACAACATTTTAATCATGATATTTCGTCTTTTCTATGTGAAAAGACTTCTTCAGATGTATGAGGGTAGGGATAAAAGCATATCCTTTATCCTCCGAATTCATTTACAAAAAGAATTTTAATACAATAATAAATTTAACAAACTCAAACAATCTTTTAGTTTAAATTAAGTTCGAGAAGTACAATAATTGAGTTAAAATAATAGATTCGTGAAAAAAATTAATAAAACAATCTGTAGTGTAAATAATAAGTTCGTGAAAGATACAATAAGTATGTAAAATACAATACTTTTATTTTTGTGAAAATTAATAAAACATTTCATTAATACAATAAAGATTATTTATTCTATTTCTGTCTATTTATGCAAGGAAAAGTATTTATTACACATGATTCTATCATGAATCTTTCTCTTTCATCTAAAATATGAAATAATATTTTAACTATAGGATCTGGGTTATGTTTATTATCTTTGCATTGATCTGCCCAGTCAGATATGCCAGTTTTATTGTTACTAAAAGCTTTAACGTGTTCTAATATTCTTTCTTTTTGTGTCCGTCCTGTACTTCCAAAATAAACTCTATTGCAATCCCTACATTTCATTTTATAAATGACTCCCATCGTATTCATATTATTAGAGGAATATTCATCTTTATTTTTCTTTATTAATTTGTTATCTTTGTAAAATATTATCTGAATATTATTTTTTCTGCACAATTCTTTAATTGGTCTATCTAATTTTATACCTAAAGATAATTTCTTTAGGTATAAAATTAGATAGACCAATAAAATTCTGTATATGTTATCTTCTTTGTTTTTTCTTTAGATTTATCTTTTAATCTAAATTTGTAAAAAATATTAATTGTTTTATTTACAAAATTTTTGGATAGTCATTAAGTTCAAAAATATGTTTTGTTTTGTTTATTTTAACATTCCATAAACTTCTGTCTTCAGTATTATCTAATATTCTTTTTATATAATTCTGAATTACTGCTTTTTTTGTATAAATGCTATGTTCAGAATTAAAGTTAAGGACATGATTGCTTTTGGGTTTTTTTTTTTCGAATTGTTCATATGTTAAGCAATTATTTTTATTTAATAAAAGTAAATCTAGAAAAGGCAGTTTTCCATTTTCTTCTTCTTCTAAGGTGAATTTTAAATTTTCATTTATTGAGTTTATAATCTGGTGAAATTTCATGAATTGTCTTGTAGTTCCTTGCCATAAAGTTAATATATCATTAGCGTATCTAAGGTATTTGTTCTGTGTTTTATCCCATTTTAAAATTTTATTATTCTCAAGCCAATTGACAAAAATACTACATACCAAAATGATCCACAAATCCAGACCAAAAATCCACAAAGAAAACACACTTTTAAGACCTATCGTAAATTCATATGGATCCCCCACACAAGATCTAAGTAGATTTATTAATGCTATTTTAAAGTAATTACCACTATTTAATAAAGATGTAATAATAAATAACTCGGCTGAGGTTATAAAACATATCAAGGAAGAAAATTTAATTAAGAAGAAATTGAGACTTTTCTCTATGAACATTGTATCTATGTATACTAATATCCCTGTTAATGATACTTTAAAAATACTAGATAAATTATGTGATGAAAACAAAAATATTTTAGATAATCACAATATTGAAGAAAAAAAAAACACTTTTATGAAAATATTAAGATTCATCTGTGATAATTGTTATTTTAAATTTAAAAATAAGTTCTACAAACAAGTCAAAGGGTTTCCAATGGGAAGCCCTATTTTTGGTGCGTTATATAATATTTTTGTTTTTGTTTTTTTTTTAATCTACGCCCTCTATTTTAGCCATGCGGAGTCTTGCAGCCCAATAACTTTAAAATCTAAAATTGTCAAAATGTTGTGTTACATCGCGAAGTCCATTACAAGTAACGGATAAATCATATCAAAACCTGCAGTAGAAAGTGGACATAAACTTGAATCCACAACACCACTAATCTTCCTCAAAATGACTCATAGAATCATGTCCTGTAAGCATTCTAAAATTTTACAAAATTTTAAAATTCGTTGTATGGAGTGGTGTTTTATATTGAATCAATGAATTCTGCTTGAAAAGGATGTTTTAATTTGTTTAATATAACAAGATATATACAGGGTGTCCCAAAATGGTATTAGAAGATACAGCAGATAGTTAAGAAAATTGTTTCTATCGATAAATGAAGAAAATTACTTTTATAAATGTATACATACCGTAATTCTTCTTCATCTCACTCCTTCTAGATATATAATTATTAATCATCATCATCTTCTGAATTTCATAATATAAATGTAAAATTACAAATACATTTATTTATAAAGCAAATTTTCGAAGAGATATTTTCTTCTCTTCTTCTTGAAGCTACAATCTTTTTTTTTTTTCACTTGAAAGCAAAAATTATAATTAAGGTAAACTACGATATTACAAGAAATGCAGTAAATTTCGGTTATAACGCATCTCATTCAAAAGCGGTTTCGGATATACCGTGGCTGTAACAAAAGTGACTCAAGGGATTTGGAATTCCCTTCCCTTAATAACCCATGGGTTTCTGATAATGCGGGGGTAAACTTCGTCTGCCGAGATCCGCGTTATAAAAGAATTTTATTGTACTTATAAAAATTCTTTATTTTATGAAAAATAAATGAGAAAAGAGATCTTTCTAAATTCCTTCGATAAAAAGTTATAAGTATTTCCGTTAAACTTTACATAAACTAATAACTCATAACTTAGGAGATAAAATCTGATGACCGAGTGGTCGAAACGATGTAGAATTTAGAGGATTCTCACAACTTTAAAACTGATCTTAAAATACAGTAAGATGAACTCCACACCATGATTGAGAAATGTAAGGATCCTAATTATACCTGCACATTTTTGGAATAAAAATTGTTGCCTTTTCTTTTCTTTATTAAATTACAAATTTTTTTTTTTTTTTCGTCTCAAACATCTCCGAAACAGTCAAAGCAAAAAATAAAATTCTAAAGGAATGTACCGTGTATATATATATACATATATATTTTTGAAATATTTGCTGAGCCCTAGATTGGCCCAAATTGGCAGATATTTTACAGAACATAACGAGACTTCATGGCGAACACGATGTCGTTTTCTTTCAGCTCCTACTGCTTCGCGATATTAACGTAAGATCTCCTCTCCATCCATTTTAAAGCGTTAAAAACAATATTCAAAATAGGATATTTATTTAAAATTGTTATGTTTATTACGTTACTAATACATTATGTGTGGGTTTATAATAATGATTTGTGTAATGTATATGACACGTAGCATACTACTAAGTGCCATGATTTTTATGGTTTATGTTTGTTTTAATAATATTTATTCCAAAATATTATTAATTTGAAAATTTTTCAAAATTAACTTGAAAAAGAAAACTGGTGAGGTTTTTGAAATATTGTGATGACGAATTATGAAGGAATAAAGAAGAATATGCCTACAAATTTTCTAAGTAGCTCCAATTACATTTGTTTCTTAATTTTCTTAGTTTACGCATTAAACGAAAAATGCTTTAAATGAAAAAAATATCCTCTAAAACATTAAAAAGATAAATTTTGTGGAGAATATGAAGACGATGGAGAATCTATTGAGTAAAATCTGATCATTTCGCTTTTTATATAAGAAGCAACAGAAGATATGAATTAATGCGTAAACTCAGAAAACTAAGAAAGAAAATTTAATTGGAGCTACTTAGAAAAATTTTAGGCATATTGTTTTTAACGCTTTAAAAAGTATGGAGAGGAGATCTTACATAATATTGCGAAGCTGTAGGAGCTGAAAGAAAACGACATTATTTCAATATTTCTTTCACTTTCGGAAACATTATGGGTAGATATTTGTTCCACAGCCTTCCTTGGTAGATTTCCCGAAGCATATCTTTGCATAAACACTCCATTCACCCAGAAAAATATTAGGACCTCTGTTCTTGCTATTACTTACTTTTTCATCTTCAAAACAGAAAGGAAGGTTCTACCATTTAACTTTATATTTAGCAAAATTACTCAATACAGTTTACTGAATGGCAAGAACGACATTCTTTTAATTCTTTATTTCTGTAGAAATTCAACTGTAAAGTTGTTGTTTTGTTTCCCTTTCCATAATTTGTGATGAGGAAATCAAAACAATATTTCGGGTTTTTTTTGTTTTTGCTTTTTTTTTTCAGAAAACTAAAATTGATGATTATAAATTGAGGGTTTTTGTTGTAATAGATTGAACAATTTTGATACTTTTTACTTAACAAAATCATGAAGGAAGACTGAAATTTATGAGAAACTACGGCAAAAATAAATAGGATATCTTCCTGGATATCTTTCAGTTTAATCAATATTTTTCAAACATTCATGATGTCCTTATTTCGTAAAAGATATCGATCGCGAAAAATATAGAAAAATCTCGTCTTTATTTCATAGGCTTATGATTTTTTTAGTTGCAAGACAGAATGTGTAACGGAGATTGTATTTCATTTCTGGAATGGAATATTTCGTCAAAGTTCATAGAAAGCTACGAGTTTCCCAAATATAATAGAATTCCTATGACTCATAAGATTCATCCTCAGAAATCCCATAATTACAATGAGAATATTATCATTAACGACATCTTTGAATAATGGTTTTTAAAATTTAAATATTTTGCTGCATTTACTTATTAATACCGTACTAGTTGCGACCCGTGAAATATTCACGGAAGTAAAACAAATTCCACATTTTTGAAAAGCCAAAGATTGCAAAAGATATTCTAAGCTCATTTTCCGCAACAGTCCACATATAATTTGAATGACTAAGCCAAATTTTGTTAAAATAAAATAAAATAAAAAAAAATTATTTACCAGTTTTAACAATAACAGTAACGAATGTCCAACAGCCAATACCAATAATCCTGTCTGGACAACAATGACGGCACGTGCATCGTCATTGTCTCCTACTTGTTGATTAGTGAGCGAGTGACTCCACAGCCGAAATTATGTAAAAACCGAGGTTTTACAAACGCTCTGATAAATTTTGACACATGAACTTCATGCATTTCAGTGTAAACTTCATTTATGTTGGAAAGAAAATTTCAATATGCTGATAGTAATTATGTAATCGCGATCCATCGCCGTGAAGTGAGACGAATATTAGAGACGCCATCTTTAAACATGGGCGTGACGTCATGCCTGACGTATTCCAAGGCTGCACTGTGATTGGTTATTTTAAATTACAAATTTACAAAACTACAAATTTACAAAGATCGTACAACTTTTGCCTATTAACAGGATGATTTCTTATGAAGAAAGCACGATTTCGAATACTCGTAAACTAAAATACTTTAAATCATAAAAAAACAAAACAAGGGCAGCACAATGAATAATAAAATGCCTTTCTGGTTCAGTTATGAGAGGGAATCGGGAATGGCCGTTTCGTCCTGTAAGGGACTCATCAGCCCGATCCGCCCTCCCCAATAAAAGAACCCATAAAGGCAAGAACATAAGTGAAGATCAACGCCACATCCGGCAGTGACCTCCGAAGCCAAACAAACAACAAAAATTAAATTGTGCAATAAAGCACAACCAAAAAGCCTCTTCTTAATAAACGATAGGACCAAAGGCAATTAATTGGACTAAATTGTCCAGTATGGTGATTAAACCTAAAGAAAAATTAACGTGCAGCAGGTAAATTTAAATCATAAAAAAACAAAACAAATACTTTAAATTTGGATTATATACAGGGCCCACACAATGGGAAGGTCAGTTGGTCTCTCAGTACCGGGGCCCGGTCGTCAAAGGGGCCCGGACTGATGTCTTAACCATAAAAACAAAAAGGTATGTGAATTAATCTATCACTTCTAGACTTATTTATTACATAACAAAGTCTACATTTTTGTATAAACTACTTTTTGCTTTAACCGTTTGCATAGAGCTCTACTACACTACAATGTTTGCATAGAGTGAATTTTTTCTAAACTTTTGGGTAGACCTAAATGTAAATTAAATTAATTTACTCTATAAAAAATAATGCTAATAACTGTTTATTTAAAGAGAGAAATTTGAAATCTTGTGGTGTTTCAGCGAGGAAATGGAAAGGAGGAAGGGTCGTTACTGCATTTGGTACCTGGGCCCTGAATTTGATGTGATGTACCTGATTATATACTAAATTAGATTGAAATCAACCTAATTTGGTGTGAAATAAACTTGATTTGCTGATATCTGTTGTCCACAAATTTTCTATTAGAGAAGATGATTCCATGATTAACAACTGGGCGACACATGATCTACACAACAGTAGGTAATAGGTCAGCGCAAAGATTTTCATTATTAACAATTTGCATTGGTTAATCTTTGCCTGCGACGACATCAACTACCGTCCATTTCGGAATATGCGACTTCGTCACTGAATTATTTATTTTTGTGCTGCCCTTGTTTCTGATTTTGTTTTTTTTTGATTAATTTCAAGAAGTTTCGAAAGACTTTTAAACTACATAAATTATTTTAAATATTGCAATTTTTTTTAACATTATATTTATATGATTTCAATTCAAACTACTTGATACAACCAGTGTCGTTTCTTAGACAGCGAATAATGGAATAGTGATGTCATTGTATTTTATTAAAAATAGCAATTTGTCTGTTTCTTGTTTTCTCATTATTATTGAATAGTGTTGAAAACTTTATTTCAATCTCCAATATTTTTTTGAAAAACTTTTCAAGTGTCTATCAAAATTCTAACATTTTGAAGATGTAGAAATACAAAAAAAAAAATTAAACCACGAACTTTGCAACGAAGCTGATCACATTGAAATTTAATTTTCTTTCTTATTTTATTTAATAAAATTAATAAATTAAATTTATTTAATAAATAAATTGATTTTAGTTTGTTGATAATTAATTCTGGCTACAATTTTATAAAAGTATGTAAAGCTTAGCTATGTCTAATATGTTGATATAAGAATTGAACTCCAAAAGCTTTACTAGCAGAATCGGAAAATGATTATCAATAGAGCTTCTATAGAATTCAGGGTTTTTACAGATTCTGTAAGGGTGTCAAAATCACAGTTTGGGCAAAGAACAGTTTTTGGTCTATTTCGGGAAGGAAAGCTGTGACCCGAAAAAACAAAACAAAACCGTGGGATGCCATCAGTTGTCTTTCAGTTTGTTTTTTTTTAAAGCAAAGCGTACTTTTCATAGGAAGTAGAAAAAGACGATTAAGCAGAAAATACAAATGCAATTTGAAGTCGGCGCTTGTTTATCTTTTATAATTTATCTTTTATAAATTTGCCCTCCCAGAACCCAAAAAGTCAAGAACTTAAGTGAAGGCCACCGTCACACCTGGCAGTGACCACCGAAACCACAACAAAATCAACAATAATAAATGTGGTGCTATTCTGCACAACAAAATCCTTTTCCTAATAAATGATAGGTTTGAAGGCTTTTATGGAAAGGAAATTAAAGTTCCAACAAGGTGAATTAACCTAAAGAATAAGTTTAACGTGCTGTAAGTTTTAATCAAAACAACAAAATCAGAAACAAGGGCAGCACAAGAATAATTGAATCTGAAAGGCAATTTATTTATTCTTGTGATTTTGTTGTTTTGATTAAAACTTACAGCACGTTAAATTTATTCTTCTTGAAATTAACACATTTAAAATATATGGACTAGAAAATAATTATATTTCTTTTCTTTGTCTTTTATAAGCTTTCTCTCTTATCCACCTTCCATTCTTTTAACTTTTCAGATATGTAATTCTTCCTAAGAAATGAATTTCTAATATTCCTTTCTCACTATTTTGAAATTCATTAATCATTCGATCGTTTTCCGATCGCGTGCAGCTCAATAGTAATCAGGAGCAGAAGAAATAAATATCAATAACAGGATTTCCAGATAAAAAATGAAGAATTACACAATCTGAAGTCACATTACTTTATCCGTCCTGATACAGTCCTGCATTGTAAAATTGTATTTTATATAATGTGCATTGGTTACTTGTATTCTTCTGTATTGACCCCCCCCCCCCAGTTCCATGTTTCTGTGCTGAAACGCGGTGTTGAGTATAGTAAGTAGTAATTTTTAGTTATAATCAAACATATAATAGCTCACTTAACATGCCAACATTAGAATGGTATACGTTCTCTTTTTGCTGAGAAATTAAGTTTATAAGTAAAATGTTGTTGATTAGTAACAGCGCTAGGATTTTTCCTAGGATTTTCGTATTAATTTAAAGCAAGAAAAACTCATCAACGGTTAAAACAGAACAGAATTCACTAAGTACAGAATAATATCATCATGTCTTCCCTGTCGTTCCTTTATTTGGGTTTCGTGATTTTCTTTTATTAGTATGAGATAATTTGATCAACATTGAATTTGATTTTGAGTTTGGAATTTTACATTCTGTATCATTTTCTTCCAAGAAGAGCTGCCTCCTAATAGGAATCCATTACAACAAGAGATGAATTTGGTATCTTCCAAATCTACGGAATAAACAGAAATAATCGGAATTTTTAGACCAGACGAATATGCTAGAAACTTCCTTTAATTTTTTTTTTCTAACCTTTCTGATTTCGTTGAAAAATGTCTTTTTGCAGATTTATTGGAGAAACATCAATCTCACATTGTTCCCCAAAATAATCTTGTTCAGTGACACGAAAATAAAATTAGGAAAAAAATGTACTTTTGTAAATATAGAATATTAATCTTGCATTTCTTAAGTGGTCAGATATGATTATAAATAGTTAGACAACATTCAAATTAAAAGAAAGTAGATAAAATTTGTTTTTGTTATCCATTTCAGAATCTCTCAAAATAATTCTAATTTTTACAGATAAGATTGGTTTCTTAGATACATGATCCAAAACTGTTTGAGCAGCAGCGAAGTCATTATTAAATAATACCCCTTTTATCCTAGCTTAATATCAGTTATCTGAATACACAATTGACTGACTTAGATATTTAAATAAGTACCTCATGAATTAATCTGATATCAGTAATTAAAATCCAATGTCATTTCCATATTACAACTTTCTGTATTTGTCAAAATTTCTGGAACACTTTGGTCTTTGTTGCAGTTGACTGTTTCAGACATAATTTCACGAATTTGCACTAAGAAAATAGCACCTAAGAAGAAATAGATTCCAGAGTTTGACTCATTCTGTTTTGGCTGTTGTTACAAGTTGCCTTCGACAAATACTTTTCTGTTTTTATTATCGACATTGACAATTCGCGTAACTTCGCTCTCGCAGCTACGGATTAGTTTGAGTTGGTTCATCGTTTGATTATGAGGTAGTGATAAGTAAAAGTAACTATTATACTAATCTAATGAGTAGTTTCACTGTTAACACCTAATTGTGAATCCAGATCATTTTGGTTTTCACTTGGATACTGCATTGCAGGTTGGCATTCAACTCTGATAACGGAAATTCAAAAACTGGAGACGAAGTTTTAGTGATCTTTTGTTGATTTTTATCCAGTTTGAGCTTTTAAGTTATTTGTATAAGCAGAGCCTTTAAATAGGAGTCAGAGTAAACAATAAAAAAACATTAGAGTGCAATTTATAAATTGATAAGCTTCCACATTAATATATTTATTTACTTATTTATTTTATTTTACAAGAGAAACACTGAATTCCATGAAAAATGACTATTTTGAAGGGTTTTCATACTCAATTTCATTTCTGTATAATGAATGAAAAAATGTGTGATCGCTTGTTTTGATCGTTGAGCAGTGAAGGATCTTAAAATCTTTCCTGCAGGTCTTTGCCTAATCATGGTGAATATGAGAAGGGAAATGATGGAATTTCCTGTTGACAAAGCAGGAATGTTTCATTTTGCTTCGAGCTACAAATCCACCCAGTGACTGCTGTTGTTGTGGTTCATTGCAAAGGTTGTTGAAAAGAGCTGACACGAATAATCCCACTTCAGTTTGTTTATAAGGTATATTTGATAATGAATTGTTTTAAAACTTAAGAGGAAAAAAATAGTTGTCGATTGAGAAGCGCTAAAAGAATGGTGAACTTTTAGATAATTGTGTTTCTGGATTATGAAATTATGCGTTAAAAATGTTCAATACATTGATGACATCAAGACGTTATCAGAGGATGCGGGGGGAAGTTTTTTGATTTAGCCTTTTTTGTGTTATTTTTTTTTTTAAAGCAGACCGAGTTCCCAATGTCGCTACCTGAGAGTGTTCGATGGATTTCGAACAATAGAAGTTTGACAATAAGAAAATAAAGTTGTTTCATTCTAAATTTCCCAACGATGAATTGTTGGGATAAGTATATTTGGATCGACAAAGAACGTCTTAGAAAACTATATAAACCAAATCACCATTCGAAGGAATAGAATTCCAATTTCATTAATATTACGCGTGCTTTTGCGTTCTACAATTGTAAAAATGAATGAATACGAGCCATTTTGTAATAAAGAGAGAAATTGTTAATAAAAGTCTTTTTTTTTGTTAAAAAAGACTTGAGGTACAAGGCAAGCCCTGAAGTGCAGTTTACAGCTCTCACAGTTTTAGTTTTATTAAATTTAGACCCAAGTAGAATTTGAATTTAAATAAAATTCACAAATTTATTATTAATTCAGTAGGAAACTCATTCTTAAGGCTTTGAAATTTATTTTTATCGAGTGTTTTTATGAAGTCGCAGTTCATTCATTCTAATCCTGTTTTTAACTTAGGCAACTTGTAAATGTTTTAACTTAAATTGTTTTATTATTAATTTTCTTCTTGGATGGACATTATTTCTTTATTCGTTTCATTATTTTGTAATTAGTTTGTTTTTCCTGAACGCTGTAGGAACAATTGCTGCCTTTGATGAAATTTCCAAAAAGAAAAAAGAATTTAAAACCTACTTTCCTTTTTGAAGTCAAAAATGCTTACTAAGAAATTCATTAAAACGCCCGCAATTATTTAACTTTAAAGTTCAAACGAAAATATGCTTGAATATGCATCAACATACAAAATACAAGACTACGGCTAAAGAAATTGATGTCTGTTCAGTGGACGCGGAATATGTAGAGCAGAGGCGTAGCGTGGGTTTCAGCTGCCCGGGGCGGAGGCCAAATTCGCCGCCCCCTTATTTAGGTATTTAAATCTAAAAGGCTCCAAAATTTACAGAAATTCTAGATATAGAATGATACTGTTACGATATATATTTTTTTTGAAAAGTTAATAGAATTAAAAATAAAACTTCTGTCTTTAACTAAAACTTTATTCGTCTACTTTTTCTAAGAGCAAATTCTTTTATTGCACTATCAATGTCTATAGCATCACATATTTCTTGCTCAATAGACAAGATAGCCAGATTGGTTAGCCTTAAAATACTTATTGTTGATTTTAAATAATTTTTGATCAACTTCAACTTTGAAAAGCTTCTCTCACAGCCTATGGCAATTGTGAGGAATATTCGAAGCATTATTATAATATTGGGCAGAGTATCTTGCAGTTTGGATTTCACAATAAATTGTAATAATCCAAGTGGATCCACATTAATTAATTTATTTTCGTTGCCTGTGGCAGCTATGAAAGCCCCTAGTCGAGCTCGTTCGAGCTTGAAGTCCTGTTCGTCAATTTCGGTAGATGCATAGTCTAGATTACATTCAGTGTCGTCCGAATCTACTAGTATAGCCGGCGTTAGATAGGCAAACTTTTTCTCCAAATTCCGTAGCTGCTGAAACCTCTTCACGAATTTCTACAATTATTCTATCTAATGAACAGTTTCCGTCTCAACTCATTTCATGGGATAAGTTGGCATCTGAATCTTCGTCGTCAAAAATGTGTCTTCTCGTTTTGCGCCGCTGAGGTTCCATGGAAATGCCAAGGTCTTCACACATATTTTTTGCGTAACTTACAGCGCCGTCTGTCAATTCCTCTCGTTTCTCTGTCAGTACCGTCTGCAGAGCACTTACTTTCTGCGCGCACAGTTTTATGTCGAGTCTCTTTGTTTGTAAATATTTTTGTGCATCGTTCACTTCATATAGCATAGGTTGCCTGAGGCCCAAGAAACAAAGAAAGGAAAATGACTGCATCGTAACTAGCAAAGTTCCTGCGTCTGTTCTTGTGTTTAAGCTTTCATCTGTCTCCGTCAGTTTTTCCAGAGTGACCAAAATGTCTTTGTAATGATGCCATGTCATATTTACGGCATCGCCTCTTGCGCTCCACAGCGTATCCTCAACCCTTTTTAAACTTTTACCTGTAGCTGCTATCGGAACTTCCCAACTACGTGTGGACATGGAAAAAAAATGAATAGCAACGTTCTAATGTAGCGAAAAAAGTTACTGAACTCGCCTCAACTGAGGCAGCATGTAAACAAATCGGGATTCCACTATTTGTACTTCCTGATTTTCAGTCACTACGTAACTTAATATCTGGCTTGTTTGGTCTTTGTGAGAAACATCCGGAATGCTGTCGAATATAATCGAATAATATTTGACCTTTTTTACTTGTCTAATGATATGTTGGCGAACTTTATCTCCCAAAATTGCAATAAATTCGTTTTGAATTTCTGGTGACATATAAGTGATTGAAATTTTTATACCCATTTTAGATCTTACAAGATGTTCACGAAGTACGGGATCGTACTTTGCGATTAAATGCACCAATTCTAAAAAGTTGCTTCTATTAGCGCTGGTATCGTTTTCTCTGTGATCATGTAAGGCCAAATTTTGTTTCACAAGGAATCTTATGATATCAAACATTCTAATAAGAATTTCTTGCCATTTTTTTGTTTCCTTTGCCACAAAGTTTTGCTCTTTTTTGTCAATAGTCTGTCCTTTATGAAGTCTGATCTCTAACTCCTTCCATTTTCAATAATTTTGGTTGTGTAGTGCACTTGATTCGTGACTTGAAACCTTCAGATTCAGTTTCCACCAAGTATTAAATCCATCAGATGATCAAAACTTTGATCCATTCGGGTGTTTTCGTTCTCAAACAAACGACAGCAAAAGCAAAATAATGATGCTTTAGAAGGAGAATAAGTTATCCAAGTACGTAAAACATTTTCACTGTTAGTCAATGTGTGGTAAAACCATTCCCGGGTAAGCCGTCGTGTCTCTCCTTTTGATGTTAAAGAGCACGATTCGGAACGTATACTGTGTCTTCCTCCAAATGGCGGATCGTCTGTGATGTTTTCCTCCAAATGGCGGGACGTCTGGATAAGTCCACAGCGAATGAGACTCCTAAAGTCGGTCACGGAAGTTGTTCCCTGTCGTCTCAAGCCGAACACCGAACCTCTTCGGATTTCCGCGGTGAATGGATCACTTCCCTCGGCAAGGGTTGTCTTCTCCGATGCATCTGGATGTTTACCGGACCTCTTCGGATCTCTGCGGCGAATGGATCACTTCTCCCGGCAAGGGTTGTCTTTTCCGATGCCTTAAAACGATTACAAGACCTCTTCGGTGATAACGTGCTTCGTTGTGGGCTTCACAACTGAAGTCTTCTCTTCTCACTGTCCCGGTTGGGAACTCTTCCTGGGACCTTTGTCAAAAACTTCTAACTACTGTTTCCCGGTTGGGAGTCTTCTTGGGGCTGCACACCATGCAGTCGAATTAGCTCCGTTCTTCGGATTGGAGGCTTCTTTTACTGGGCACCTGCCCACGACTGAACTCGAATGCTTTCCTCTGCATGAAGACCTTACTTCTGGGCTCCTGCCCAAAGTCGAATTAGAACGCACTTCTTCCAATGGAGACCCTGATGCTGGGCCACTGCCTGAAGACCAAGGCGAACACTTTCCTCTAAGCAACCTATCTGGGTTGTTGCCCGAAGACGAACTCGTATGCTCTCCTCCCAATGGAGACTTCCTGGTTGGGCGGTTGCCCCAAGACGATCCCGAATACTCTCCTTCCAGTGAAGACCTGCTATCTGGGCTGCTGCCCGAAGACGTTCTGAAGTTCAGGCGCTCTGCGTCTCGTTTTATGGGCGTAGAACGCCTCAATCTCAGCTCAGGAACGATCGACTCGCCATAGGTAGATTGGGTGGATCGAGTCGACTTCGTTGAAGGGGATGGTCCAAAACGACAGGTAATTATTCACACTCGTTAATGCTTAAAAATTCGTTTCTAATCACTTTAAAGAATGGCATCGAACTTTGAAATAATGAGACACTAAAGCATTACCAATTGTTTTAGGGAAGATCTGTGATATTCTTTAACAGCTGTGATATTCATTCCCTTTTGGCTATAATTCAGTGAACAAACGCTGGCTGAAATACTTCGAAACAGATCCATCAAATCAAAGAGAATTGAATCATTTAATTTATAAACTTATTTTACTTGCAATTAATATTTAAAAATAAAGAAATAGTATGAATTTCAAATGATTCACATTTAATTTTTGAATAGGACTTTGATCGTATCAATTAGGCCTGGATATGTCTCAAAAGTAAATGTTGTCTATGTGGATCATTACAAGCATGAATCCGTAGAAGATAAACCGGGAAATTTTTTATTTCGGCAGCACTTCTTACAAATTTGTAACAATATTGAGGAAAAATGAAGCATGTCTTTATCACATTTTTTTATAGAAGCATTACTACCTTACTAAAAGGTAGTATAACTAACAATAGTCGATTATTAATTGCTAGTAGAACAAAAACTTTGCATAAAATGGAAATGTTTTGATAGCATGCATAATTTATTTATGTGCAAATGTCAACCTTCATATTAGTAGCAAAATCTGCCTTGAATAATTTAAGCTTCCGAATCCTGATTGTGTTTTTTTTATTGAGAATAAAGAGGATTAATCTACATAATAAATTCATTACTTATTAATCTTTACGATAAGCATCATAATACTCTTTAAGGTCGTTTAATTTAATGATGTATTAATTAGTTGAAGCAAAAGTTAACAGAGGATTCCTGCAGTTGAGGTTTTTGGAAGTATTCCAAGTCGCTATATTATATAGTGGCTTCCTTTTGGATGGGAAGGGAAGTAATAAAATGAAAAATACTCTTTATCCAATTTAAAGATCTGTGATTGATTGTTACAAAATACAATATGTATCTTCTTCATTATGAGACATAATTTGAAAACATTATAGTATTTTCGTCATTTCTATTTTCTACTGAAATACTTTACTTTAGATAGAAAGTATCTACAAGATCTTTTGTCTCTTACTTTCTTCTGGCTAATTATGAGCAGTTATTTGCCATCCACCTCCCCTGAATCATACGAGATTTATAATGTTTTCAATGCGGATTTTTTTCAAGACGCTTCGGCGTGAAGGTCATTAGGAAAAGCATTAAATCGATATCTAAGAAAGAATATTAATCACTTGTGAAATACTTTGATATAATTGATTTAAACAACCCCACTAACAAAAAGTTCAAAGCATGGAATCGAATAAAAGGAACCAAACATCAAAACTAATTGAGCTTTTTGCTGCTTTTACAAAAAAAAGTAAAAACTTTGTGCAATATGTTTGTTCGAATTACTATTATTTCTTTGTCTTTTAATGCCAATGGCACAGATGTTAATTGCTACATTGTTTCATCCTTCATGATTTACAGAGAAGTTTTGAGGTGGTTGTAGCAATGGTGTCATCTGATGAAGAACTGTTCCATAAACATTCTTCTGCTGATTTTCTCCTTTGTTTCTTGTGTGACATCACTTCCACCATCTCTGCCTTGATTGTGGGGGTAGCATTGATTTGATTTAGATGTTGATCGTCAATTGTAGAAAACTGCAATTTTTATTTTCATTTTTATTTTTTTTTTATTTTGAAACAAAACCAGCCTAAAACTAAAATTTAAATTAGAAGTTAATTTTTAAAATATGAAACAAAATGAGAAATTGCTTTCTAATAAGCAACTTTCCATGAAAATAAACATTCCATATTGGTAGTTGTCTTTTAAGAGTAAATAAGGTTGTTGATGATCCATTTGCTCCTGTGAAGACAGATGTTAATTATCTTCTGCTACCAGACATCAATCAGCTTTAGATTGGATATAATTCACTAGGACAGTTTTGTTCACAACGGAAAGGGGATTACTTGGGTTAGTTGCTCTTGCCACAGGTGGAACCACGGATTATTGGCGACTCGTTCACCTAATTGGATTTTCTAAGTTCCTTTAAAACGTAAATGCTGTTTCCCTTCCGACATTTCTTTTCTAACTTTCATTAGCATCAAATTTGATTGAAAAATTGTTGATTCAAAATGAGTTAAGTCTTTCGTTGTATTTTAATCTCACCTTTGAACAACCATGGAGAAAATACAATTACTTTTGTTTATCTTCTTTGAAAGTCCTTTTCAAAATCATCATTATTGAAGTTGGCTCAACAGTGATCAATAGCAAATGCCTGGAAAAAGGGTTTTCTTATTTGAGAAGAATTTAGTTAAATAATTTCCAAATTTCTTAACTTTTGCGTTACAGTTACGAATCAATTCGATAGAAAAATGGAGGAATGACGCAAAATAATGTTTTCAGAAGAGCACGTTCAAATTTTGATTTTCAAAATATTTTGTTATTTTTTTCCATTAATAGTGTTTAAAAGACAAAGATTAGATTGTTTTAGTAAAGGATTTGGATAATAGAGTAATTAATAAAAAGCTTATTTATCTTAGAAATTAATAAATATCTGGTATAATAATTGCTGTTTCAAGTCAATTTACTTCCAAATGCTAAATATGAAATCACAAATTATTCAAAGGAACTGATTTTTTTCGTTCTAATAATGTTATCATGAAAGTAGATTTTCCTTCTTATTACGCAATGAAGTGAAAAAATTGGAAATTCCTGAAAATAATTCGTTGCTTACAACTTTGATCGCTAGATGGTGCACATTGGTTAATTTTTTATTCTACAGAAAGTATTACTCTTTGAAAGTATTACTCTACTTATATGTAGTAACCTCCAGTTCTGTGTTCTTTATATCGTCTGGATTTGATTTTAAAATTTAGATATTCGAACGACATTATACAGTGAGGTGTGAAAATAGCTTTGCCCAGGTTCATGTTGGAAAACTAATAATTGTTATTGCTTTGTCCTACATCCCTACTTAAATATAGAAGTTCCTGTTTATAAGAAATGTTGCATTTGAACTTTTACAGTTTTAAACAATTTCCAAAAAGATGAATTCCAGCCCGTACCTATTTATGGATCTATGTATGTACCTATTTGTATATTATAAAATGCATTTTATAAAAATTCAAATATATTAAAAAAAGTCAGAAGTAAGAGATTCTTATGTAAATAGGTGATTTTTATTGAACTTAGCAATTAGGTTTCAATTAGATTACTTTTATTTTTCATTTGCAAACCAAACCATCCCCCTGTCCCTGCTCTTTTCTTTTTACCTGATATATTTTTGATTGAAAAATACCGTTATGTTGATTTTGATTGAAAAATACCATGATAATATCAGACTTTGAAATCGGGAGACTTCAAAGGCACATATATTTTCAAAGCATTTTCCGTTTAATTTCATTTCAATTGAAAGCAATTTATTGTAACTTGTAAGATATTCAGGGTGAAACCATCTTTATAATCACAAAAGACAAATTTGCGGACGTCATTTTCATTTAAATTAGGAAGTAATTATTTCATCTTTCGATTTGTTCTACTTAGAAATCTGTATTTTAGCATTATTTTGTACAATATAATAAGTATAGTTAACACCTTGTTCAGTTTAACTAACCGACCATCTACAAGTCCTTAAATTTCACTTGGATGTTTTTCGTTCTCTCACCGATGCATTGCAATGTGATATTCTCTGTTTATTTGTTGAAAATATCATCAGATGTTTCCTTGTTCTCAAGTGATGTTGATTCCAATGGAAGCTCTTTGGTGGTTTCACAGCAGAGGAAAATTAATACAGTTTTCGTTTGCGATCTTTTGAACAAACAGAAAAGTTTGCCGTCAGCACTTTTGCTTTTGGTGATTAAATTAAATTGCGTCTCTCGTTCAATTTGTTCGGAAAAGCAACGTCGAGTCTTGGGTCGAAGAAGCAACCCTAAGTGCTACAATTAAATGGAACCGACTTGCATGAAGCAAACTCTACTCAAAGAAGCTTTTCCGTTTTTTTTTAACTTCGCGTTCAAAAGTAGTGTTATTAAATTTAAGTAAAGGATAAGGTTCGGACATTGATTTAATCTCGAGATAAAGTAATCTATCAAAAAAAAATCTACTCTTTTGGTTTGAAAAATATAAATTAAAAGGATCTTTCAATTTCACAGTATTTTAAAATGGGACCTATTTAAGGAAACAAAATCATCTTTCGAACGCAATTTACTGAATCTTAACTTCCATCGTTTCTGAATTTCAAAGCAGAAGATACGTGATGATATTATTTGAAAAATAACTGATTTATAATCGCACCAGTTTTCGAAATAACACTACTAAAACATCTGGTTTTGTGTGACCATAAATATTCAAGGAAAAATTTTATTGCAAATTTATGTCAACTTTGTTCTGAAGGTTCACTTCTATCGAAAATCGAAGCAGAATAATATGAGGGGCATTCATAAAGAAACGAGCCGGAAGCCGAGGAATAGAAACCAGTACAGGTATGTCAGAAGTATTGGCCCTGGCTGTTGAGGCACTTGTCCCACTGCGATACAAGGCGATGAATGGCTGTCTCGTAAAATTCCCGGGGTTGCGTTGTGAATTTCAAAAAAAACAGTTCACAACGTCGTCGTCCGACATGCAGTGAAGCCTATGCAGTGAAGCTTAAGCAGTGAAGCCTATGTGAAGCCTATGCAGTGAAGCCTATGCAGTGAAGCCTAAGCAGTGAAGCCTAAGCAGTGAAGCCTATGCAGTGAAGGGACATGCAGTGTTCACCGTACACTTGTGACATTCTTCGATGAATGTCCGGTCCCCCTACTCCTTCTACTGTCAGAAAACGAACAACACCTCTTTGCTCTTCTTTAGACGCCTCCATTGCACTGTTTCACTGCTTACAACGTGAATGACCTCGTTGGACGATTGACGCATGCTTCTGCTAGCTTTTAGTCACGTGACTTGCACCCGTGACCCTCTAGCGGCGGGCTGTGAACTTCGCACTCACTCATGTCTGAACCAATCTTGGTTACACATGCAACGATATTATCCTTCTGTCACCGGTTTGCCCATTACAAACTCCGGCTAGTTTCTTTTTGAACGCCCCTTATATATTTTAAATTTATATCCAGAGGAAATGACGACATGCTTTGTAGAAAAATATCATTTTTACTTATCACTAATATCCGACCAGAGGTAACAGAGCCTTTTGGACACTTAAGGAATACCTTACAGGTGATCTCCCAATATGTCTGAAAAGAAAAATATTTGATATATGTATTACCCCTGTATTCACATATGGCAGTGAAACTTGGAACATCACAGAAAGACAATGTGAGAAATTAAGAGTGTCACAAAGGAAACTTGAAAGGAGAATGAAATATAACTATAAAGGACAAAATAAGAAATGAAACTATAAGGAAACAAACAGGAATCAGAAACTTTATAGAAGTAATAAAAAATTCTAAATGGAGATGGGCAGGACATTTGGGAAGAATGAATGATGAAAGATGGACTCGATTACTAACGGAATGGCAGCCAAGAAATGGAAAGAGAAAAATAGGATGTCAAAAAAAGAGATGGAGAGATGACCTACAGAAATTCAGGGGTGCAAGATGGTGGACAGAGACAAAAGATAGAAGAAGGTGGCGGAAATTGGGGGAGGCCTATGTCCTGCAGTGGACTGAACCAGGCTAAGAAGAAGAAGAAGAAGAAGAATAAGAATATCATAATTCATGTCTCGGGATTATTATTAAACTATATAAGTTTAATGACTATAGCTTTCTTAGTTTTGAAATGGATTAGATCAATTTTCAAGACAAATGTAATAGAATTTCAATTAGTATTAACCGTCAACCTAACTTCATTACACCGTAATAGAAATACATGTACTGCTTACAGAATGATTCAAAATTCCTGTACAAACTTTACAAACTTTTCTCCAACACAAAAACAAACCGTATTAATAATGGAACGCCACCCTAACGAATTAGAAGGTACACTAAGGTTCAGAAATGAAATACAACAAGTAAGGTAGACAACATGTTTATTAGCCCTTTGTTTACAATATGACAGTAAGATGTACACTTACAGTTTCATAGTAGATGCTTAAAGTTCCTTCCACCAACAGTAATACAATGTCAATGCCTGGATTACCGAACATGTGCAAAAATGAGATGCCTTTCGCGGACACATTCAGCTGCCACAGCGACTCTTGCGATGCGGCAATGCGGGTTTCGTAGATCCAGTTTCACATAATCTTTGGTGCAAACGCGCAAACGTTTGATGATTGGGCACACGTCTGTTGGGGGAACCGTTTATGATACAATCGTTCGTTTCCGTTCGCTGTCCCATAGGCTAGGTGTATATCAGCCCTCTCAGCAATAGTGAAGCGATACATCCTACCCATACAAAGTTAACGTCTCAAATGGCGTACACTGCCCAACTAATGTGCTGCCAAAAATCCATGCCGTTGATTCCTGTAAATCATTCTGTTGAGATATCGTTCGATTCCAAGACTTCAAGAAACAAATCCCATGATAAACGATGCGAAATAAGGGGCTCCTGGAAATCTTCGTTTTTCTCCTAATCTACGATTTATGCCTTCTGATGTTAGAGACGCTTCTGGAAATGTCTATTCTCCTGTTACGTCGCACTCGATTTGCGTTTCGGAAAGATAATCCTCACCTGCTTGGCTTGCATACGTACTCCCCTAATGTAGATATCTATGTTGATGATGCTGTAGAAAGTGAAGTTGATTTCCTTTTCTTTAAGTTCTGCATTCTGTAGCAAAATTAGGTGTAACTCTATTATATGTATATATTTTTATATTATATGTATATATTTGAGAAAAATTTCATGAAATATGAAATAAAAACATTTTTGAAACTTTTAAAAATAGCTTAGTTCAACTCCGGTCAGTTCAATCAATCTTATTCTTTGTTAATAAATAATTTTTAAGTTAAAAACTGATGGTAAGATTTTTTGCGAAACTGAAATCCTGCGATGTTTAATTTTATTATGGAATATCAATCCTAACCAGAACATAAACATTAGAATGTAAAAAGATACAATATTTGGATTTTTATTGGGACATTTTTTTGTTTTGGGACAAAGTTTAAATCTTCTCTTTTAAAAGTTATTTCGTTTTATCTCCTAATAAGGCAATTTTACAGCTAATCCTCTGCTCATTTTTTTTGTCCTTTAGTAAAGTTTGCTTTCCACACGGGTGTAATTCTGGCAAAAGTCTTTTTTTTTTATAGTTTAATTAGTGTTTAATTTCTATAAACAGATTTACTAAGAAACAAAGTTAGAATATCACTGGATTCACAATTCAGTTGTTATCTGAATCACGTGACTGTGTTTAATGTTAACAAGGAAGTCTTCATTTATAAAAAGTATTTAATTTTCTATTCAACAGCCTCATCGACATTTTTAAAACCATCTTTATAAGAAAATAAAATCTTACTACATACAGAGGTAAAGTTAGAGACAAATCCTAGTATCATAAATCAGGAGCTGGTTTATTTACTTATTTATTTATTTATTTTTTATAGTTAACTTCGATCACTTCCAAATCCTGCGAGCCATCGGGAAAGGCAGCTTCGGTAAGGTAAGTCAATAGTTCAAGATTTTCTTTTAATTATAACTGATCTAATTGAAATTGATTGAAATTAATTAAAAAAAAATAGTAAAATCAGTATTTTCATGTAATTGTCTAGCATATTTTAAAACAAAATCGTAGTCTTTTTTAGCGACTCTGGACAAGAAAGCTCTTATGTTCACTTTGTCCGTCCGTCTATCATTACCCGTACAGCCAAACCACAAGTCGGACAGACATGAGTCATACTTGATAGCCTTAGGTAAAAGGAGGATTTCCGGTCTGCGGTCACTTCGGTTTTACAGGAGGGGGGGGGGGAATGAAAAATATGATTTCGTGTACATTATTATACTTTTTTTTATTCAGTGAATGTAACTAAGATGTTGTAAATCGATGTAATAAGATATTCAGATACAGGAGAAAAATACAGAAATAACGAATAAATAATAAAACGTTACTCAGCAATGATTTCCAAATACTATTGAAAGTAATGGTAACAAACTATTCAGGAATATTTTTACATTGAGATCTACTTCTTGGTAACCCTAGTTCTAAATACAGAAAAAAAAAATTCGATAATGGCTACTAATAGTCACTTGTTAGTGGTTTTTCTTTTTTTTTTTTTTAATTTTATTAGTTCTCCAATAACTTCGTTGTAGGATAAATCCGAACTTTAGATTTTGCTAAAAGTTTATAAAGCTTTCTTTTTCAATGTAGAAAATACTAGAATAATACTGAAAACATTTAATTTTATATCTTTGAAAGCACATTCTCAACCTTTCATTAAAGGTCAGAACCTTTCATTCCAGAAACCTTTCATTAAGGCCATTGATGGAATTAATCAAATAAAAATACAAACCGAATTATAATAAAATGGAATTTGTGGATATTTATTCATTAGAATTTCACTCAACTTATAGTAAGCTTTTCTGTTAGTTTATATAATACTTTTTCCATAATTACAGAAATAAATAAAGTAGTGCTGTAGAGTTAACAACAAAACAACCAAATCATAAAAACAAATCATATCCTTTAATTAATGCGAATGCTGAAGTAAGTTTGTGAATAACAATAACTTATAAAAGAGAGAATTCCGTTGAAAATTTTATGAAAAATGCAAATCATTACCAGCCACATGCAAAAGTTCAGTGTTAACATTTGTTATTTTTTTTTATTTAATGTTAACAGTTCTATAAGGTATACTGTTTTTCAATCAGAGAAATTTTTTTTTTTTTTACTTTGAGAAACTTTCTCTTTATTTGGGGATAAAACTTTTATCTTAAACGTGTACTTAACACTTAACCAAATAGACTTGGACACAAGGATAAAAACAAAATAACATTTTATTTCTTTGACGGAGCTAATCCGTTTACAGATCAAATACTTCGCTGGGACTAATGTCTTTTGATTAACACTTGTATGATAATAAATTACTTTGCATTTAAATATTAACTCAAATGTTCATTCGTTAATATTTATATAGACTAAGAGTTCTTTAGCTCTTTACTATTTTCATAGTTCTTTAACTTTACATTAATTCTTTCTTTCGAACTACTTTATATTGGACTTCACTCTTGAACTTAACTTACTGGATTAATCTTCATTGCTTTTATGCTCTGTTAAACTTTAACAACTTTAACCCTTTAACGATTTTACTTCTATCGTCAGGAATATATCACCGCAACTATTAATGGAAAAGAAATAAATACCTTACATTATTTCCCAGTAAAGAAAAGTAGATTCTAAACATCATAGCATATCCTTCTTTAGATCAAAACTCTTCGAACGTTGGTTGCTAAGCAACATGAAAATTCCTGGAAGAAACATTGGAAAAGAGGGTTAATGACTTGAGCCTTTCAAAGTTGAAATCCTTACTTTAACTTTGAGTAAACCATCGTAATTATTCAGAATACAATACTGAAACATCTGTCGAATAAAAACGGCGTGTCCTGTTTAATAATCCTTGATAATCCAGTCAAATAGAAATCATCGTGACCTCAAGTTATCTTTGAAACGGAACATCCTCTCTCCGCCAAATCGGAACACACATCCCAATATGGAGCAGTTCATACAATCACTTCACTGTGATGTCCACGTAAACTCATATCATTGTCACTTTAACAATGAGTCGTAGACCAAGAAGTTTCGCTCGAACCTTCCAGTCGCTGATTGTTGTTTAAACAGTCGGTCACTACAATGAACGTGTTCCGCTGTAATAATTGCCTCTTCTAATCTATTTATACAACATATACTTATCGTACAGGTTATGTCACAAGTATACCTGTTATATAGGTGCTGATATTTTAACATTATTAATTTAATAGATAACATATTTTTTTTTATGTGTGATTAATCAATTAACATAATTAAAAATTATAAGTTTAATTACTATAGATTTAATAGGATTTTTTTTTGTTATGCTGCGATGGACTAATATAAGTTGTCTAGGACTGACATAGGAACCTGCAGCTTTTTGTGATACTCAATGCAATCTTTAACATGCAATTTCAAATTCATATTTGATCTTAGAAGGAAAATATCAAAAAGTATAGTATACGATTATATTATAAATAAATTGAAACTAATAATGCGATAATAATCAGAGCTGAAAATTGAAAAACTTTTGCGCAGACTATTTTACAAACTGAAAGTCGCTCAAATATTTTTATTTCCATAAAGTCACATCTCACTTTAAGACAAGAGTTAGGTTTCTCGGAAAACTGCAACTGAACTTATTTTTTGTTCCACATAATCCCGTGTTATAATTCTAGATATTAAGTAAAATTTAACGTGTGTTAAAACATTATTTGATTGTAATTGAAAAAAGACACACACACTAAAATGGTTTAAAAAGGTTATACAATATTAAAAATACTTGTAGGAACTTTCGACAAGCTTTTACAGCTCTGTTTGTACAAGGAGAGCTGTAAGAACCTCTCGAAAGCTCTGTATGTATTTTTAATATTATATAACCTTTTTAAACCATTTTAGTGTGTGTGTGTCTTTTTTAATTACAATCAAATAATTCTAGAAAAGGTTCTTAGAAAACTGATGTTTACTACTTTGTAACTATTGAGTAAATATGAAATTACTCTTTCGTTTAATGATTGAGTTTTTTTTATCGTTAAAATTTCGATGTTGACGTAAATAAAGGATATGCAGCACTCAAAAAAATTTGCGATCTGATGAAGAACTCTCTGCTACATAACATATAACCTTCCAATGACAGATTTCCACCCCTATTCTATCACAATACTTAGATGCAATCACAATACTTAGTACCACCTGGAAAAGCGTGAAGTTCAGTGCAGCCGTGGATTGTTATTCCAGCCCACATCATCACAACGCCTCCACTAAACTTACCGGATGCTAGACGAACGATGTTGAGTCCCAGGTTCTGTCCATATCATTGCTTAAAGACTTAATCTTAAAAGAATCTTAATGACTGAATCGGGACTCATCAGTGAATAGAACACTATTCCACGACCCTTTGTAGATGGTCTCGAGACGAATTCAGTCGAGCTCGTGAGACGTTAAAACAGGCACAAACAACTGTCTTCTTTCACAGCTAGATGACTTTGAAAGGGTAATAAATTTTGGTAGTATTGATGTAGCCATTAAAATTTGACATAGTATCGTACTTAAGATATGCCCATGATATTTTCGCTAATGCTAACAAAAACAAAATTGAAAATATAATGAACACAATCAGCGGAATACGAAAAGAAATAGAAGAAAATAACTCCTTATCATTTTTTGATTGTCGAATAATAAGAGAAAAACAAAAACTCCAATTTGCTGTATATGTTGCTAGTAAAAATATTAGATTACTAACATTCCTAATTACATCAAAAATAATATTTTATTTAATTATTTTTCGAGAGCTTTCAAAGTATCTTCAAGCAAAGAACTCTTTCAAAAAGAAACTGACTACTTTTATCAATTATTTACTCATTTCAACTTTTCTACATTTCATTAATAGAAATTTAAAAAAAAACCCAGCTTTGTAATAAAAATCACATCTTCACCAAAACAAACAAGCAAAAAATTAATAATTCACATCTGTTATCCCATATGTGAAAAGCATTAATGGTATTATTAAAAAATGTCTAAATGCTTCTGAGACAGTGAATTCATTGACATCAGACTGATCAGTTGATGTGTGATCTGTTGATCTTTCATTTTCATTTGCTGCTTTTATTTCAGCTCGTGCATCACTTGACCAGAAATCTGTTATGCTTTCTTTGGGTAAAGATATCTGAATAGTCGTCCTTGTTTAACTTTACCACATACAACATGCTTTAGCAAATTCCCGTAAGTTTTCTATATTTCTTAAAACAACTTTAAAAAATCACTGCAAAGGAAAAATCTATTTGTAAATTATAAAATAACTACTTCAAATTTTGCTGAACACGGAGTAACTTCTTTGATTTACTCAGCTATAAATCCAATGAAATGTAATCAGTTGTAATTAACTATAATTACATTGTTTGCTATCAGTCAATGAATTGTTTTGTTTCTATAGGATTTTTAGTTTTCCCAATTTTAGGGAAATCTCTCCCGAAGATCCGTGTATTTTGAGATAAAGTAAAATAATCATTTCGTAGCCATTTTCAAAAAGTTTTTGTTCACTGGTTCAAAAGTTGATAAGAGTGAGACTCACTGATTTTAATCTTCTATTTACTTAATATAGGAAAGTAAACTAAAACAAAACGTAATCATTGTTCTGTTAACACATGATATTTGGTTCTGTCCATTTCTAATCGTTTGCTAAATGCTTGGACTTTTTGATCTCTTGAGAAAACGTTACTTTACTTATTTTAATTTTAAAAAAAAATGTTATTGTAGTAACTGTGGCAAGTAACAAGCCCAGATCATCAAATGAAGGTAGGCACAAAGTAAAGGTTCTAGCGATCGTCAGCTTCACGGAATGCAATAGGAAGCCTAAATTCCTTGGAAAAAGAACAAAAAAGTCTTGGAAAGTAGATAGTTTAGTGAGAGAGGCCTAAGTGAACTTCTAGGATCCATTGGAAGAAGAAATAAAAGAGGAAAAAATATTTTGTAAATCCCTGATCACCTACTGCTGTTTTTTGTTAATCTAACAAATGCTTTTGGTTCTATCAAAGTCAAATAGTTTAGGGTTGATGCTTAACAAGTCCTGTTTTGAGACATTCTTATGTTGATGAAAGCCAAACATAACTGGAACAGAAGTAATCTATTAGACTAATAACATGATTGGAATCCTGGAGATATTTCCATTTTCTTTTTTTTTTTTTTTTTTTTTTGAGCCAAACGTAGACGCTGAAGAACTTTAATATTTATCTGATATCGGAAAATAATGGATAAACAAGAAACATTTTAAGTTCCTGAAGGAAGTTGAAGCTGTAATGTTCTAGTTCTGTTACATCTGCCTCGTGTTTTCCGTTGGTCATTTTCAGATTTTGAATTAAGGCGCAGTTTGAGAAAAACCAATCTTTATTTAGTTTTAATAGTTTCTAACATTTTTAATCAACAGGACGTTTCTGAAAGAACTTACAACCTACTTTCTTTAATATTTTTCTTTATTTTTTTTTAAAGTTGTGAAGACAATATATCCACCTAAAACAATGAATATATCTTTCCGTTTGCAAATTTGAAAAAATTAACAATGTAATTCATTGGAATGAAATGTTAGCAGCGCTTGTATAAGGAAATGAATTCGCAGAACTGCCTTGTAGTGAACGTTAATAGGAATTAAATGTTTGCAGTCAATTTACATTAATTGTTTCGCTGCTAATAAATTTCTGTTTTCAAATTTCTGCTCAAATTTCTTGGCAAAATTTTTAGGTAGTAGAAAAATTTCTTCATGTAACGGATAAATTTTCAGATGGTAAAGGTATCTCGTCTCTTGCCCATAAATTTATATATCAAATTTGAAGAAGAATTATTCACTGGTTATTTAAGATGGGGATGCGTAATATTGATTTTAGGAGCCTGACTTTGCTCTGGAAAGTAGACTAAAAATATTCCAATTAAACCACGAAAGGAAATATATTTGTCAGAGAACTTTTTAAACATCCTTTTCTGTTGAAATGGGAAGGACTGTTCGATCGAAGGGTTTTTATTCTGCATGACAGAGTAAATGGAAATTAAAGAAATCAGATGGAAATGGGGCCAAGTAGAACACCAGCAAAATTAACATAAAAGATAAGGAAGTGCTTTCTGGTATTTTCATTTTGCTTTAGGCAGATTTCTTAAAAACGGAAATTTCAAAAGATAAAAAACGAAAGCTTATAAATCAGAATATAAATATTTTAATAAATTTTGTTAGTAAATGAAAAAATTAAAACCTCTTAATCATTCTAGAACAAGTATTAACAGAAGAATAATTTACAGTCCCATCTTAACATTGGTTCAGTCTTCTTTCTTTTTTTTTAAACTCAAGCCTCTTTTATTTTATTCTGAAATGAATTTTGTTGGATGATCAGATGAAGTAATTTTTAAGTGAACTAAATAATGTAAATTCGTTAAATTAAAATGCTTTTAAATGATGTTTTGTTCTTTTACCCATTTCAAGATCAGTAATACGTACCAAAAGGAAGCATCACAAACAGACAGTTCTCTATGTGTTATAATATGAATATATTAAAAAGCATTCTTTTCTTTCAATCATGTTTATCTTAATGTTTAAACATTATTTCTTCTGAAAACTTAAGTTGCAAAGGAAATCAGAATGATTGATATTATACTAGTATCAATTTTTGCTAGCCGGAATTTTCAATTTTAACATAATTCATGTAATTTATTTTTCATAAGAGGTGTAAATATAAAAAATATATAAAAAAGGTATTTTTATTCATGTTATTACTTTTTAAATTATTTAAATGACTTTATTATCTCCTGGGAAACTTCTTCGACCCATGATAAGAGCTAAAAATATGTTGTCTCTGGAATTATCAGTTAATATTCTGGATCTTTCCATCAGGGTGACTTCAGTTTCCCTTTTCCCGCTCTTGCTTTTCCTCCTAATCACGTTTCCGATGTTTAGATTTGTTCTCAACTTTTTTTTTTTGAAATCCTAAATGTTTCCTAATTTCAAATGAAAAACTAAATTAACTCTCCAGTCTGTTAACATCCATTTTGTTTTTCCGCATAAAATTGTGAAATTTCCTGTTGATATCTGGTTTAGCTACGAAAGGATTTGATGTGCGGCAAACACAAATAGTTTTGTTCAAAAGATATTTAAAAAGAAACCATTTTTCTATTTCTAATATTTAAATTAAAGTAAAGAAAACGATAACAGTTTGGTTATTTTAAGCAATTTCAGATATTATTATTATTATTATTATTATTATTATTATTGCATGAAAATAGTTTTTCTAACCGAAAACCATTTTAAAATACTATTTGACTGCTGTTTCAATTTTTATGTCTTCTATTACACACAACAGACAGCCTCTACTGCTTCAAAATATCTGGAGGGGGTTTTTTGTTTTGTTTTTTTGTTCATGACTCCCAGTATCATATTTGTTAATTAACAATTAATTAAATTTCAAGGTAAAAGGTTGATATACAAAGTTTTAATAAACCAAAAATTGTTTATCAATATATTGAAGAGCACATTTTTTATTTATAACTGAATTATAGATTTAAAAAATTCTTGGCTGTATCTTCAGTTCTCTTTACAACCAGACATTGAAATATTATGAAAAGATTTGCTCAACGGAAATATTAAATGAATAGAAATTTGTTTTCAAAGTCCCAAACTTAAATTTGTTTTTTTCTCGTTCATTTCAATTCTAGACTTCTTTGGCTTCTATCACGAAGGGAAAACAGAACAACTTCTCTCAAAGGCAGAAAAATTCCAATTTCTATCATCCGACCTACAAAATAAACTTGTTATTATTAAAACGCCGCGCTGGTGTGGTCGAGCGGTCTCAGGCGTCGGTCTGTCGTGAGATCAATGTGCCAGCGCCCGGGTTCAAATCCCGGTAGCGAGCATGGATGTTTCAAAAATTTCCTTTCCTGTGTTGTAGCCTCTTCTTCACTTTCTCTTCGGTCTGACGTCATTCCTTAATGGCGTCCTGGGGAAGGCCACGGGAAACCACCCCAGTATCTTTCCCTTGTAATTCTAGGGAGTCTGCTAGGGGTTCGCCGTCTTGGGAACACTAGCGCTCCCTGGAGCACGGATGCTTCGGCAACGAAGCTCGCACTTCGGTGCGAACCGACCACACGACACGACGACGATTATTAAAACACTGTCTAATGATTGTTTCTGTTATTGAATAATGATTATAATTTTTGTAGTTTTTAAGAGTTCTGACAATATAATAAATTTTAAATATGATTTTTTTTCTTAAATATATATTTAATAATGAATCTAGACTTTTAAGATGTAATTCGTCAAAAGTCTCGTTTTTTGGTTAAAATGGAAATAATTAGTATTATTTTATTTTAGTCAATAATTATTTCACTGCTTTTGTTGAAGAAAATATTAAGTTTCTAAGGAAATGTTCCCGAGCTGTTTTGTTCAATCTGATGAGTCATTATTTATAATAGAACGAATTTAACGTGTGAAAAATAAAACAGTTATTAAAAAAGTCAGTCTATATATTAAAAATTACATTATTAATAATTTAATTATTATTAATGTAATTAATAATAATTAATCAAAAATTAGTCAAAAACTAAAAAAAAATACTTAAAATTCAGGACAGGACATTTTCAACGAGGGGACCGCATCGTTATCATCAGCTATCAAGAGACAAATATTAACTTTGTCCCCGAATAGTGTCCTTTCCTTGTAAGTTCAAAAAAGATCTTTCCAGAAGATAAAAAATTTTTAGGGGGACATACGGACACATAAACGCAGACAGTGTTTTGATGAATCTCAAATGCCAAAAAATCTCAAATAAAAAAAGTGATGAAAAATTTAGGTTCTTCTGTGTTGTAAAATACAAAAAAGGATTGATTTTTTCCAATTTCTTCATACATGCTTACATGCTTATTTTTATCCGGTATTTTTTTAAGTCTTTTGTTATAGTTCAATATCTGTCGTCACATATCTAGGTTTCTCATCGAAACTCACTCTGATATGAAATCGCACGAACGTTAAAATAGTCCTATATTACTTTTAATTTCCTAGAACTTTTATTTCCGTTCATATATAAAGAGTCTTAGCTTTTGCAACTCGAGAAACTGAGACCCTCTGCTGGCTTTTAAACGCCTCTCAGATGGAACGAAAAATCTCCGGATTTATGCATCCAAAATGAAAATTTAATAAAATAAAAAAAACGCGCTTTCACTATCCAAAACACAAACAATCTTTGATTAATACAGACTATCATTTCTATTCTTCTTGGAAATAGTTGCATTCCAGTTTAGAAAATGACACCATAAACACTCGAAAAACTTCCGAAAATCTCAATATTTAATCGGAAGCTTCCATATTTCCCTTCTTCTTCCTTCAGAACCCAAACAAAAATCCAGATTTGACGGAAGTCTCTGATATTGGCAACACTTCAGTACGATTGAAGAAAAACCCTTCCAACCTCACTTTCGCTTGTAGTACTGGACTAAGGAAGTGTAGCTGAATGCCTTGTCCATAAGATTGTTCACCAATGGAGCGTCGTTGCCATAAAGATTGGTTCCATCACAATCTCTTGGATATACGCAGCATATACGCAGCATAGCGTTATATGCATTATACGGATATACGGAGCATAGGGTTAGCGGTCATTCCGATCTGTGGGAGACGGCCAGAGCACAGTATCCTGCCACTATCATGAAGACTTTGGAGAACTTTCTTTGCATTCCTGCACGAAGTCTGCTCGTACTTTTTCTCCGGTAACAAGTCACCCTCGGTTGGTTGACATTGCACCAAGTACACCCATGCTTGGTGCAATCTGATGACATACTGGCAGCGGAGATATCATTCGTATAGTTTTCTTGCACTGGTGAATCATTCCTGGATGCTCTAAATGGTGATGTTATGACCAAGTGCTTTGTGGACACTTACGTCCCACTGTCTATTTAGTGTAGTCATTTTAAGTCAAATTTTGGTGATTAGTTTAAAAAATTGTTACAAGCATGGGACTTGGTATGTGGAAAGTACCTGATCATCCCAATAACATACTAAAAGTCCCCAAAAATCAAACTTGTGCTACGGCCTCCATCTTGGAAAATGGCGGCTAAAATGAACTTTCTCATGCGCTTGGCAGCAACCCCTTTTAACTCCTATAGGCAAGCCCCTAATTGAGATAGAAAGATAATTTTAGTGTCTACGTCTTCGTAAGGGATTACTCTATCCCCTTATGTGCATTTTATGAATGTCAGGGGTCGTACGGGAGAGAGGGAGGGTAAAGTTCGAGCAATTTAATCAATTTTGTCGAACTTTTTTGTTTTTCTTCTTCATCTTCTTCTACAAATTAAGTACTATCGTCAGAAGTGTAACCTCCTTGGAATCCCTGTTCCATTAGCTTTCCAACGATGTATAGTTCATGGCGCTGGGATAATTAGGAGCCGTGCTACGGCCACCAGTGTGAAGTTCTACGACTTCCTTGATTTCACTGACAGACGTATATGAAGGGTTAAGATATTTCTATTCTCTCAGAAAGTATGCACCGTAACGAAATGTTTTAAATTTGTATGTTGAACTTGAATTACCAGGTGAAGATCTGCTGCATAAAATGTGTGTTGTGGCTTAATAGGTGGGATTAGAAGGGGACATGGGTGCGAGGCTAAATTGTTGTCAGGGTGATGTTGGACTTTGGACATTGGGGAAGAGACAGATCAGACATCATCAAAAGAATACATGTGTTTGAAAGTGAACCATAAATATGGAAACAGTGAATTGTGTTTTGTGCAATGAGAACCTCAGTAAAGAAAAAACTGTGATTATAAGAAAAGGATTGGGTGGACTTATTGCAGCAAGTAAAGAAAGAGAAGATGAGTTGTGGCAGAAGTTTGTAAATCGTGAGGAAATTAAAGTTCACGTTACTTGCAGAAAAATATACACAAAACCAAGCAGTATTAAAGCATCAAAACGAAAACGTGAAGAGCAAGAACATGAAGAAAGAAGTGCAGGACCTTCACGAAGATCACGATCATCATTTTGTTACAAGACTTGTTGCCTATTTTGTGAGAAAAATGTAGTAACTCCGAATCGTAAGTTGTCAAAAGGTAGGAGAAGGCGAATTTCATTGATTGAAACGAAGGAAATTCAGAAATCTATTTTGACTAAATGTAATGAACGTGAAGATCAATTGGGTGAAGATGTGAAGTATCGGGTAATGAATGTGGATTTGATAGCAGAGGAGGCGCGATATCATGTTGATTGTTATGTTAGTTTCAGGCGTATAAAGGAACATACCAGGTCAGGAAGACCAACTAATGATAAATATGATGCTGTATTGCAATTTTTGTATGATTATATTGAGAGCCAAGATGAATGTCAATTCACTTTACCTGAAATGAAAGACATTATCAACCATATTCCAGGTGGAGAGCAGTGTGATATTTCGGACTACCTTCTTAAAACTCGCTTAAAAAGTCACTTTAAAGACAGAATAATAGTAACTGAAGCGTTTGGAAGCAGGCCACTTATTATCAGTTTCTTGGGAACTGCTCATAACATTCTCTTTGATCAGTGGTATTCACAAAGAAAGAAAACAATAGAAAGTGAACGTCTTCGGATAGTAGAAATGGCTGCAGAAATAGTAAGGCAGGATATTAGAGGAAAATTTTATGACATGTCAGCGTATCCAACGGTAGATGAAATGAATAATGGAGGTTCAAACCTTATCCCACAATCATTAGAACGATTCCTTAACATTTTGATTCAGGGAAGTAAGGGGAAAGAAAATGAAAAATCAAGAGCAATTACTACCATTAGCCAATCTATAATAGCAGCTTGTCGCCCAAGATCATTTCTTTCACCACTTCACCTGTCCCTATCAGTACACTTACATTCAAAGTATGGCTCGAGACATGTAATTGATCTGCTTCATTCAATGTCACTGTGTGCTTCATATAATGAGACTGTAGCATACCTAAATGCAGCCAATGAAAATGTGCAACCAGAGGTACGTAATGATGCCTTTGTGCAATATGTGTTCGACAATGCCGATGTAAACACAAAAACTATAGATGGACATGGTACAATTCACGTACTTGGCGGTATAAAATGCATAACGCCAGGCAATACAGTTTTGACTTCCACTCCTTTGGTTCGAGACACTAAGAGGAAATTAAATCCTGCTATTAACTCAATACCTCTAGTGCAATACAGGAAACCATCCACACCAGGTTTAAAGAACCTAAAGATGAAATCAGTTGATGTTAAAAGTGTTGAGTTAGGCGTGATTCAAAATGGATTTCAGGTCAATTTTCTTTGGATTGCAGGATTCTTATTTTCAGAAAATTCTCTTCCCTTCTGGAATGGATTCATGCAAGAAGCTATGCAAGAAGCTGGAAATTATGAAGTTTCAAAAATTCTACCATTGCCTGTCATCCATTTAGAGGCCAGCAATCTGACCACAATTAATTCTGCTTTGACATTTGCTGCATCAGAATGCAATCTGAAGAATAGGTCTTGTATTGTAACCTTTGACCAACCACTTTTCATAAAAGCATGCGAAATAGTGGAAGCAGCAGAAAAGGACAGCATAATCTCTTCAGTTATTGTTAGACTCGGAGGCTTTCATCTGTTAATGAGTTATCTGGGATGTATTGGAAACATCATGAAAGGAAGCGGCATAGAAGAGCTGTGGGGAAGTGTCTATGCCAAACATACTGTTCCTCATTTGATATCAGGCCATGCATTTTATCGATCTTTGAGAGCCCATTTCCTCACAGTAGTTGCTCTGTTCAAGTGTCTAACTGTAAAATTTCCAGCTCTGGTAAGTGACATCTTGAAAACTTTTGTTTCGGACAGTGAACGGGTATTAAGAAATGAAGTAGCACCAGAGGATATCATGACTTCAAACGCAGGAGAACGCATAGTGTTGGATATTTTAGCTGCCTGCAGAGAAGCAGAACAAAGTAGTAGGACAGCTAAACTGTGGGTCCAATATATTAAAATGGTTATTCTCATTATGGAGTTTATCAGAGCTGAAAGGACAGGAGATTTTGCACTTCATCTGAATACAGTAATCTGTATGTTACCTTATTTTCATGCCGCAGGTCATAATTTGTATGCAAAAAGTGCTCAACTCTATATCCAGAAGATGCTTGATCTACCATCCAAGATGGAAGATGGAGATTTTGAGCGTTTTTCTAAGGCTGGATTTTTCTGCATTCGTCGGTCTTCCAGATTTTGGTCTGGTACTTGGTCTGATATGGTAATAGAACAATCACTAATGAGACCTATGAAATCTATTGGTGGCCTAACACATGGCCGGGGTATGACAGAGAAAACTATTTTACGATGGACCACATCTCTTCCACTATGCACTGAAGTTACCAAAACTGTTGAACATTTTACTGGTGTATTCTCAAAGACATCTGAACATCATGCAGAAGAGAACCCAAGCAGAGAAATTCGAGATTCACAAGATTTACAAATATTTTGTAACTGGTTATTGGAGCACAATCCATTTCAGCATGCCTCTGGGGAATTAGTATCTCTATCCACGGGACTAGTAGGTGATTCATCAATAACTTGTGATCAAGCACGAGAGTTGGGAGAGGTGTCTATGGAAGATATGAAAGAAAAAATCTTTGGTACGATCACAATTAAAAGGAAATATAAGGCAAAACCGCTTGCAGAAGTCAACTCTGCAATCAGGTTGGGAGCTGATACTGTTACTGTCAATACCCAGCAGCTTTTCAACAGAATTATATGTGTTGAGAAAGAACCAAAGAAATTGAAAAAGTGTTTCACGTATGAGTTAGCACCAAGGCCTCCTTCTCTATTTGATGAAGTGTCACTAAGAAAAGGTGTGAAGTCTTCTCTACTTAAAGTCTTTCAAGCTGCGGAAACTACAAACATTCCTGATAATTGTGTATTTATTTTGGACGGGGGACATCTTCTCCACAGTGTACTTTGGCCCCGACCTGCCACATACGGAGATGTGGTTAATTGCTATATTTCTTACATCACATCTCGCTATGGAAGTAACTGTTGGGTGATTTTTGACGGGTATCCTGATTATCCTACAACCAAGTGCTGTGAACATCAAAGAAGAGCTGCCAAAAGAACGTCTGCTACAATTCAACCCAAAGAAAATGCGGTGGTAACAACCACACAGGCAGAGTTTTTAGCTAACAGTAGGAACAAAAAGTCATTTATAGAAGTTATTGCGAGACATTTCATGTCATCGAATATACAAGTGAAGTTGGCAGAAGCAGATGCAGATTCTGTAATCGTTTCAACAGCATTAGAAATGGCACTTACTGGTGCTGCAGTTGTAGTTGTTGGCCAAGACACAGATTTGCTTGTTCTTTTAACTACATTTGCTTCTGAAACAGACAAGGTTTTCTTCCTCAGTCCTGCTTCTGGTTCTAAATCACAAGAAACTTTGTACAGTATAGCTCGACAAATACCTTTGCTTGGAGAAACTAGGGAGCTTCTTATGTTTGCACATGCAGTAACAGGCTGTGACACAACCTCTGCCATGTTCAGGAAAGGAAAGCTAAATGCATTTAGGGTATTAGAGAAAGACAGTGCTCTCAGAGAGAAAATGAAAGTATTTAACGATCCTTCTTCAAGCAAAGAAGACATAGCTGCTGCAGGCGAAGTATTTTTTCTTCAACTATATGGACCATCAAACAGTACTACCTTAGATGATTTCAGATATTACAAATACCATCACTTGATTTCTAAGCAGTCAGTGGGCAAAACCTTTGACCTTGCATCTTTGCCTCCAACTAGTGATGCAGCAGCTCAGCATTCATATCGCGTTTACCTTCAAGTTCAACAGTGGATGGGTAATGAGATGAATCCCACTGAATGGGGATGGATACAAGAAGGAAACCTCTTTGAAACCTGTGCCCATGACCAAAAACCCTGCTCCACCAGACTTGTTAACACTCATCTCATGTGCTTGCAAATCAGACTGTACTAATAGATGTGACTGTAGAAGATCTGGCTTGACGTGCTCTGCCATGTGCAGAAACTGTCAAGGATTATCATGTATGAATTCTGAAGTGAACACTACAATTCTTTCTGATGATGATGAAGAAAACTAACTATGTACTATATTTTCATTAAGGCAACATATGTCTTCTATTTTTATTTTTTATTTTCCTAAATCAAAATCAATTAGTGTTAATTTGATAAAAGTTAAAGATAAAATATATTTAATTGAGTATACTAACAGTTTTAAGAAAGCATACCTTAATTTGTAGCCTTCAGCAATATTTAATATATGTAAAATGTTTTTACTTCTTTGAAAGAAATTAAGATTTAAGTGAGCGTATCTTATGATATACTGGTATGGCATTTCAGCCCACGTTTTATGTACTGTTTTTTCAGAGAAACATGGTTTAATCATTTAGGACATAAAAAAGCTTCTCAACGCAATTTATATTGTTGGCACTAATTTGTACTTTCATCTTCATTAAAATGCTCTGTCAATACAATTTTAAAACAAACAGGTAAGATTTTATATCATGTTGAAGTTTTTGGATTAACCCTTCATACACGCCTGCCAGTGAAATCAATGAAGTCGTAGAACTTCACACTGGTGGCCGTAGCACGGCTCCTAATTATCCCAGCGCCATGAACTATACATCGTTGGAAAGCTAATGAAACAGGGATTCCAAGGAGGTTACACTTCTGAGGATAGTACCCAATTTGTAGAAGAAGATGAAGAAGAAAAACAAAAAAGTTCGACAAAATTGATCAAATTGCTCGAACTTTACCCTCCCTCTCTCCCGTACGACCCCTGACATTCATAAAATGCACATCAGGGGATAGAGTAATCCCTTACGAAGCCGTAGACACCAAAATTATCTTTCTATCTCAATTAGAGGCCTGCCTGTAGAGGTTAAAAGGGGTTGCTGCCAAAAAGTTCATTTCAGCCGCCATTTTCCAAGATGGCGGCCGTAGCACAAGTTTGATTTTTGGGGACTTTTAGTATGTTATTGGGATGATCAAGTACTTTCCACATACCAAGTCCCATGCTTGTAACAATTTTTTAAACTAATTTTCCTAAAATGACTACACTAATTGTGATTGTTCCTAATCAGTTGGTCATGCAGCGTTGGATAGGTGGGTTCACTTGTATGACTATCGGTCGGACGTTAGCTGTCTGTCGGCTGACCTGTCTGCTATCGGCGAGTTCCTGTTTTGGCAGTACCTTTAGCTTGGGGGTCGAGTTGACGGTTTCGGAACAGTACCTCCGTACTGTTTTTGCAATCACACTTAAGACAGTTTGACATCGGAAAGGGCACAGATGCACCCTTCTCAGAACGACGTTATTTTCGCAGACATTATTCAGTCTATTCATCAGTTGACGTATCACTGTAATAAAATAACAATGGCTTCATATGCACTGCATCGCCATACTATTAATATATTATATCAGGCGGGGTGTGGGCCGGTTCGAAATCGTTCAATTTTATCTGCATCATTCCTCTCTACTCATGTAAACATCCTAAGTTTGCTAAGAACCTAGGATTTTATCAAATGTAGGACAAACGTTGTTTATAAAAGCTCGAAAAACCAACAAATTCGTATCTTATTTCGAGGTTTCACTGATTAGGTTTTACAAATGTAGATATGATGAGATAGGAAAAGTCTGAAACTTTTGTTTGTACTGGAAGATGTCGTTAATTTGGTGAATCTTATAGATGCTCTCTTTTATTTAAAATTTTGTTGAAATTGAATCTTATACGGTTTACCGAGAGATTCTACGAAAGTTTAGTACATGCATTGCATTCAAAAAGAAAAGAAACATTGATATGTTTTGATGATAAGAACCAAAAAAATGGATAAATAATTCAGGGAAGTGAAAACTCCAAAACTTTGTCTAATAAATAATAAATTCACAATTAAAAGGTCCTGATGATCTCAATATAAGAGATTAAATGAAAAGCACCAATTTCCGCCAAAAATTAAGGAATTCGCTATTACATCTGCATGATGATTAGTGTAGTGTAACATCCAGCAGTTAATCACAAAAATGCTGAAGAAATTGAACCGAGTGATGTTACAAAAGCCAAAGGGTTGAATCAGTTATTTAGGATTGGATGAGGCTTTTCAAAAATTGTGAGAAAAACTAAAGGTAATGAATTCTCGAGGAATTATTTGTCATTTGAAACATAGGAAGAAAAGATGTAAGTCTCTGAGAAATTATCAAGAAACAATCTCTGGCTGATGTCAAGGATTTCGAAAAGCTCAAGTATTTCAAAGAATGTTTATAAAAAGTGTTTATGATTTGTTCTGGATGTCATTAGAGCTCTTTTTTGTTGCAACTCTTGTCAATTTTTGTATGTTTAGTGAAAATTTTCAAGTTTTAAGTGTTATTAAATTTATTCCTTCTTTATTATTTTCCTTTTTTTTTACCTATATATGTTAGTATTCTATAGAATTGAAACTCTTATATTATGACTTTTACTATAAGAAGGTAAAAAAATAAAAAAAAAAGAAATAGTGAAGAAATTGAAAGGGAAACAACTATGGATAATATCAGAAATGTAATTGTTTCGAGATTGAAGAGCGGTGAAAATAAGTAACCATTTGACAGAGTGAGATTGGAAGCCATTATATTCCTAGGACTATTAGAAGTCGTGAATTCTATTGATTCCATCGAAATTAGGAGCGAATTCTTTCAGATGGAATCGAAGAAATCTCAAAAGAGATTACGATAAAAAAGAGTATCTCGAGCAGCCAATCCGAGAAAAGAGTCAAAGTCACTTACCTTTCCTTCGCTATCTAATAGACAGAGAGATCGGCCAATTGGCATTTGGATCAAAGCAATCTCGTAGAAGAAGAGAAAATAAAATTAGGAGACCCTTTTTGACGCTACGAAATGAAAGCGGACCTTTTTCCCCCTCTGCTTTAATAAAATTGATATATAAAAAAAACTATTGCTTCTAAAATTTCATCCTATGGATCTATTTTTACTTATTGTTTTTGCAAGTCAGGCAATTTTTGTGGAACATGATTTCTTCAATATCTCTCTGAAAGGACAGGTATCCAAACATTTTATTTTTGATTCCTTAATTGCATGAGTTTAGGAATCTTTATCTTTTATCTCTTATTTCTTCTTTATCTTTTATTTCTTCAGAATAGCTCTGTAATAGTTTGATCACAAACAAGAAGTTCCTGTAACAGGATCGTTTCGTAAAAAGCTCCATCTATCAAAATATATTTACTCAAGCATTATCAGCAATACTTTTACTATAATAATTTAGAAAATTCATTGTTTCTTTTCCTAGAAAGGCTTAGTTTCTAGTTTAATCTTTAATTATCCGAAATCTGTTTCGATAGCATCGCAATCTCATAAGGTCCCTCATGTCGTTAATAGTGAAGTTTTAACTAAATGTAACAGTTTTGTTCATTAATAACATCTGAACTCTGCTAATAATTTAGGAATAAATGAGAAGTATCAATAAAGACATCTTGAAGCATTTTTTCAGTAAAATTAGTTGTCATTGTTATAGGGACGTTCAATATAGACATCATCATTAATCAACTCCAATGTCTGCTATAAATTTCCTCTGCAAGGTCTTGTTCATAAATATAATGTGCAAATCAGCTTTGCCTCCCAGTCTGATCTTCAACGACTTCCTTGCCGCCAGTGCCACTGGACTTTCTAGTAGAATGTGCTTCAGTGTCGCTTCTCCTTGCATTCAAGCGTTGAATTATCCGATAGATGGAATCGGTGCAGATACATTCCCATGACAATGTGTCCAGTCCTGGCTCGTGCAGCAAAAGATGCTACATTGCAAGGCAGGTTTCAATAGAACCATGGCTTACTGGCCGTTTTCTGGATAGTAAAGAGATCTCGTCCTGTACTGCAGTTTGCCCAGCTTTCTATCCAGGTGTTTTGGATCTCTTTCTCAACAATGGATTTGCTGTTCTTGAGAGAGCGTAGTGTAGGAGGTACAGGAAAAAGGTCACAAGCCAATTTAGCAATAATGTCGGCCTTTTCGTTGCCTTCAATTCCACAATGACTTGGCACCCACTGGAAGGCAACAGTCTTACCCTTTAACATTCTTAACAAGCTCCATATTTCAGTGAGACGAGTAATCAGAGGGCAGCTCTGCCTTTGTGGCTTGGAGAGCAGATTTGGAGTCTGTAAGGATACAAATTTTATCTGCTGAAAAGGTCGTGTAGAAAGCCAGGGCAGCATTAATAGCATCAATCCAGAGTTCATGTTCGAAGAAGGGTTACAAGGAATATAATATTTTTCGTCCCATTCTTTACAATAAAAACGTTCACCTGCCTTTTGATTTTCACGGTCAATAGAACCATCATTATAAATTTTGATGAACTCATTGTTTTCACATTAATAAGCTCAAGAGCTGCTGCTTTAAGTTGAAGAGGCGAGTCCTTTTTGGAGAGTGATCCTAACAAATCCAGTTCAATTTGAGGTGATTCCCTCGTTCATGGTGGTGTCTCGCGTACGAGCGGAATCATTTCAAGTTCGAAAGTTGCGAATGCCGCGCAGAGTTTATTTCGTGGATTGTAGAATGATTGGCGAACAGAAATTTCTGAGATCAACTGACGATTTGGATGATTTAATGGTAACGTAAACATCTGTAATTGTTTGTCCCAAATTCTTCCTTTGATGTAGAAGGTCAAGGAGTTTACAGACGGCTGCACTTGCATGGCATTAACACAAGTATTCCTAGAGCATCTTAAGCATATTCTCAAAGCAGAATTTTGCAGAACCCGAAGCTTATTTAAATGAGTGTTATTTTTAAATCGGCCAAAAAGAATTAAGAAAAAAAAACAACCACCCAGGTTAAAAATATACAGCTGATGTCACCAAATTCTGTACTGAACCTTAAATAATACTGATATTTAGGTCTTCACTTTTCAATGTTCCCTGTCATTTTTATTTTTTATTTTATTTTTTTTAGCTATTTTAAAATAGCTTATGGTCGAAATTAAAAAAGGAAAAAACATATGATAATTAAAACTAACCAAAAGGCAGTTAATGAAGTGAAGCTCTGAATAGTTGCCCTTCAATAGGTGTAAAAACAAACAAGTCTGTTCACAGAAAACCAACAACTTTTCACTCCTAATGTACTTTTGCTTCCCAATATCATCCATCAATTAATTAAGGTAAAGTTGGGAGAGATGACACAAAATTTGAATTTTTCACGTAAAATATTAAAAATCTTATTTTTTTTAATGTTTGAAAGCTTTAAACTGTTGATTTATCCTTTGCTTTCACATTTACGTTATTTTTATTTTATGTTTTTAATGCTGTTTCTTATTTTTAGAATTTTAAAAAATTTTTGGCATTGAGTCATCTCTCGCATACCTATGGGAGATGGACACGGGTAATAGGCGATAGATGGCCACATGGAATATGAATAAGAGACCTGTGTAAATCAAGCTGCTACTTTATTTTTTATAAAAACATATGAAATGAAACACTAAAATTAAGTTGAATAATGATATTTTTGAAAGTTTTTGAAAAAACTGTTTAATAAAAAATAAAATTCCTGCTGATCAAGACTTTAAATATATCAATATCATCTTCAAATACCGTAACATTATAAATACTTTATTACTTAACGTTGCTAACGTTCTTACAGAACAGAACGAAATCCCGTGTATTTCTATGGAAACTGAAACATGCGGTTTACTCGAGGTCGGTGGTGGTTGTCTGGTGTACATGGGGCGTTAGCAACGTTCAAGTCCTCGAGGATGCACTTTATTTAACCCCTATAAGAATGTCTGGAGGCTAAACTAACGCGCCGAAGACCATATCTAGCGTTCTGAACTATGTCGTGTAGACCAGGAATTTTTTTTGGGTGTACCAACGCTAGTGTAGACAGACCCTTTGATATTATTCTTGCTTTAGATTAGATTAGATGTAAACAACGATTCATTGAAAACAGAAAAATCTAAACATTATTTTTTTTTAAACGTATTTCTTTTATTTTTATAAATCTGAACTTACCCCTTTATTTGTTCTTAGCTTGTCAATATTTTAAATTCTGCATTTTTAATAAACTAAAAAAAAAAAAAAATACAAAAATACAAAATTAAAAATATTGATAAGCTACAGACAAGTAAGTCTTCAGATTATCGTAATAAAAAGATAAGATTAAAAAAAATTATGATTATTTACATTTTATCTCCAACTTTAATATAAACAACGATTGTTTCAATGAATCGTTGTTTATAGTAAAGTGGATTAATTCTGTATTTTTAGTAAACTAAAAAAAAAAAAATACAAAAATACAAAATTAAAAATATTGATAAGCTACAGACAAGTAAGTCTTCAGATTATCATAATAAAAAGATAAGATTAAAAAAAATTATTATTATTTAGATTTTATCTCCAACTTTAATATAAACAACGATTGTTTCAATGAATCGTTTTTTATATTAAAGTGGATTGATAAACTTATTGCATTAATTGAAAAGAAAGTGAATGTCCCGAGAAATGAATGTATCCCTATATAAACACACTTAGGCATCCATTTATAATATAACAAACATTCGAAACTCATTTCTGATGTAATTCTTAACAATCCTTATATATTATTTCTCAAAGGGTTTTTTTTGTCGGAACGCCGTATTTCCTTTAATACTTCATCAAAATCAATGATTGAGGCATCATTTTGAAGATTACGTTCCCCGCTAATGACAAAAAATAAACAATTTGTTTAAAATTAATGTTTTCGTTAAAAAACTTTATTTCAAAAGCCTTTTTATAAAAAGGTAGACACGCTTTAACAGAAGCGTTTTAACTATTTTTCGAAACCGAAACATTAAATAAAGCGTTTTAGACTTTAAATATATACTTTTTTGAATTAAAAATGCAATTTAAAATGATATTTCATCGTTTATTTAATAAGAACAGATAAAAAAAAAA
>JAFIDM010000001.1:74988450-75012346 GCA_023159025.1 Thereuonema tuberculata | reverse complement strand
AAAAAAACAAAAAACAAAATAAATAGTGCTTATTGACATGTGTAATGTCTTATTTTATACTTAATAAATTAAAATATTTCGAATAAGAAAAAGTTAACAAAAATATTGCTGCCGGTCGATTTTACCGCTGGCCAAAATCGTCAGCAACGGGGTGGGTGGGGGTTAGGTGAGGGTCGATGTCGACTTCACGGCATGCGTCTGACGTACTTCAGATCACTTGGCGACGGGAAGGGTCTGACTTACCGGCCTGGCAAGTCGTCTTCACCTCGGGGAAGGCCTGTCTCGGTCTTCGGACTTCGGTCTTCGTTTGCCGGTCACGGTCCTTCCGTTGGCCGGCTTCGGGTGATGCTTTAGCGGGGAGAGCGATTTGGCTTTCACCGCTAAACTCAGCTTCGGTGTGTCTTCCTTCTCTTACCGGCGGCGTGTCCTTCGCTCGGCCGGTCTTCAGGCTTCCAGGCGGGGAAGGGCGATTTTGCCGTCCGCGTTGGTGATGGCCTCGTCTTACTACGTTCTCGTACTGATACCTTTCTCCAGACTGGAGACGACCTTGCGGCTTCGTGCCGCGGAAACGAACTCTAGGCGTCCTTAACTGGGGAGTATCCTTTCCCCCTTGGCCAGTCGTGGCCGAAACACTCACACTTCTTTCCTAGCTCCAAACGAATACGGAGAGCTTCTCCCTGCGGCTGGCTTGCCGCCACACTAACTGTCTTTCCAAGGTGGAACGCTCCATTATATCCCGGCGTTCGGCCTCGCCATCAGCTCTGGAACGGTCTACTAACCTCAGAGGTGACGGGGAAACCGAGCACCGGGCAAGGAAGAGTCCACCTACGGGAGGAAAACAAACGGGGAAAAATCACCAGGTAACAATATTATTTATTTATTTCTAGTCGTATCTTTTCTATCTAATATTCGTAACATAACCAGGAAAAACAATATTAAAGAAAGAAAGAAAAAAGATAGCAAATGACAAAAAAAAAAAAAAAGAAATGTTAAATGTAAATAATAATAATAATAATAAAAAATTTGTTCCCCGCCCCTCAGAATCGAACGCTGGATCCTTAGATCTTCAGCTCAACGCCCCTCAAGCTATACATATTTTTCAAGTACTCGATGTGTACTTTCATCTCACATAGGACATTGATTTTCGCGATGTACAGGTGACCTATCGTTGTGAGTAAATAAAATCACTTCGCATGGGTGAATGTATCAATTAAAGTGGAGGGGCGAGGGACTTTTCAAAAAAAAAATCTTATTTAAAAATAAAAAACAAAAGAAAATAGGGTCTACTTGCATATTTCGGGATGTGAGAAGCAAAGTCCTCTATTGAACCATGTTCTTATTTATAAGTGGTACGTTTTGGTCAAAGGGTCATTTTAAAATTAATAAATTCTAAAATGTACATAATACGAGTACATTGGAATACAAACATCCAAAGTCCATTTATTTAGAATCTTCTTTTCAAAATGTTTTCTTCCTAATTTGTACTTTTTTTAATTAATATATTCAATGTTTTTAAATATAACCAATTTAATTGATTTCCATCTAAATTAAGTTCACCAACTTCTTGACAGACGACGGCCATATTTTATACTTGTATACATTCGTTTCTTTATTAAAGATTTAAGAAAACAAAATGAATATTTAATGTAGATTAATCTCCTAAACATTATCTAAAAATTTAAATTTAAACAAATAATAGGAATTCTAACATCGAAAAATAATAATTATTAGGGTCTTATGCTTGTCAATTGGACAACCTTGATTTAGATGGGAGATTGTTTTTGACTTTGTTTGAAACTTAATTTTAATTTTTTCTTCTTCAAGGGATATTAAACCGGATAACATATTATTAGATGAAGAAGGTAAGTGTACGATAAATTTATATATAATTAAAAATGATGAAAAATTAAAATGCCATTTAATGAAAATGACAAATTCATTTCTTTTTTAAAATTCAGTTTTAATTAGGAATCAATACAGATATTGTTTGTTATATTTAATTAAAGCAAAATGCCCAAATATATGCAATCAAAGATAACATCTGAATGCAGGATATCAATGAAATAACTTGGGATAAATTGACCAAAACCACTTTAGTCTTTTCATTCAAATCACAAGGATCTACGATGGTAAGATTTCAAAATTATAAATCCAAATGCTTTAACAACTCCTCTGTGTGAATTGTAATTCAGTGAATTTGTCTGCTTACAACTTAATCAATATTGCATCCTTATATAGGGTGTCTCAAAAAAATGTACTAACACTTTGATGTACTAACTATCGAAGTGTTAGTACATTATTTTGAGACACCCTGTATTTCTGTTTGAACAAAATACGTTATTAAATTGAGTAGCTGACATGCTTAAATCTTTAAAAATTTTAACGTATGTGAATATATATATATATATATATATATATATATATATATATATACGGACAACTCTCCTTTATGGATCTGAGACCTGGACTCTCAGTAGAGAGACAGAAAGAAAATTGGAGAGTTTTCAGATGTGGATTTTGAGAAGAATGTTTAAAATTCCTTGCACAAGAAGAATGAGGAGGTATTGAGATAGCTGAATATGAGAGATCCTTAATTAAGACCATAAAGGAGAGAAAGATGAAATACTTCGGTCATCTGACGAGACAAGACGATCTGCAGAGGTTGTTTCTGAAGGAAAGTTGGATGGAAGAAGATCCAGAGGAAGACCGAGAAAGAAATGGTTTGACAACATCAGAGACTGGACCGGCAAGAATTATCAGGAATGCTCCAGATTAGCAAAAGACAGAGAAAATTTTATAACCATGGTCACGAACCTCCTGGATGGAGATGGCACGTGAAGAAGGAGGAGAATATATATACGTATATTGACAAACTCCATGAACACGCACATAAAATAAGTAATATTTACAACAAAAATACGACCGGTTTTATTGATAAATTCATCGGTCATTATCCTCAGGTGAACATTCTGAAATTGATCCACATCAACGGTTCAGAACAAAGAGAAGTATGCTGCCGTCAGATATCCTAGAAAGCAATAGCTGGAACAGTCCACAGAGGATAGAGGTGATATCACTTGAAGACTTCAGGATGGAGGAGTCATGATGAAAAATGGGGCGATTATTATTCCAAAGGAAATCATCAAGGGCACATTGTTAAATGGCAATGTAGATCAACGCCATATTACAGCAACCTAATAATAATAAAAACTGGGGAAAAAAAGAACGTTCTTCTTAACTTGAAATACTTAACTAAACTGTGTAATGTCCTGTACTGACCATTGTAGCAACCGTCAGTATCAACTATGCACAACGATTCTTTGCACCTTCTTGTGAATATATTCTTAGTACAGCCAATATAAGCGGATTACCAAAGTCAATAGTATGTCCTGTAGCACGGACAGGTAATTCATATCGCCTTTATCGACGGCTCGAATGTGTTCCCTGCCTCTTTTCAAATGGTGCTCTGTGGGTCCCCTAATACAAGGACACCTCTCATTGATGCGTGGTAGCAGATATATAACATTATTTCTCTCTCAAGAGCTCTTCTTATTTGCTATAACAAGCAAACTTTGAGTCGTGTTAGTTGCTCGGGCTGCTACTACATGTATATCGAGTTGATTAATGTATGGCTACAGACGCTCGTGATAAGGAAGCGCTACAAATCCTGCTGCTTTCTTAGTTCTTCTATTGTTGTTCGATTCTTTCCAGAAGCTGCAGTCGATGAATGAAAGAAATAGGGAAATCGTTCTTTAACAACAAATTAAGAGTCATTTTGATTTCTTGCTGATCCTGTGTGCTCTAAAAACAAGTACGCGGACAGCATTCATTTTTAATCACAAAGGTACACTTGAATTAAAGTTAATCGTATTAAAGTATAAGATGGCTTGCGGAAAACAGATGTACTCACTCCATTTTGATATCTCATGACTACGACATCCAAGAAAGGTATTCTTTTCTTTTTTCAATATCGAAAATGATATCTTTATGAATTATACTCAGAACATCTTTAATCCCCTCTTGAATATTCGGACTGAAGGCCATCATCAGCAGAAGGAAAGTAACTGACATCACTCTCCCCTCAGTAGATTCAAAGCGTATTTCTCAATATAACCCAGGACTCAACAACTCAACAATTAATGCTGAGCTTAATAGGCCCATGAATATACTTTTACTTTGTATGTAGTAGCATCCATTAAACTGAAAAATGTGTAATTTAACAATCAGTTGTATGAACTGGGAAATTTTTATTTTTAGATCCAAATATTCATTGACATTACTTCCAAAACTTTTTAATTTTAATTAAATTTTCTTGAAATGGAATTTTTTTGAAATACCAAATTCATAATTTGGTATTTAAAATTTCAAAAAATTTCATTTACATTATAATAGATTCTATTCTGTTTGAAATCTGTAAATAATAAATGCAGGTCAATATTGCAGTCATAAAATTTCTCAAGAATAGTTCTTAATATAAATAAATTATCAGTTGTTAAACGTTCTTTTTTTCTTTTTTCTTTTTTTTTTTTTTTTTTTTTTTTTTGAAGCCATTTTGGTAATCACTTCTGTGAATGGTATCAGTCTTTTGTTAAATAAATTGATCAATATTTCATAGCATGTAATTAGCACACTGCAATTTATCACCTTCCTTGTGTTTAGGACAAATTATAGAAGTATTCTAATCATCCGGTATTTTCTATGTCAGCCATATAATTTCAATTAAGACATGGATTTAGGACCAAATGAATAATGACACACAAAATAAAATCATTTAAAAAAATTTTAACACATTTTAAAATACAATATTTTAATGCTGTATTTCAAAATATGTTAAAAATTTTTAAATGATTTTATTTTATGTGTCATTATTTATTTAGTCCTACGTACATTGTGCACACGTTAAGCTTTTAATTCATGTTTTAAGACAAGGATTTCTTTCCATCATTTTATATCCCCATATTTATCAACTGTGCCCATATATTGTTCTCACCTATTGTAATAGTTTCAAACATTTCATCTGTGATTGTCTTGAAATTAGTTAACATCTCATAAGATATCAAAAGTAACAAGTCAAAAAATGGAATTTGTTTAAGTAAAAAAAAAAAAGTTAGCTTAAACTTATAAAAGAAATTTAATGTATTGGATTAGATTTACAAAACCTTGTAAATAAATTATATTTGATATAGGATCTTAATACAAAAAAAATACTTGTGAATGAATCTATTTAATCTTAAGATTACAGTCTAAACTGAACTACTACTTTCTTGACTAACATGAATCATTCGGAGTGGATTTAGTTATCTTGAGTTCTTATGCAGTGACCGCAAATTGCGTGGTTTCTGCAGTACCCCAGGTTCGAATCCTGATCATGATATTTTTTTTTTATCTTATTTTGATATCATTTATTCTCCTATTTTTTTAAATTAGATTTTATATTTTTTTAATCATTATTTCTAGAAAGTGAAACGCGTACGAAGTCACTAAGATTTAGTGACACTGTAAGACCGTTTTTTTTTGTTTTTTTTGAAAAGAGAAAAACTGAGAAAAAAAATCTTAGCATCAAAACGTTTCCAAAGAGGCAGGAGTTATTAAGGCCAGACACACAAGTTAAAAAGTTTAAAAAATGTATTTAGACAATTTAAACTTTTTAAATTGTGTCTGGCCTTAATAACTTTTAATAATGTTAAAAAACTTTTTAACACAAGTCAAAATATCTACAATAAAAGAGGGAGGAGTTTAAGCAATTACTGAATTATTATTCACAATTAAATATTAATTAATTATTTATAAAGTAATTTATAAATAGTAAATAATTAATTATGAATATATCTTGGGTTGACCAGATATTGATATTGACAGAAATCATTCAGGGTTACACTAAAGAAACTCCCTCGAACCTAAGGCTATTCGTAAAATCGCCATCGAATCTTAACCAATTATTTATTATTAAATAATAACAAGACTAATTATAGTCTCAAATATTCTCAAATTTTCACTGGAAGTGGTCTTTTTCGTCTTTGTCGTCTTTTTTTATTTTTTCCATCAATTTCCATTGAGTCACAAAAAAAAATGTACTTTTAACTTAACTATATCTAAAATGTGAATACTTTTATTACAGTTTCTCGGGAGGGAAGGTCCTCTGAAACAAATTAGTGCGATGCACTAATAAATAAATAAATTTAAATAATAACAAATAATTTCTTACCCCTGCTCCCCAATGTGTATTTTTTTTTTCAATACAGGTATATTTATAATTTTATCTTTTTCCATCTATGATATTTATTTACAATTTTTTTTCATTCTCTTAGGCCATGTACATATTACAGATTTCAATATTGCCACTATTCTGAATGAAGGACAGTTAGCAACTTCAATGACAGGGACCAAGCCTTATATGGGTAAGAAAACGTTTCTTCAAAAAACTCTTGATAAGAATCTTGAAATAATTTTTTAATTAGCTTTAAATTCTAATATTCTTAACCAACAGATGATAAGCCTATAAACAATAAAAAAATCAAGTTTTTAATCAAAAGTTTGCAATTTGAAACATTTTGAAACATTTTGAAGAGGGCCGATAAATTACTGAAAAATTATTAATATTAAATTATTAATATTATTAAATAAGTTAATATTGAGCAATACATTATTAAGGATAAAACACAAATTTATTACTAACAGACAATGACAACATGATTAGTAAAACTTGATTCACAAATAATAATAATAATAAAATCCATCGTTCCAATCAGGAACATAGGTCGTTTACAAATCGTTTCCAACCAGCACGATCTTTAGCAAGCACTCGAAGTTCATTCCAACTTTTATTTCCAGACTCCTTAATTGTAGTCCATCTCCAGGACGTGCGAGGTCTTCCTCTTTTCCTACTACCCTGTGGGTTCCACTGTAGGGCTATTTTACAAGGTTCACAATCAGCTTTACGGAGTGTGTGTCCAATCTACCCAAATTTTCGTTTTCTAATTTCTTTAATAATATCTGTCTGACCAGTAAGCTTCCATAACTCTGTATTAGAGATAACTCTTGGCCACCAGATTTTCATGATGTTTCGTAAACATCTGTTTACAAATGACTGGAATTTTCTCTGTAGTACGCAAGTAAGCCCTCGAGTTTGGCAACCATATAATAAAATAGGTTTAACATATACATTGAACAACCATACTTTGGTATTTTTGTTAATAAAGTTGGCTTGCCATATTCTTCTTCTTCATCTAGTGAAAGTAGCTCTGGCCTTTTGAATCCTAATTTCAATATCCTTATATGTTCCTCCGTTTTCAGACACATTACTGCCGAGATATGTGAAGCTGTTCACTCTCTTAATAGTTTGGTTTTCTAAAGTAATAGAATGTTGTGATTTTGCATTGATTCTCATCTCTTCAGTTTTAGAGAAATTTATAAGTAGTCCAGCTTTGGATTCATTATGCAGAATATTAATTTTCTCTTGCCTATGTTCTTGCCTATGTGAGAATAAACAGATATCGTCAGCGTAATCAAGATCTTCAAGTGTATCTGTAATTGTCCAATGTTTACCTTTACAGTTTTGATTCCAGCAGGTTCTTAGTACTTTATCTAAAGCCACCAAGAAGAGAAGTGGAGATAACATGCAACCCTGTCTAACACCTGATTTAGCTTCAAAAGGGGCAGATAATTGACCTTCATGCAATACTTTACATTTGACATGACTAAAACCTTCTTGGATTAATTTAATAAACTTGTTAGGAAGTCCTCTTTCTTCAAGTGCCATCCAAATCCATTCTCTGTCCACAAAATCAAAAGCTTTTTGGAAATCTATAAATAGTAAATATAATGGCGATTGAAATTCATGGATTGTTCAGTAATAATCCTTATAGTATTAAATTGGTCAGTACATGATCTACAGGGTCTGAAGCCAGCTTGTTCTCTTCTTATTCCTTTCTCGAGTACATGAAAAATTCTTTCAAGGATAATGTGTGTGAACACTTTGCTAGTCACTACTAACAATGTAATTCCACGCCAATTATTGCAGTTTCTACGGTCACCCTTTTTAGGGATTTTAACGATAATGCCTTCCTTTCATTCCAAGGGAAATTTTTCATCTTCCCAGATTTCCAAGAAAAGTGGGTAAAGCATTTCTGCACACAGATGAATTTCAGCTGGAATATTGTCAATTCCGACTGCTTTATTTCTCTTCATAGATTTAATGGCTTTTTTAATTTCTCTTTTTGAGGGAGGTCTTGTACTAATTTGTAACAGAGGAGATGCTGCTATTTGATCTTCGTAGTTTCTATCTATTTGCTTAACATTCAATGTTTCATTGAAATGTTCTCTCCATCTTTGAAGTTGTTCTTTAATTGACGTTATGACTTTTCCATTTTTATCCCAAATAGGTCCGCTTCCATGGCCATAAGAATTTGTCATTTTTCTAACATTATCAAAGAGTTTCTTCATATTACCACAATCAGCAGCAGATTGGGCTTGTTCTGCCAAGTCTTCAATACATTTTCTATTATCTTTCCTAGCGCTTCTTTTTATATCTTTATTCAGTGCACTGTATTCTTCTAATAATTTTCTCTTTTGAGTATCATTAGGAAATTGCTCTCCACAAATTCTACTTTTCATGAACCTCCTCTTTTCAATCTTCTGCCAAGTCTCATCAGATAGCCATTCCTTTCTATGGTATTCCAAATAGCCCAATGTATTTACAGAAATATCATATAAAGTTGATTTAATAGTATTCCAACATTCGTCAATAGATGCAGGTTTTTGTTCCCGGATTTTGGTGATACCTTCCTGGAGTTTATCTCGGAATTCATTCAGTATTTTGTTACATTTGGTATATACAGTAAAACCCCGTTATTACGCTCGTCAAGGGACCGTGACCTACAAGCGAAATAAGCGGGATAGCGCTATAGACGGGAAATGATTTATTAGATGAGGAAACATTTAGACACCATTTTACAGGAAAGATACATGATTCTGAAATAGATATAGTGCAAATGTGAGCTTATTTCCTATTAAAAAAATCTTTGATTGTGGTTTGCCGTGTGTGTGTGCTACTGTTATAAATTATGACATTTTCAATGCGGTTCAAGTAACTATTAACATCAATTGATACACCACTAGGAACAACACTAATACATTTTCGGAGCAGATTTAGTGAACTGCCCGCTATTTCACGCGCCTTTTCTTGAATGATTGGGTCACTTAATGGCACTGATGCATCACGGGACTGATGAATCCATTCAATTAGAATTTCCTCGGCATCTTCATATTTTCCACACTTTACTTTTTTACGTTTGCAACCACCCTTCGCTGCATTGGTAATTCCATTCTTATTTTTTATTATTGTTCTCAGAGTGGATGAGGGAATTCCTAGAGATTCTGCGAAATCCTTCTGACTTAGTGTAGAATTCTCGTCGTACTCGTCGCACTTATAGAAAGGGATTTCCGCTTCGACATTTTGCACTAACTTACTGTACCACAGACCCGCACTTCAAAGAGTTCAAAGATTCCCTCCTACCAGGGAAAAAAAAGAATCTTTAGAGTGTTACATTTCTTTTCAATACAAAATTTTCGATAAAAAAAAAGCGCTACAAGCGGGATTTGAAGCGTTATAAGAGGGTAAAAGTATACAGAGTTACATAGAAAATTCTAGGGACCGTATGAAAGGAGCGTAAAGAACGGGATAGTGCTATAAGCGGGAGCGTAATAACGGGGTTTTACTGTATATAAAAAATAATATAAAATTTATCGATTCCAATAAAAGAAAGTTCAATAAACTGTTATGGCAAAGCTAAAAAATCTATTACAATTACTGTATAAATTAATGATATAAAGGATGTTTTTTAAAAAGGTCAGTGACAAGTTCTACAAAGAAAATCAGTAAAAAAATTCAATAAACATAGATCGGAAATGCCTCGTTTGAGAGTTAATACCATTATTAAATTAGATGCATGATGTATTAATGCACGCATAATTCTATATATGTAACGGATACAGTGTATACAGTAATGATACTATGCACACACATTGTGTATAAAGTTAGAAAAATTACAAAGAAACAAAATCCAATTTCTTTTTGCCCCTGTGAATGAACATAACAATATACAAACAGATACTGATAACGAAAGAAGTGTTCAACAAAGCCTCCATCAACAACAGGCGTCAAAGAAAATGTTCGAAATTCGCATCACCTCAGTATAGGCATGCAAACATCAGGATAGTCAACATCTAACTCGCTGACGAATTCTCGGTGTGTTCCGAATTAGCTGAAAACCATTGTCTATTTTCTGTTACAGTTGCACAATCGTCCTGTTGATAAACAATTCTCTTCATATGGCCCCAAGATTTTTATCTTTAGAGGATTTAAATCTGGGGACCGTGCAGGCCAAGTAACAGGGCCATCCGACCAATCCAGCATTTTATAAAGTGATAATTGAGAAAAGCACGGACTTCGTGATGAAAATGAACCGGAATAGTCTTCTTATTTTAAAATTAATATCTTCCAAATCTGTTAGCTGTCTTTGAAGGAAACCAAGATAAACTTTGCCATTTAACGGAAAACGAAGGAAGTAGGAAGCAGTTCTCCTATCAACCAAAATACTGACCTACACATTTACATAAAACGGATGTTGGTGTTTTCTTCGGACGATTCCAGGTGGGTTTTCCTGTGCCCATAGATACTCATTATGAAAATTCCTAAAACCATTACGAGAAAATGGAACTTCATCAGTGAATGAAATTACAGATGCTAAGTTAAGAGTATTCAGATGGTGAACAAGAAACCATCGCAGGACTACAGCCGTAAAGGAAAATACGATAATCGGAGCATTGAAGATGTAAGGGGTTCAGTAGTTCCTCATGAAGTACCTTACAAACCGTTGTTTGCGAATCCTTTCTATTCTCGCTGTTGTTCTACTACATATTCCTGGATCAGTGGCTACCGCTCTAAGAATTCGATTTTCAGGGTTTCTACTTTTTCTGGAGTAGAGTTTTTTTTCTCTTGCAAATCCGATTCCATTTCGATGACTTTTTCCGGAGCGAATTTCATCCGCCACGCTTTTTTTAAAGCTTTATCAGTCCGAAAAGAATGAAAACTGACATTTTTCTTACATCCATAAACCTTATTATAGCATTAGAAACAAAACAATTCCTTCCACCTCGCTTTTTTTTTATCACTTTTCCCTCGGACATGCAGGCACGTGGCTTATTCATACGATCAGCTGAGCGAGTGTTCAACCACACCATATTGATCGTTGCGCCCTCTGTATTTCGTTTCGCTTCCCAATAGTCCCTGTATTTTTATGAAGCAGTGGTTTTGATTAATTCAAAGGAACTAATGAAAATAAACTGAAGCTTGAAAATTCATAAAATTACAAATAGCATATTATATTTTTCTGTAAGAATCCAGCAGTTCCTTCAACGCAAAAAGAAAGCAACCAAGCAATTATGGGGACGGATGAAGAGAAAAGGTGTATTCTCCAATCATTGAAAGATGTGTTTTCGTCAACATGAAATTACATATCCCTAAATGAAATATTTACTGCAGATTTCGTCTTCCATTATACATTTACGACCTTGCCTCCCAGGGCGGTCAACACCCTGGGAACTCGTACTGGATATCTCTCACCTACTCCCTACTCTGGATATCACCTACTCCCCTTTCGTTGTGAGCCTTGCGACTCGGAACGGCCTCTCGGGCCCTTCCCGGGAACTTGAGATGCGTCCGGGGTGGTTCCCGATGAAAAGGTCTGCTTTATTGGGCGGAAAAACCCATCCGAATGGCAGCGGATTTGCACCAGTAACGCCCGCCAAATTTCACTCATTTCGCATCATTTAAATATTCTGATTTGCCTCCCTTTCGTGGGCGGCCGGCCCTCGGCTTTTGGGTTTCCCTTTCAAACCTTTTCTGACACATGTAGTCAGATATAAAACCAATTTTCAGATTTTTGATGTCTGATAATATCCATTGCTAAAGTTCGGGTTTTTTATGATCAAAAAAACCGTAGACATAAATACGCTTAAAATTATGATTTAAAAAAATCATAAATGTGACCTAAAATTAAGAGCGAAAATAAAAATATCGCCAAACTGTTTCGTTTAAAAAAAAAAAACCGTCAAAACTCCGAACGGCGGTCCTAAATTACGAAAACCTTTTTAATGACAGATAACAGTATGACTGTGAAGGATAACATATAGCCAGAGTTAGTACATATCAAATCACATAGTTTTCGCTGAACATATTTAAGTATTGTCCGAATATATGCGACTTATGACTTAAGTGTTATTACTCTTGGTGCTTGCGATCTACCAGCCATGGCACCAGGCTCCCCACATCAAATTCCGGGCCCAGGTACGAAATTCAATACCGGGCCTTTCCCTCCCCCATGTTATCAACAAAATCATAAATTCTTAGCCAAAAATATCGCGAAAATACCACACAATTTCATACTTCTACAGCAGGTGTGGGCAGACTTTTGTAAGGTAAGGGCTACCTCAAGTATACTCTAAGTGCCACGGTCACCTTAAGACTAAAAAAAAAAAAACCAATCTCCGAATCGACAACCGAAAAAAAAAAATGACATCTTCAGAAATCTCACATTTCTCTTCAGAATAAACATACTGTAGATCTCTGCCCGGGCCCCGGTGCTGTGGGACCAACTGACCTGCTTGGCATGTTTAAAGTGATTTTTAAGCAACAATATACAATGTTTCATTAATAACAACGTTGGGACCGCGTTCGGAGGTTTTCATAATTTGGGACTGCCGTTCGGAGTTTTGCCAAAAAAACTCATGTTAATAGTTTCATTCGGAGCAAGCTTATTCTCTAATACTAGATCTGAAAAATATCCCAAAAAATATAAAAAAGTATGGTATTAAATACGCCTTGTTTTCCAAAATTTGCTCTATACCTTAAAAGAAAGTCAAAATATGCGTTTGTATGGAAATAAAAGTTTGTATGGTAGGATTCGAATCGGAGATACTGTTTTGCTCAATAAAACATTTTAATCTTTTCCTAATATTAAAATAACCCAGAGATAAGAAAACATACCATCTTTAATACATTTGAGACACATTTGGTGTTGTTCTAAGTTCTGCATGTCTGTATAAAGATCGAGAGTTATTTATTATTATCTTTTTTTTATTAAAAAAAAAGGATATTTAAGTAATAGAAACAATAAATAAGTAATAATATTATTATAATAATAATAATAAGTAATAACCGATCTACACCAAACTTTATATGTAAGTGTTTAATATTATTATCTAGAGCTGATTAGATTTTAGAATGCATTGACCTCTATCGAGAGCCACTTTGCCAAAACACTGAAACAAACTTTAAAAAAAAAAAAATACGCTGATCTACATCAAATTTTAAATTTGAGAGTTAAATGTTACTGATTCGACTTTGATTTTTTATAGCCTGTGTTTATGGTTGCTTCACAATAAGGGCCAAACCTATTCCGTTAAGTAACTCAAAAAAACAATGCATGATTAACATCACACTTTTTAAATGTTTTTATCCAGTCCCTGATTTCATTTTAATAGCATCCGGTTACAAAGGATGCTGGGAAAAAAATTGAGATTTGCGAGATTAGTTTGAACACACCTCTAGGATAGTTGTTGCTTATTGTTTTCCAGACAGAGTTGCCGTTATGTATTTTTAACAGCTGATGTAAGGGTTGTAAATTTTTACATTTGGTCATAGCTAAGAATAGCTTTACAAAGGAAATAAAGACTAAAAACGAAAATTCACTGTAAAACCTTCAGAATCAAAATCTTTGCCAGTAAATGGTTCACTTGAACTTTTCTTTTTTGCCATCGTTTATTATCTACAAACGATTGTTTGTAGAGTTCAGAAATTCTACCTGCCTTCAGCTGTTTCTGTAACGGAATAACTTGAAAGGCTGCCTTTTTTTATCAAGACTTTGAGTGATCTAAAAAAAACTTTTGGGAGGAAGACGCCTCAGAGAAATATATTGCCTCTGAGCGTCTACCACTCCAGGTATGTTAATACACGTTAACGAAAGACTTCTTTGGTTTGCAATTTTATGCAGACAATGTATTCTTCATTGGATATCTGCATGAGTAAGTAAAGTAAAGGAATATTAAAGGCTCTATCTAATACTCAACTTCTTGATTGCAGACAAGGATTAGGACGGAACTTTTAAGATAGTTAAGTTAAAAATAAATTGTATTCCTATCCATCTTTATTGCTTTACATTAATCAATAGAATCTTCATAATACATTTAAAGTAAGATTCCTGTTTTGCTTTTGATGCTAATTGAACGTAAGGAGTTAAGGACCACCCCCCCCCCTAAATACATTACCATAGGAGACTTAATCACAAAAATTCAGAAATATTTATTTAGGAAGTTAAAAGTTTATTGGTGTAAATTAATAGATTATCCAATGTCCATGTCCAATATATTTGATTGGACCTAACGATAATAAGGAACTTCAAGTGAACGAAAACCTATCATATGCATTAAAATTTGAACATAAGCTGTAGTTTTTTTGTATTATTTTCATTTTTAATTCTTAATGGAAATAGTTTGGAAAGAAAAGAAAAAACATGTCAAGCAGTCATAATTTTTACAAAATCTTTCATGTTAGTTGTGACAGATTTCAATCTTCTTTATAGTTGGCTATTTTAATATTTTTTGCCAAATCTTTGCTATTTAAATTGTCGTTAATAGTAGATTTTATTATTATAATTTATTTACTTGAGCAGACATTAGTAAATAAAAGTCACATATTAAATCAGCTTTTCTAAATGAGGTCGGTAGTAAATGTTTTTCAACTTTTCATAGTTTTATTTTGTATTTTCAGCCCCTGAAGTTTTTGACTGCGCCTTGGATGAATGTCCTGGCTATTCCTATGCAGTGGATTGGTGGTCCTTGGGTGTCTGTGCCTTTGAAATGTTACGAGGAAAGGTAAATATGTAGTCCGTATTATAGATAACCATTTTCTTAAATGTTTTGTAATAATTGTAGTGAAATAACTTCAAAAATTAATTCTAAATAACCTACTATTAAGAAAATGCGTGCTTTTGTTGAATTGTATCACATTAAAAAAAAAAAAAAGCAATTAAGAATAGAGGAGAAAAAATTAAAAACAAAAAAAAAATTAAAATAAATTTAATTTTTATTCAGAGAAAATCCAATAAGATATTGATATTGTATCAGTTTGTTTGGTCTCAGTAACACTAAAAAAGTTGTCGGATATTTTTCTGATATTTCTTTTATTTGATATTTTTTTCTGATAATCTGATATTTCTTTTATTTGATATTTTTTTCTGATAATCTGATATTTTTTTTAGGATAAAAGCCCTACAGCATGCTCTACTGTTTGTTTTTCTTTCTTTCTTCTTACGTTTGTATATGTTTACCTAAATATCATCAAATGTATTAAAAATCATTGAAGCTACTTTGTTTGTGGCTTAGAGCTTTTAAATGTTGACTTATTTGCTTATTTCCTTTTCTACATCAATTTCTCTTTGTTTCTATCTTCGGGGGTTTCATTTCAATAAATGCCTCCTTTATTCTTAAAATAAGGAAGCAGTTTCATTGATTGTGATGCATCATTCGTAAGTGAAAATAAAAATGAAAAACTGCCACCATCATCACAATCAGACAAACAAATCAAACAAGGAAATTGTTTGTTTAAAAGTTTCCAATCTTTAATTGAGCAGCCTTTTTAATTCAAAATTAAGTACTTTTAACTTTGCACGTTTCATGGATAAATATTAAGATATTAAAAATAACTGTCAATAAAGTATTTTTCTTTGAATTTTTAAGAGATCCTCGTAAACGAAAGTGTAAAGGGAAGGAGTTCTTATGTTCGTTGTGTTTCTGTCCATCACTGTCTCTGTAGCACAATCACAATGAGTGATACCTTATTGGAACCTTTCTGATTTGCAGAGAATTGGAAAAATATGAATTCCGGTCTACGGTCATTTCCTGCCTCACAGGAAGTGGTCGAAAATGAAACACGTGTTGTGGTTTCGTACTCACTCGAAAACCAGTTTTTGCCTTGTTTTAATTCATTTGAAAAAAAGAGTAAAAGAAACCAACTTAAATTTCATGTTTTCATACGCTAATTTTTTTCTAGTTTTTTCTATCACATATTTTATTTATTTATTTTATTTTTAATTTATTGAATAAATTAATTAATTAATATAAAAATAGACAAAAGTTTATCATTATTCAATATTTTATAGTTTTCTAGACGAATACCCAGGAATTAAAACATTTAAAATCTCAATTTTCTTTTATTGGAATTTTCCCAAAATCTTTTAATTTTAAATAACAATGGGTGAGACCAAGTGTTTACAAGGTGACATCCCAGAACAGCTGTTTCACGCGTTTTTGGCGATCATCAGCTAGAAGTAGTCATCAATAAACAGCGAGGTCTCAATACAGAGGTCAGTAGGAACAGTCGTAGAAAAATATGGAACCTCCACAATTTAAAAAAAGGACAATAAATACACATTAGAAAAAGACAAAGAAATTCATGTGCTGACATTCCGTTGGCCTCAGTGAATTTCAATACGCATATAAAAAACTATTTTTTTTTTTTTATTTTCTAATATATTTTATCTTATTTTGCATTTTCTAGACAAACCCAAATGAGTGTATAATGTTGTTTATTTTGCAGCGGCCTTTTGACATTCATTCTGCAACTCCTATTCCTGATGTGCGTCATATGTTCACTATTTTTCAAGTGCATTTTCCATCTTCAATACAACCCTCGATGAAAGATTTGCTTAAAAAGGTAAATAGATTTCTTTTCAAGTCTTTTAAGAAAAAAACAAAAATGTTTCTATCAAAATGAATTCCTTGCAATTGAATTTCATGATTCGTTTCATTACAGTTTCACAGATGATATTTGGGCTTTGAACTTTATAAAAAAGTTTTACCTTAAAATTTTCTATTCGACAAATATCGAAAATTAAAAACCGCCTCCAAAATTCATCCAAAGTATTTAATATATTATAACTGATAATTTATGAGACGTGGAAGGTTAAAGGTTTTGTATTTATAATTAAGGATCATTCACAGAATACCTTTGAATCATTTGTCAAAAACCTTATTTACTTATTGAAGTAATAAGAATAAGAATATTGAAGCACAATAAGTAATAAGATATATTTCAAGTAAGTTCTTATGGGTAATTCACTTATAGCAAGTTAAAGAATAGTTAAAGTTAAAGTGCCCCACGATAAGCCTACACAGGCTTTCGGGGGTCGCAGGAGGTCAGGCTTCCAGCGTTTAGTTGACGAAGTTGAGGTCGGGTGGTCAGCCCGACGCCCGCTCGCCTTTAGCTCCCGAGGAAGTTAAAGAATGGCACTGACTAATTCACGTAACTGTATTCGATTGGAATAATAATTATTTTAAATTTTCATCCATAATTTAAGTCAACAGTAACTGAACGTTCATTCGTTTTAGTTCTAACACAATTTAAAAAGATTGAATTCTTCAGATTCCAGATGAGGTTCTTCAAATTAATTACCTTCCTGCACGTTCGTCTTCTCTATTTCACCCTGAATGCCCTGAATTTTGTGTCCGAGATGTTCCTGTTTTTAATATTCAACTCCATTGATCACTTTACACAAAGGTCTTGATGCGAAGTTCTCTGTGTTATTCGTGGGATATTAGATACTTAGCAATCTTAGTCTGCTTATCCGTCTTCTTATTTCCTCGTCTCATATTTAGAACTGGCACTTTTTGAAGATGCATCTTTGTACTTTTAGAAGCCAACCTTCTTTATCCTGTTTCCATTTCAATATTGACACTGAAAAAAACTCGTTTCTCATGTTGCATTATCATTAATTGTTTCATAACAGTCAATGTCATTTGTGTTGAATGTCAATTATGTTCAACAATCAATACCAAATTAACTCCAGAATCAGAAACTCTCAAATCTTATTTTAAAAAAAATTAAAATGAATATTTCATTAATTCATTTAAATAAAAATATTTTGGTTGGATCTTGTTCTGTTTCCTTTTTTGAAACTTGTCTGTCGTCGATTATAGAAATGTCTGTGCAGTTTTTAAGAGAAATAAAATAAAATTATACTGGAATGAAATATTTTGAAAGTTTTAAGTTAGCTAATAATTTAATTTGCAAACACAATTTATATGCAATACCGAAGTAGTTCCGAAAAAAAAGTGTTTCATGTTAATAATAATTTTTAGTGTTTAACATCCTGTACTTGAGTCTTATTGTATACGATCTTATAATTTTAGTGGTAAATTGAATATTTTTGAAGAAATTACAACGGAATATCTTATGAGTAATTCTCAATTAGAAATGGAAAGAATAAAAAATGAGCTATTTTGTGAAGCTTTTCAAGCCAATTTTTAATTTACAGAAATAAACACAAATTTAGAATTGAATTCATTAAATCGATATTCTCAAGCATTGGCTATTTGTACCTTTCCTCCTAAGTGATCACATTTAAAAAATAATATATATGATGGGCACAATCAGTTTATCTCCTTATTTTATTTAATTTCCAGAAAACAGAACTGAAGATGGAAATAAAGAATTTAGAATATAACTTTTTGAGCGTCCTTTACAAATAAAAACTACGCTAAAACGTAAATTGATGATAAAATTTCAATTTTTCCATACCAATAGTGAATATACAGAGGAACAGATGGAAGAGAGCCACAAACAAAAATAAGTTGAGAACACGAATGAACGGTTTTCATTTCCTTGTTTAGGAAAATAAAAGTGAATGAGATTTTATTTAAAGTATTCTTTAGCCTAGAATATTTTGTTATTCATGTTTTTCCCATAGGAATAATGATTCAAATGCATTTCATTGTTACTTACTCTTAGTTATTATGTGTGAATCCTTTACGAAGAATCTCAACTTTAGAAGAACTATCCAAACATCCCTCTATGGCTAATGTTAACTTTGATGACTTTTTGGAAAAAAAGATACAACCTCTTTTTGTTCCACCGGTAAGTTTCTATTATTATTCGTTTCTTTCTTCCTCATTGGATTGAACTAAATTAATTATAAAAGAGTTTAAAAGGTCTCAAAATAAATCATTTTAATTGCTATCTTCCTCATTTTTCAGTGTTACCTATTGATTTTTTGTAGCTCTTGGAAAATAACCAAAAAAAAAATAATAGTGACTTAGTTAAGGAGAGTCCTGATTCAGTGTTTAATAGTTCAAAGAATATTTTTTAATGATCAAATTTTTCAAACCAGATGAACTTAAATGAAGAACTATTGGAAGACTAGAGGCTGGTGAAATTGGTAAGAAATCCACAAGACTTCATTTCATCTGAACAGAAAACTAATGAAGATGAGGACTATTCACAGCAAGTACAGAACGATTCCGCACTTGCGCTGTTCTAGAGAGACATTCGTAAAGGGACACTTATGATGGAAGTGCTGTGATAGTTTGGGGTGGCATCTCGTTAGGTGGACGTTCAGACCTGCTTGTGCTTTCAAAAAGAAACATGGAAATGTTAGACGCTATATTATTTGTAGGGATGATATTATTTGAAATTTTTTGCCCTTATCGCTAGGTACAGCAGTATGAGAAAGCATGTCCACGCTTTGCTATTCTGGTAGAAACATTTTCAAGATCAGGTCTCCCAATCTAAATCAAGCATGTCCGGGATGCTCTTGGGAGACATGTTGCTGCCTTCATTCTTCATCCAAGACCTGAAGAGGCTTCGAAAAGCTTTAAAAGAACAATGATCGTTGAAAAGAACTACTTATCATCATCAACACCATTAAACATCACCGTGAAGCCTACATTGCTGTTCAGGGTGATCACACTCCAACATATTGTTGTACTTTGTTTATTTAATTTGAAACCTTGGTTTTGAGCAATTTTGAACAAACTCTGGTTTTATTATTATCACTTGAACATTAATTGTTTTTACAAGTAAAAAATTAGTATTTGAAAAATAAGGTTATGCATCTTTAAAAAAAAAAACAAGGTTAATTGAATTCCAATTTATATCTTGATTTCATAATAAGCTTTCATCAAAATTAATAAATTTCTTATTAACTACTTCACTGTAGTTGGCATTTTTCTATTTTGAAGTGAAATAATGTGACTGCAAATAATTTTGAATTGGTCTGTATATTACAATATTTACTACACGTACTTTCAATCTTCTTCTTCTTCTTTAGTAATAACGCCTTAGATTGATTTGCAGCAGTTCTCCGTTCATCTATTTTTATTTCCAGGTATTCTTTTTAGTTTCGAATAGATATAATTATTGAAATCCATCGTAGTATGTATCCCAATCCTGGTCTGCATCTGTGGTTTGTTCCTTATATTTTAACTTCAATAATCAAAGTTTCAAAATCATTAGGTCGTCCTATATGTCCAATAAATTTAGCTCTTCTATATTTTTTTTATTTTATTCCATAAATTTTTACTTTCTTCGATTCTTCTAAAAACATCTTCATTCGTTACTTTTTCAATCCGTTTCATTTTGAGAATGAGTCCAAAGGAACCAAACTTCAAAAGCTTCCAAGCTTTTCTTTTTCTCCAATTGCAATCGTCCACGTTTTCACAACCACGTAATGCCAGACAAAAGTTTAAAGAAATTTCTTCCTTATCTCCAAGCTTATATTACTTGAAGTTAGGTATCTTTCTTTTCATTCAATGCAATTTTTACCTGATGCATCCTACTTTTTATTTCCTCCATCCTTACTAAATTTCCTTCGTATTCATGTGAATTCTATAACATCCTGTAAAATCTCATTATTCATCATTATTTGAGTGGGTTTTTTTTTTTTCATAAAAGAATTTTAGTCTTATGTTTATTTATTTTCATATCTACTTAATATTTTTTTACAATTAATTTAAAGTATATTCCAAAACCTGTTTATTCGCCATTATCATCTGCAAAGCTTAGCGCATTTTGATTCCTGTATTAATAGTGTTTCCTACATTATCAATTATTGATTATGGGCATAAAAACTAAAGGGGACAGCCCTGTCTTACATCTTTTCTTACTTTTGCTTCTTCCTGATGGATGCCGCATTTAATCACAGCTGTTTCATTTTTTGTACAGATTTCCAATAATTCGTCTTCTCTTTATATTTAACGCCTACTTTTTGAGTAAAAAAAATAACCCAGTTTATTCGATTTTATCAAAGGCCTTTTCAATATCAACAACTGCAAATTTTCAGTATAATTTTAAAAATAGATTTTGTTTAACAGTTTAAAAATAGATTTTTGTAACAGCTAGCAGATTAGATTTGTGATATCTTAATACAACTATCAATTTTTATTTCTTTGTTTTATTTGGAAAGCAAAAACACTAAATTTGTTAAGAATCAACGTAATAAAACTGATTCTGAACTCGTTCAAGGTTTAGACATCTGGGCCAATGTTTGCCATTGCTAGAATAGCAGAATTCTATATTGTTCCATTTCAGTACCATTCTTGTGATCTAAGGCTTTCCTCGAGTCTTTGATATCTTTCCCTGACTTTCTTTTTCAGCTTTGGAGGAAGTAACATAATCGTTGAGACACTGAGAGGTCAATAATTTTAGCTTTTCAACCTTTTTCATAAAACAAAACAAAAATTAACAAACCTGTATCTTAGTTTTTTGCTTCTATTATACGATCTACTGAATGATTACATATGTATCGCAGAGAAGTTTTCTTTTTTCAGACCCTGTTCTGAACTTACTTTCTTTTGTATCATAAATTGCTCATTTTCTACAAAAGGTTTATCGAAGCTTCTTTCTATTTCTATTATTGTTATTATTTTTTATTTGTTCTTTAAGACCAATAAATCTTTTCAGATAAAAGGGAGGGAAAAGTCATTAAGTATTATAACAAACGGCCTTTTTATTTTTATTATTATTATTGCTTTTTTTAAGTTTTATCAGTATTACATAATTTTCTTTCATCTTGAAATTATTAACAAATTCATTAGGAAAAATTAAGTTTACAGAGATTTATTTTTTTGTTTGAATTTATGGAGATTTATTATTTAGATATTGTCAAACACTGTTGTTATAATATCTTTTTGAAGTTAAAAAAAAAATTCCAAATCATTCCAATAATTATCTAAGTAAAACAAAGGCTTACATCATCGCTGTTGTAGTCAACAGGTACTTTTATACTTTATTTCATTAAAATTCTTTTCATAATCCTAAAGATAGATGTTTTATCAAGATTATTTCTTCATAGGAAACTGAAATACACTAAAATTTGAACTTCGTACGATAATTGGGTTAATAAAAATAATTTAATATAAAATATCAACATATTTCGTAGCAACTTTTGCTACATTTTCAAGTGAAACACAATTGAATAACTTTAAAACAATATATGAAAATAATACATCAAATTTTAAAAAGAACTAGTCGGCTACCCGTCGCTTCGCTCCGGAACCCTCGCGTATGTAACGGAAAACAATTTGTTATTTATTAAAAAAACACACACACACAAATTACATCAAGTAAAATAAAACTAAAATTTTTTTTAAGTTTTTTTTTATTTTAATTTTTGATGTATATATTCTCTCAATTCACGACTGCTTTTAGAATCAGCGTGTGAATCATATATCTGTGATATATTTTTATTTTTTATAGAGATTAGAAAGTAATCCTTGTGGTCTATTGCTTAAGACGTCTAACTTCGGAGCAGAAGATTGCATGTTGGATTCCAGTAGATAACTTGTAGAAATTATTTTTATTTTTGTAAATTACAATAATTGCACCAGACCGAAAGAGAAATAAAAGATTTTCGTAATATAGATACAATTTTCAGTCGCTTTTGAGCTACAAATAGTGAGCTTTCAGTATTCTACTTAACAGAAATAGTCCTTCTTTCTTTCTTGAGTCTCTTTTTTTTATTTCCATTGATACTTTACAGTGGTTTTTGAGTTAGAAATAGTGATTGTTTTTTAGTAACGAATAGCGATTTTTCAGTATTCTACCTAATAGAAATAGTGATTATTTTTTTTCTGTTCTTTTTTATCCAATTCCAATTGATACTTTTCAGTGGTTTTTGAGTTACAAATAGTGAAAATTATCTATATCTATTAGCTAGGCCATCAGATTGTTCGATATAGATATTTGAAGAAGAGATTTCAGATGGACGTTAGTTGATATAGATGATAAGTGAAGATCATAGCTTGTATACGAAATTCTTCGCAACAAATTGATTGTGAGTATTCTTTAGAGTGAAGATAACCAAATTCTGTTGAATTGTGACTGAAAGACCTAAAGTTGTATGTGAGTTAAGACAACGTTTTCCAATTATATGGCAACTTTATTTAGAGTTTGTCCTTGAGCTTTATTGGTAAATAGCGCATAAGAAGGTCTGATCGGAAATTGTTTTCTTGTGAAAGTGAATGGAAGTAGATTACCGCATGGTTCCATAGACAACCTATGGATGAAAACAAAATCTCCATTGTCAGTTCTGTTATAATTTCGGTTTCTGTGAGATCATTATCGAATGAACAGCATTTAAGTTGAGTTCCATTGCAGTATGCAAACTTGGGATTGATGTTTCGCAACAATATTATTGGAGATCCAATCTTCAATGACAAACGATGTTGAGGAATTCCGCTGAGATTCAATGCGTTCAGACACTCGGGCATATAGAGATGTTCGTGTGGCGGATTATCAGAAGTGTCAATTTTATTCGCACTTGTATTGTATGCTCTGTAGTCTCTCCTTGTATTCTTAGACTTATCATTCGATTGATGTTATCAACACTCTCGTTCATCTCGTTTATCCAATTCCAATTGATACTTTTCAGTGGTTTTTAAGTTACAAATACTGATTTCTCAGTATTCTACCTAATGACGTACTGCGTCTTTCTTTTTTGACTTTCTTTTTAATTACAATTGTTACTTTTCAGTCAAAGTCAGTTCAGTTTTGACAGATAAGTCA
>JAFIDM010000001.1:74942473-74988440 GCA_023159025.1 Thereuonema tuberculata | reverse complement strand
GAAGTTCCCATGGCCTAATGGGTAAGATGTCTGACTTCGGATCAGAAAGTTGCAGGTTCGATTCATGTCGCGGATGTTTCATTGTAAAAATTATTTCTATTTTCCATTCTCTCAGAAAATTGCGCCGGACAGACAGACAGACAGACAGACAGAGAAATAAAAGATTTTAGTAATATAGATTATCACTTTTCAGTGACGTTTGAGTTACATTTATTGATGGTTTTTGAGTTGCAAATAGTGATTTTTTTCGGTATTCCACCTCAAAAAAAGAGTGCTTCTCTCTTTCTTGACTCTGTTTTCTTTACTCCAACATCTGGCGTGTACACCCACATATTTTTCAATATCACATAGGATTTGGTTAAGTAAGAATATTTAAAATATTGCAACGTTTCGGCAATTATCGTTCTAATTGTCAGTTTCGAATTACAAATAAACTGACTGATGTGAAATAAATAAACAATGTTGAGATTCAAAAAAAAGATTGAATACATTCCTTATTGACGGGGGAAAGGAAAGGAGATATAAGTCAAAAAACCATATGAAGAGAGTTGTAGTCCCTATGGCCTAATGGATAAGGCATCTGACTTCGGATCAGAAGGTTGCAGGTTCGATTCCTGTCGCGGATGTTTCATTGTAAAAATTATTTCTATTTTCCATTCTCTCAGAAAATTGCGCCGGACAGACAGACAGACAGACAGAGAAATAAAAGATTTTAGTAATATAGATTAACAACAGTTATTAAGAAACAATATATCAAGATAAAACTTAAATGCTTACAAAAACTTATCATGAACTTAAAATAAATGATAATAAAAAGCTATAATGAACATTCAGATAAAACAGATAACGATAACATAATTAAAAAGTTAACAATAAAATAAATAGATAACTGAAGGTACCGGTATTTCAAATTTTCTGTAAATTTTAGCATGTATATTAACGAAACAAAATTTCCAAGTAAACTTTAAACGTGTGAAAATACAGTTCTTAATATTTTGTCTCCAGGTAAAGATCCCGTTTTACAGAAACAAAAAGTAGGAGTGATTCATCAAATTAAAATTGTAAATCATGTCATCTTATGTATTTATATTGGTCTTACTAAGCAAAATGTATATAAAAGAATTAAACAACACCAATTAAGATAGCAAAAATTTCACAACTCAAAATTCCACAAATTTTAAATCGGCTATTACCGAACATTTCAGAAAATTTCCAAATCATATTATTAATTGGAATGACCTCAAAATTTAGATGTTGATAATAATTATCAGAATTACAAGTAAAAGAGGCCTTTTACATTAAAAAATTTGCCATCAACTTAATGAACAGAAAATTTGAAGTACCTACAGTTACCTATTTATTTTATTGTTAACTTTTTAATTATGTTATCTTTATCAATTTTTTTCTTTATGTTCATTATAGCTTTTTATTATCATTTATTTTAAGTTCTTGAAAGTTTTTGTTTGCATTTAATTTAAGCTTTATCTTGATATATTGTTTCTTAATAATTGTTGTTAATTATTTTTAAAATTTAGCAAAAGTTGTTACAAAATATGTAGTATTTTACATTAAATAATTTTTATTAACCCAATTATCCTATGAAGTTCCATATTTAGTATTAATGGTTTCTTTCAATTATTACACTAAAATTTACCCAGAAAGTGCGTTTATGAGTAAATGTTGAATGCCATAAATTTTTTCATGTTTATGAAAAAAGTGGCTTTGAAAGTTCTCAATTTATTCCTTATTGTAGATGTTGTTTAATTGTTTAGTTATGGTTTTTTTGAGACTTTGCTTTCCTAATTTCAGAAAGATCATCTCAATTGTGATCCTACTTTTGAACTGGAAGAGATGATTATTGAAGCTAAGCCTCTTCATAAGAAGAAGAAACGTTTATCAAAACAGAATTCCAAGAAAGAACAACAAGGATCAATGAGTGGTATTGTAAGTGATTGTTAAACTAAATAAATTGATAAAAGAGAAACAAATAAGAAAAACAGATTTAAATTGAAGTTGTATTGACAGAACAGCTGATGTTTGTGGTTTCTTACTCAGAGTGAAATTCAAAACTCGTTACCATTTTATCAGAAAGAATCCACACAGAAAAGACAAAGGAGTAAGTGTTGGTTATTTATTGATCTTTTGTTCAATTAAGCATCAAAGTAAACTTTCTCCTTGTTTTAAACTGCTATAATTTGATACTGAAATGAAACATCACGATTTAACATAAAATAAAGCACTGGAAAGAGTAGTGTTTAAAATCAGCAGTCTTGGGAATTTTATAAAAAAAAAAATGATGACTAGAATTTAACTCTGATTTCAATTCCAACCCTCATTCCAGATGTTAAAAATGCAATCTGCTAATGACAGATTTAGTTGGTCTTTGATGGACTTCAATCAAAAATTATCAATGTGATTGACGATGTTTCTCAAAAGAGGGTCGCGCTCTTGGCGTGTCACTAAGACGATATGCGGGGGTTCGGTTCTCATATGGGTTTCGTCGTGGACGATGGGCAGGTTTTCTTGTAAATTCTCCTCTTGCCCTGCACTACTTCCATCATTCTTTTTTTTTTATCATTTTCTCCGTCTCCCTTCCTTTCCGTACGAATGGTACAATAGATCTAAGGTAGCAGAGCTCGCATCCATATTCACAAAACACAACCTTTAAATTGTGCTTAATTAAAATTCTAATTAGGGAAAAGATTTATAAATTTCTGTTATTTATTAATTATTCTGCAGTAACATCATGAAGAAGAAAAAAAAACAATAACAACAACATGAGAAATACTTGTAAAGGGAAAAGCCATTTACTGCAATTGTGAATTAGGAATTGAGACAGACTTAAATACTCAGTTTTTTTTTCTTTTACTATCACATAAAAAAATGTAGTCTTATCAGGATATTAGTTTTGAGGAAAGAAAATAACTTCAGTCTTAAAGTGAAAAGCTTTATAAGATAAACTCTTGTTTACCTAAGGATCTGGGAGGAAATTTTGGTTGTTCTAATTACCAAAAGTAAAGCACGATTCCCTTAAAATGGATCAAGGGAAAAGTTAGCTGAAATGAATTGACTATAAAATGTCTAAAAGAAAAAGGTGGTGATTTTTTATTTTTTTTTATTTTAGTGTCTGATTCAATTCATGTTTATTTTTCTTTCTAACTCTCTGAGAACTTATGATTTTTCTTCTTTATAGTCTGCATGTACTTTGAAAGATTTTTTTATCTAATTTTGCATTTGAGTGAATATTTTTTTTTCAGTTTTTGTTTGACCCAAAACTTCCCATTACTAATGAATCATTTAAAAATCTTAACTTTTTTTTTTCACTTAAAAATTCTATAAAAATTGTAATTTTTTTACAAATCAGTTATTAATAATTTCATGAAAATTACTACATTTAGTGATTTAATAGTGATTACAAAGCACTGAATTTATTTTACAGATGAGGCCTATACTGGTGCATTTATTTTTAAAGTACCTCTATTGAAGAGTTTACAAATTTGACTGAAACTTGTTTCTTTTGTCTTATACTCTTTTATTGTTATTTGTATGACTGAAATGGAAATACTTATAATATTTCATTATGATTTTTTTATATATCCCATTTTTAACATTTCTTTGTGTTATATTCTTTACAACAATATACTTATCAAAATTTGTATTTGTGTTTGTTTAAGGATATGGATCCACTCCTTCTGCGTTTAGAGGAAATTCAAGATGAATTTATGGTTTATAACAGAGAAAGGTATAATTTTAATTTTTATTCCTGTTACTAATTAGACATTTTTACCCTAAACGTTTCTATAGACTACTTATAAAGAAATTCGAATTCGAAATTGGTCTTCATTTCCACATGGTTCTTAAAAGTCATCAAATGATTTCTTAGTATCCACACGTAAGGGAATGGGAAGGGACAGAGTCAAGAGGTGGAGACTGATAGATAAAGAGTGCAATGGAAAATCATCACACGGTCACTAAGCAAAAAAAAAGATAGACTAAAAAAAATCTTAAAAATGAATAATTTATTGCATATTAGTAAAGGAGGGAAAAACGAATAATAATTTAGTCTATACAAAACAGATGCTTATGACTGATTAGTGAATTTGCAAACTGAGCATAGTACGGTGTCAAGAACAATGGCAGCACAGTAGAGGCGCACAGAGAAATCAGACGCAGAAAAAGACTGTGTGCTTACAATCATAGTGGGGAAAGGATCTCCACATTTCCATGGATGCCCTCTATGAAGAGGAGAGCGATTCCAGACTTTGAGAACTTGAAAGGCAAACACACTTTCTTGAGTTTCGTCCCACCATGATTTCTTTCTCTGCCCATGAGCAGCTCGAAACACTTAAGCGGAGAAAGCAGGTCTCTCTTCAACTCCAGACTGTACACTGCATTTTAGACTGTGCACTGCTTGTCATGAAACTGGTTCTCCAGGATGGAGTTCATAAGCAGGTCTTTCATGGCAAAAATAACTGGCTTCTTTTGAAAACTATCCATTAAAACTCTTCTGTGCCACTGCTGAACAGAAGACTGGTATCAGGTTGGCGACAGAAAATAGCTCTTAAAAAAAATCCTTCATAAACCGATCAGTTTGAGAGTAAGAAAAGCTGAGGAAAATGTAGGAAGAACAAGAGAAGAGAGCAAAATTATGTTGTGATATGACTATGTAAGCAAAAGAAGAGGGGAGGAGGAAGATGAATTTCCAAAGCATTTGCCAGTTGTGAATGACATTTGTGACACCAGATTTTTCTCTTCCGACTCCATTTAACTTTAGTCAACTTGACTTTATCCTAGTATTGAAAGACGATTTTCTTCTTAAAAACAAGTAATGGAAAGGTAAAATGCCTAGGAAAAACAGATCGTAATAGTGAAGGAATTTTGGTTTATTAGTATTAATTAGAAAATTTTCTAATTCGTAATCCATTCACTGCATTCTACTTCTGCAATAGCTCAGAATATGAAATAAGGAAGAAAATTTGTAAATTTAAGGAAAATGTTTAAATGGACAACTGATACCATGGCATTGGGCAACTGATGATCACTTCTTTGTTGTTAGTTGCTAAACTTAGATATCGTATTTTATATCAGGTAAGTATATATAAAGATGAGGCTATCATATGTCAACTCGGGTAGATGGAAGTAAAATGGATCATAGAATTAGATTGTCAGTATGTTTAGATAATAATGTCTTAAGAATAGTTAGTAATAATAGTTTTTTTTTTTTGGTTCAGAAAAGCCTTCTTTAAAAGCAAGGTTAATTCTTCATATCTTATTGAATTTGGATGATGCAAAGAAATGTCCATTAAATACTCAAGAAGTATTTTTAGATCTTCATGAAAGAGTGCAAAACATCTTCAGTTGCTGCTATGAAGTTCACTGACATATTTGATAGTCACTAACAGTACATTTTGCTGCAGGATCTATGCAATTTTAAGATTCTTAAACAAGAGGTTGTTCTTGAGTGTTGAGCTGCTGGATACGTTGTCATGATTGCAGGATAGGACTGAGATTGAGATGGAATAGATTGATTGATGGTAAAACAGTGTATTATTAAAAGATTTTTTGGAGTTTCATTAGGGTTAGATTATAATTGGAGAAGGAGTAGGAGGAAAAAAAGCTAATCTGGTTGAAAATTGAAGGCTGAGTATCATGATAATAAATATCCGACATTTACTTTTTTTTCCATTAAAGGTCAGATAATAATATGGAAAGCATAAGAACTAGCAAGAGAACTAAGATCTGAACTAAGATCTGAAAAAAAAATAAAAAAAAATCAATCGCACTTGGATGATGGTTGACAATTTGGCATGATCGTTAAGTAAGGCACAGGGTGATTCTATGTGATATGATATATGATATAAGGTCGCTTAAGCGAAGTGTCGTTAGTGGAGGAAAGCTTGTAGTTATTAATTAGAAATTAGTGGTATATTGGACATTAAACTGAATAGAATTTAAAATAATGTCAGCAAATTTTAAAGATATCATTCTTTACTATCTACCTGCAACTTAATAAATATCTTAAAACTTCATGTATTTTAAGATATGTAGCAATCAGAATTACTTATCCTGACAATTTAATATAAATCCAACAAAATTATATTTTTATAAAATTTCTTGCACAGAAATTGAAAAATAAAACTTTGATGTCAAAGGTTTTTATTACGTAATAATTTTAAGACTATAAACAATTTTAATTTTAATTACTGAAGAAAATAACTGAATTCCGTATCCAATCTTATTAATTTCATAAGAAGCAGAATTTCCATTGTTGAATGATCCTTGAAAAAATTTAAAATTAAACTCATAAATTAGGACATGAATTCAAATAATTTTTGAATAAAAGTGATATCAAAAAAGTTTTTGATAAATTTAGAATATTGCAACTTATTACTTTGTATCTCACTGATATTTTTTTATTCAAATATTATTTTAGAGAACTGGAGCTGATAGAAAGGGAAAGAAAAGAACAGGAATGGCAGGAAGAGCTTGAAAGACACATGAATTCGGTTGATCCGATGGCCGATTATAGACAGGACTTAAAACTGCCTCTCAGGACTAATCTTCTCTTTTCACCTTCAAATCATAAAGATGCATTGGGGATCACTGCTGACAAATCTCCAATTAAATCCCCCTTAAAGTCCCCCATTAAATGCTCCAGAGCCACCAGTCCAATGCGATGGATTGATTCTCCTCGTAGGGAGTGGGTCCAACAGCAGCCCAAATCATTGATGGTTACAGAAACAATGAGAGATGCAGATGAAGATTCGAGTTCCACATCAACAGATAGTCCTGCTACAAGACATCAGTGCAAAACTGATAAAGTGACTGCTTCTCAGGAAAGTGGAATTAGTGAAACAGAAGTGAAAGAACAGAGTAGTCCAAACATTACGTCTGTAGAGAACTTATATTTGTGGACTGAAAATAATTCACCTTTGGAACTTGTAAAAAAGGACAATCAACGTTTTCAGTTTTCTCCAACTCAAGTTTCCAGGACAAAGGGCCAACATTTCTGGAATGAACATTATAGAATGTCATCATCATTATCTCATGACAGTGACACTGACATTGGTGGCGGACGATTTTTAAATCGAGATTCACCATTATATGCAAAGGAATTTGGATTTCATCGACAGGATTCAGGTACAACTGACTCCATGGTTTCTTGTTGTACTTCATTCAGCAATCCAGGAAATTTGGCTGATTTGTCTGAAGTTGAAGCTCTCAGCAAATAATTCTGCTTTGAGATAAACATTTTAACATTCTTTATTATACAGACGCTTTTAACATAAAATTTATCTTCAGATAAATTTTTAAAATACATATATTCTTGATAATTTTCCTGACCTGAACCAAATATTTTCGATGACAAAAGCAGTTCTCTTCACAAAATCTGATGAAAACTATTTTAATAAGCAACTACCAAAACCTTGTCCAATACATACAAATAGGAATATTTTCTATAAGCTTTGTAATATATTCATAAAAAAAAAAAACATTCAGCTGAAATGTCTGCTTAAAGAAAAAAAAACACTATTTCTATCAGCCAGAAATTTACCACAATTTTTAACCATAGAAAATTTCTAAAAGATAAATTATCACTTTAATTTATTAAGCTTTGTACATATAGTTTTGTATATAAAATGATTATAATTGTAAAAATCCATGATTTTTCTCTTTCGTTTAATGTTTTATTCATTATCAAAATGGAAGAATACTTCTGTACAGTTTATTCTTATTTATAATTGAAAGTTTAAATTAGATCCAATAAATTTTGGAACCTTTTTTTTTCTCCCTTTCACGTTTTAGCATAAAATCCAAAAAATGAACAAACCTATTTTCTCATTCCAAAGTTGTTTTCAGATGCAAATTACAATTTTTTTTAATAGAAAAATCAGTGAATTAAAATTTACAAAATAGCAAAACTATAAAAATTAAGAACCGCACGTAGCTGGGTTTATCAGATCAATGAGTGCGTGGATGTAGAAGCCGATGGGTGAAACTCTGCAGATTTAAAGACAAGGACGATTATGTCCTTGTAGAGAAATTAGATCGAAAAGACGACAAGAATTACCATTGTAAGTGTTGGATTCTAAAAAGGCTCTTCTCTTTCCAATAAGATTTTTTTCTCTTTCGTTCTTTTAGCTAATCCATTATTTAATAAATGGTTTGATATAATTAAAATTAATCAAATTTCAAAACGGATTTAAGGGTTGCGGATTTAATTAATTATTTTCGAAAAATATCAATAGAAACTTTGCACTGTTTGTATTTCGCAGAAATTATAATTTGAAAATGAATGTAGGATTTTCATTTCAAACATGCACTTCTTCAAATATGTACTGTTGAACTTCTTACTGCTGGAATAGGTAGCAACCAATTGCCAATTACCTCCTTTGCATCAACTCTGCTAAATTAATTCCTTCAATCTATTAATTCTGAAATGTAGCGTCTCTGTTTATCTTACCTATATACGGAGGGTTGTTTACAATTTATGGTAACGATTTGGATTCGGGTCTATTTCCCATAAATTCCCTTTCTCCACCAACGATCATGCTCTATTTGATAGCCATGAGATACTGCTATCGCTGTGCAGCGCAGTTTCCATTGCAGGAGACTACTGCGAAGAACGGGAAGACTTATATGTTGCCACTCCTGCTGACAACGTTTCCAGAGTCCATCCAATGAAGAGGACGTCGTCTTCCCAAGGCTCGTTTTAATAGTCCAAATGCGCAAAAATCCATGGGCGATGCGTCTGGAGACTTCACTGGTATCTCGGTAAACGGTATAGCCTGGATTCCGGTTTGTTGTTCCATTCGTGTCAGAAAATTTTGGGTCGATTTGGACGTATGGCTGGACGCCTTGTCTTGGTGGAGACGGACCTTGTAAACGTCGTTTCCGTAAAGAGCAGGTAGTTCCTGTGTATAAATTGGTGTCAGTACGTGATCCTGATAGTATGCAGAATTCACCTTTACATTTTGAGCCACCCTCCGTATCTGTAGCTTGCCTTGATAGGAATAACCCGCAACGATCATGAATCCCTTCGAAAAACTTTCACGAGATTCTCTGTACCAATTTGGAAACGATTTGGCTCCCACTGGGCGATAGAAAATCGCCCTTGATTTATTGCAGTCGGACAGATAAACATATGCTTCGTTTAATGTGGCCACATACTTCCATTTATCCCCAGCGAGATGTCGTTCATACAGTTTTCTGCAATTTGTCTTACGTTCTGAAATGTGCTTTGGTAAGAGCTTGTGAACCTTGCTTTTATGTCTCTTTTGAAGTCCCAAATCTTTATGGATAATCTTGTTTAGGGTACGAAGAGATGTTCCTACCTTCGCACCAATGGTCCTTTGGATCGCTGGATTGTTCCCCGTCACCATTTTCTTGACTTTCTGAATGACAGTCTTTGTGCGACTTATAGGTGTCTTGGATTTGCTTACTTTTCAGTCCCGGAAATCTGTCCTGTACGGGCCAAACCAACACCAGCTTTCTCCTTTCTTCGAAATGGTGAAACCTCTTTTTCTACATGCCGTAATTATTGCGGAATAACTAAATTTCGCGTCGGAAAGGGCTGTAACGTACCCTTCCCAAAACTGTGACACTTTCGGCGGCATTTCTCCGAACAAACTAACCCGCAGCCCTCCACACTAATCTTTAAGTACTCACCTGTACGTTTGCATAAATTTGCATACCTACTGTGATTGGTTGCGTCGTCACGCGCCATGCAAATCGTTACCATAGATTGTAAACAACCCTCTGTAAAACGAAAAGTCCTGACTCACTGACTCATCAACGCCCAGCCCGAACCCTTCGACCTAGAAAGCTGAAATTTTGCACAGAAATTCCCTTTATGATATAGACAAGGAATAAGGCCGGATTTTCCGAAATTCCTACGGGATATGGAATAAAGAGGATTTATATTTTCACTTTAAAGTTGCCTTATCGATATATGGGTGTGTGGCGCCAACCTGCAACACATCTAGAGTTATCCGGAGAAGGCCTCAACGGGCTGGGAACTCGTATATTTTCCGATCTCGATATTAATTTGCTAAATAAATAAAGTTTTTTTTTTTATGCTATGTATTCAAGGGTTCCGGAACGGAGCGATGGTACAAAGCTAGTAAATTAATATAAATAAGTCGTTATCTATTTAAATATATTACATGAAAAAACATATATGCACAGAAAAAAGGGAATCACTGATCTGTTTTTAGCGCTTTCGATACCTGGATTCCAGAATCTGAGGGTTCCTACCCTTCATCAGCTGGATTCGCCCAGTATCTTACAGTCAGTGATCCCAAGAAACATATAAAGAAAACAAAAGTCAACAAGAAAATGGCCCTTCATAATTAAAAACAGCAATCTATAAAATAAGAATAAAAAAGGGCAGAAATTTAATCCCCGCTAACAATTGCTTAGCTTATAAAGGATTAAATTATAAAAGGAATACATTTAACAACACGTTTAATGTACGAAAAATAATTGAACGTTACAAGAAAAAAACATAAGTACAGAAAAAAGGGTATCACTGATCTGTTTTTAGTGCTTTCGATACCGGGAATCCAGAACAGCTGTTTCAGGGTTCCTACCCTTCATCAGCTGATTTAAATATAAGACATCATCTAACTTTAACCTCATGTTAATTGAAAGGGTTTCTTCACAGGAAATTTAACAATCTTTTTTGAACAGTTGGAATTTTGCGACTCAATATCTTTTAAAGTTAAAAGATTTAAAAGGCTACTTTCCTCAGTGTTATTTCTTTATTTTACGATTTCTTTTATTTATTTGCAGACGCTTATAAGTTGCTACTACAGTTCATTATTTGCTACGGAGATCATCCCTGCGAAATATTGTCTTGTCTATCCCGAGGTCATGAAGAAAATTGCAGCACAGTTGGCAAGTGAGATTTTTCTGATCTGTTATTCTATTAAAGGTGACGTCTTCCATCTCCTGCCAAATGAACATTACCTGTTCCCCATACGATTCATTCTCTGCCATTATTTAAACTCTCGTCAATTCTACAGTCTCAACCTTTATCAGAAACTATTTCTTCACAATCAACTTCACAATCTGAACTACTGTCTTTGCCAATGCCTTCGGATCCAGCTGGACTAAACGTTTCACAGAGGGAGCCTTCAGAGCTTCTATTCAATCTTTTTCACGTTCATCTTTCTCTCAGAGCCAATTTTATTAGGATAATACAGTGGATGTCTCTGTCATTCCTTCTAACTTAAGGCCATCAGCAGCACATCCACAGTTGCATCACCAATATTCATTTTTAGCCCTTTAATGAGTTTTATGTATTGGAATTGCTAAGGACTACTTAATATTTTTTCGTATCTCAAAGCCTTTCTTATGCCTATTGCTTAGAGGCCTATTATGCCTTTGCTCCAGAAAACTTCCGTTACGAGAACTGATTCTATCAACGCGAAAGGATATTCAATAGTGGGGAAAAAAACGTACTGACAGACGAGTGGAAGGAGTTTGTTTCCTCATTCGTCAGGATGTTCCACTGAGTAGCTTTTTTAGAGGCTATTGCCTCTATCTGTAGCCTGATCAGATAGATCATTTGTAGCCTGTATCTTCCAACCGAAGTTCGAGCATTTTCATACGCAACATTGAAAACCTTGTTGATGAACTACCACCTCCTTTATTTAGTACTTGGAAACTTTAATGCTCACTTCTTGGTTTGGAGATCCACTATAAGTAACAGCCCAGATATCACTAGTTTATTACTATCTTTGTGTTGTCGACAGTTTCATCCATGCATTTTGCATCTGTTATCAACGCAAAGAACCTGCACTTTAGCTATGCATCACTTTTCTCATTATTTTCCTGCAAGTTGTATTGACAGTCCTGGAGATAATTTTTCCATCATTCTTAAGAATTTACTCAACCCTACTATAGTTTCTACTTGGCCTCATGATGGAACTTTTGAATTGTTCCATCAATAAATGTATCCAACTGCCGATAGATGTCGACTGGAATCTATTGATCTTTCTGATAACATTATTAATAATATAATCATTATTTCTGTAAGAGCTACAGTTCTTCAGTCTTCTTGTCCTCTTGCACCCAAACCTGTCATCTTTCACCATTATCTTGCGTCAATAAATCTTTTTGTTTTTAAGAGCGCTCGTGCTGTGCCTCGACGATTCCGCAGAACTGAACTAAAGAAATCTTGGCACTCTTTCATATCTTCATTAAAGAGTCATATTTCTGCAAAACTTTTTGCAGTCTCTATTCTTCACAACAGTTCACCGTTTTTAAGAAATATGTCAAGGCATTATCAACCTTCGTTGATCAAGTTGGGGCACTTGTTTAGCTTTTTATCGGAATTTAAGTTCGGCCACTTTATCACCAGATGTCCAGCCGATCAAACATCGTGTTAAAGGTACACCTTTACGTTTTACTTCCTTAAAAAAAGATTTAATATTCCCATTTCAACGGATGAATTATTACTTGCTCTGAACATCTAAAGAACTTATCGACAGACAATTAAGCTTATCTTGAATTGCCTGTCTCAAACGGCTTTTTCTTATCAGCATCAAAGAGTGTTTGCATCCATTTTACTCAAAAGAATCTTCCCAGAGTCCAATCTATCTCTTGGTGGCCTCCGACTTCCTTGTGTATCAGCGCACAAATTTCTTCGACTCATTTGTGCTAGAAAACTCAATTTTTCAGTGTCACTTCATAAGCTTAGTATGAAGTTCATCTTAAACTTCAACTGTCATACTACTTTGGTTAGTGATCATCTCGTTCAGCTTCCCATTTATAAAGCATTGATTCATTCCCAATTAGATTATAGCTGCATCGTTTATGATTCTGCTCGGTCATCAGCTCTGTGCAGAATTGATCCCATCCATCATTATGTCTTGGCTCTTTTCGCACATCACCTGTTCAAAGTTTGTGCACAGAAGTACTCGAACCAATTCTGAATCTTTGCGGCATACTTTATCTCTTCAATATATGCATTTGCTCAATAAACCAGTCTATATGTTCTCCCCATCAAGAACAACTCTTTATTAGTCGTCCTTCATGTCATTAGGTGAAGAATTTGACAGATACGTTGCAATTCATACGTAATTGGAACTATATGAATTGAACTGTTTTCACCATCTAATTCACCATCTTACACACTGAAAATACGAAGACCAAATTCCGATTCGTAAATACACGACAGCAAACAGGCCCTCATCAGTTTTCAGTCTTTGCGCCATGAACAATACTTTAATATATAAATGGAACCAACGGAGAGTCTTACGATGGAATAGTCTTTTACTCTGAGAATTTCAGCAATGCCTTGTGAACTTCCAATCTTTGAGTGCCTAGAAAAATAGCATTTAGTTCTTCATTAAAGCTATAGCAATTCCGAGAGTGACACTGCAATTACACTCTCAAGGCTCGCACTATACTTTATCTATTGTAGATTTATTACATCGTTTTAAACATAAAGCTGTCATAATTCTGGATTTCCGATCATGTCGAAATGTTGACAATGAATTCGCCGATTCTGTTGTCAAATCTGCTACCAGTCTGTGACTACAGCGAAATCTCAATCCCTCGTTTCAATGTTAATTATCTTGTAGATTGAGAGCTGTAGAAAGGGTAACAATAGTAGGACCAACTTCATTGTTGCAAACTATGTTGGATTTTTTTTTCTCCGTTAAACTCATTTTGTCCGTTCTTAAAAGTAGATTGTTAAGAAATCGACGAGAAGATGTTCTTCTTCCATGTCCTTGAATCGGACACAATAGACTAACTCAGCAACATTTACTTCTAAGAATCAGATACCGTAGACGTTACAGACAACATTCTTTTAACCATTCGTGATATTTTAGTTGAATGTCATCAGTGTTTTTATCCTTTTCTAGCAGCCCAGTAGGGAGGCATTGTCAGGATTCCCGGGTGTGTAAAGTCCTCCGGGAGTCAGACTCTTATAAGTCATATCTCGTTAGAATCCCCATAGCCTGGAGACTTAAGAGAAAATTCGACTTCCGGTCCATACCATTTCCGGTTTTATGTGACCATTGATCGATTAGCAAGTTAGTGGTAATTCGACAAAAGTGGGGCCTTAACAAACTGAATCGATTATGTTGAGAAAGAATATGATACCTTCGAGCCAATTTGTAGCTCAAGATGGCTACTGGATCAGATTTTTACTAATGATTTTTTTTATCCCTCTATATATTACCCTTTTTTATATTTGTCTGTTGTTATTCTTTATTTTAGATCGCTCAGTCGCCTGAATGGTGCGAATTGGGGATCTAAATATACTAAATGAAATTAATGTAGGCATCGCTTGACCCTTGAATTACAACTGCTTGAATAAATGAATTTTGCGCGCCACTTTTAACAACACAAGAGTTTGATAAGACTGCAAATTGTATGAGGTCACTTGCTTTTGTAAACTGATTTTGTTAAATTCAGCGTTTCATTTCATATTTCCTTGCTTTATCTGTGTCTGTATGGTCAAGCCATCTTTTAATAATTTTAAGATTTTTCTGATAGGGTTTATATTCTTTTTTTTACGTTTGTCTGCTGTTATTCTTATTATTTATTTTCCAGTTTTAGGATTATCTTATTAATAAAAAGTTGTGTGTACGCTGTACAGTAGAAAAATAATATTGATTGCTGTTTTTTATGTTTTTTTAATCTAGATATATTTTGAAATTTTATCTTCTTAAACCTTTTAGTTCATTTTTTATCTTTCTTTGCTCACCTTAGACAAAGATGCTTTTGTGCCATTAAAGTCTAATTGATTGTTATTAATACTGGGTGGTTACTTTTAAAGTGATCCTCCTCTCAGCTCTCTGCAGAGGGTTCTAATCAACATATCTTAAGGATGCTAGTTAGATCAAGCGATTTCCGATGAAAAAAAAATTGGTTTCGCCACTAGGTGGCCTATTTGCTGGTAAAATAATTATGGAATCACTTGCTGGTATAAAATGCCAGCAGGCATTGAAAGCAATCCATTCTGAAAGATTACCGAAACAGTATCATGATCTTGTGCTGTTAGTAAAGTTATTTTATCAGAACTGCAGCAATAGCTTGGCTACACTGAGAGCATATCGTCATTTGAAAGCCATGCGAATAGGGCCCACGTCTAAAAATGGGTTCAGAAGATGCTTAAGAAATTTGAAGAAACTGGATATTTGGATGTGGCAGCAGAAAGGGACGGCGGCCCATTGCTTTGGAAGTTGTTGACGAAGTTGCTGTGGCTATGATAGAACGTGCAGCGTGTGCCCAAAATTCTTCATCCCAGCGTCCGAGTGATGGAGCATGAATTGTCTATCCCCTGGTCCACTGTTCAAAGAGTGTTGTTTTCCATTTTACAATGGTACCCACAGATCCATGTGGTATACGTAGTAAAAGACCAAGATCCACAGCGGCGCAATGATATTGCTTTTCGGTTTTTGGCGAGGATGGCTGTTGAGGACATATGGCCTGGGAATATCCTGTCGACTGACGAGGCTCATTTTATACTAGAAGGTGCGGTGAATACGCAGAATTGTCGCAAATGGGGTTCATTGAATCCACATGTTGCGCAGAACAGCCATTGCATTCTGCTTATGTGACGACATGGAGCAAGGTATATCATTCCAAGTGTACGTTATCGTGAAATCCTTGCTCAGCATGTGATTCCTGCGTTGCAAGGAAGAAATTGTTTAGATCACGCAGTTGAGGAATTGCTTTGTGCCACATTCGGCAATGATGGCTTAATATCCAGAACTTTTCCAGAAGCGTGGCCTCCACGATCTCAGGACTTCAATCCTTGTAATTTCTGACTGCGGAGATATCTGAAAGACAAAGCCTATAAGGAAAGCGTACAGTCTCTGCCTGATCTGAAGGCAAGAGCTCATTTTGAATTCATTGAAAATAGGAAAATCTGAATAATAATATTTTTTAAATCTTATTTCTTTTATCATTAAAAATTTGAAATCTTATTTGTCTGTAACTTTTCAGTATTTTTTATTCTATATTTTTATTAATATTTTTAATAGTTTGTAAACTTATTTAAAACTTTCAATATTAAGAAACAAAAGAAAAATATTTTTCTTGTAGTCAGAATCGCAGTGGTGCCTCAAAGCAAAAATTAACAATAACAAACTCTAATGAAGTATTAGTGAGAAAATTCATATGCCAACAGTCCGCCAGCCTCAATGATTTTTTTTAATGCATAAAAAATAAAAATCTGCGCATTGAATTATTAATAAACAACAATGGTTTATTAATAACTTGGACCAAATTGTTTATCAAGTGACATGCTGGAATAACTGTTTCACGTTCTTTGGTGATCATCAGCCAGGAGCAGTCACCAGTGAACAACTAAGTCTCAGTACTGAGGCCAGTCGAAATCGCAGTGGTACCTCAAAAGCAAACATAAACAATAAAAAACTCACTAATGAAATATTACTGAGAAAATTCATGTGCCAGCAGTCGAATTCCGATGATTATTCCTATTAGCCTCAGTATTGAGACCTCGTTGTTCACTGGTGACTGCTCCTGGCTGATGATCACCAAAGACGTGAAACAGCTGTTCTAGGATGTCACTTGGTAAACAATTTGGTCTCATCTATTATTTATTATTATTATTGTAATTCCAGATAATTTTTAATTTCTTAATTAGATACACTCGTTGTCTTAAAAATTAGCACATTCAGAAACATCATTCGAAATAAAATGACACTTGGCCTAGGCAATGAGAATGATGATACAAATAACTGATTACAGTATCAGAGCAAATGGGTCATTAATCTGAGCAAATCACTACAGTTCTCTTTAGTATTACATCATACAGCCCCTAGCGTCGATGCATTTGGCGATACAGCTTGATATGGAGTCATAGAGATGTCTAATGCTACCCTGGGTAAAGATCCTCCCATAGCAGTTGCAACTGCTGCTCCAGATTGCTCATTTCTGTTAATGGCCAAAGCTGCCGTCCCAGATGGTCCATCCCATGTTCAATGGGCGGTAAGTTTGGAGACCTGGCGGGTCAAGGAAGGGTATCGACTGCACATTTGTGTGTGTCAAAGAACCTCATCACCATAGATGATGCCGAAAATGATAAGTTGTCTAGAAAATTCTTAAAAATCCAAAATAATGATTTTTATTCGAGTGCAAGAGCTTTGTCCTGCTACTTCACAATATTTTTAAAGGGTTATATTGGTGAAAAGGCTGCTTTGTGCAACGGGAGACCATAACACCATAATAAGCAATCCAAAATTAGCCAAATAACCAATTCATATTAAAATCAAGAATTCCTAGTTCACACACCTTCTTCGTTAGCAGCAAACGCATTGAAAAATTCCCACCATATATTTTGACAGTGGAAGAAGAGATAATCACCAAGATATAATGTCTGAATGCTAGCAGATTGCTGTTGGACGCTTTATCTGAGAAACACATGCTGAAGATTATAAATGACAAAAGATTTCAAAAATAGTTAAGTAGTTTAGTTGTGTTGGTGTATGCATATAATTATTGGCCGATTCCAGCAAGAGTAACTTGCAGAGCCAGATAAAAAGTAGGCATCGTAGTTGGAACTACCAAAAGCCCTTGAACAGTGAATGGGTTCAGTCCATTTGTTGAAAAAGGTATTTCATTCAGATCAAAGCAGTTTGTGACGTGATGGAGCAACACAATGTGACAGTAGCGATTTTGCACAAATTCAAACGTAATGTATCTGAAAAGGTTGTCAATGTCAATAAAGGGTATCAGTACGACTGGTGACAGAACTGTCCAAAGACTGTTTTCAAAGTTCCGTGCCGGTGATGTTGACATCGACCATAAGCCAGGAGCCGGTCGTCTGGATGTTTGTGACACAGTTCAGTTAAGGTAGAAAGTGGAATAAAAATCAACATTCACCATATGTGAGCTCAGTGCCGAACTTTCAGTATCACTAGCAACAGTTTCCATGGCAGCTATGGGCAACAACCATCTCGTCAATCGTTTGGGCCTCATACTCCTGCATGATGGAGCACGACCACATCTCTCTAGGAAGCATGCAAAAAACAATGTCTTGGGGTACATGTTTCTCCCTCACCCTCCGTATTCACCAGGCTTTCATATTTCACCATTTGGACAACTTCTTGAGGGGCAAACAGTTAGCTAACTAGGATGCTTTGATTCATGCCATTAACGATTTCTTTAGACCACTGTGATGCCAGTTTCTGCCATTGTGGCATCTCTGCACTGAAAACATGTTTGGCACAATGTATTGATGTCAAGGGCAGATATTTTTCTGAATAAAATGTACTTCTTTGTCTGTTCATGTAGGTTTTTTATTTGTGTCAGAATCGGCCAATAATTATGATACAACCCAATACATTAAGGAATTTTATTTCCTTATTAATGATTTATTTATTTATTTAGTAAGATAAGTAATTATATTCTTATATTCTGAAGGATTTAACTCATTTTCTCAATTTGTAACCTATTGAAATCTAGATTACAAGTCAAACTCACATTTACACAATGTCGGTATGACAATTGGGTAGATACATATGCACAAAGGAAATGTAAATAAAAATTACATTTGTAAAACTGTATAGTTGGGTTTCTCATTTTTTTTATCATAAAGTCTAGGACCGATACGCCCAGAGTTCGACCTAAACAGTTATATGTGTTGTTTTAAAATATCAGGAAAACCAACAAGGCTTACAAAAATATATAATCTACTTTATTAAACAAAATGGAATATATTTACAAGCGAATAATTAATAAGTAAATCAAAATCTAAGAACTCAAGTTTTTGCCAAGTTAGAGTTTAAATCAAAACCAGTAAATGATAGAGATATTTGATTTTTCCTACCTTAACTTTAACATGACTGTTCAACGTGTATGGATTGGCTGCCACCACATTCGGTCTCTAGTGGCTGGCGTCCGTCTTTTATAATATTTTGGTAGCTATTTTAGAATCTTCCTTTTCCAAATTTGGTCAAGCAAGCTTACAAAATGCTGCTGCGTCATAAGTTTAAAGTTTAACGGCCTAGTTTTGTTTTTGCCCCACTCTTGGCAACGCTATTCCCAACTAAATATAATATTTGGCTATAGCATGATTTTTTAACTCTTTGTTCACAAATCCTTAACTCTTTAGCAATACACACAATCCAAGCTCTTTCTTTTGTTATTCACTACATAACTACTTGACATTCACACCTCTGAAGTTCGAAGGAGGTGGAATCTTGGTTTGGTCCTGTTTTTTGTGATATGGTCTTGGTCCACTGGTTTTAGTGTCTGGATCCATGAATGCCAAGGTCTATGAAGCAATTCTGGACAATTCAGCGCTACCCACACTGTGACGTCAATTTGGAATTGGCCCATTTCAGCAATGCAATGCACCTGTCCATAAAGCAAAGATTATAACCAAGTGGTTTGAGGACATGGGAGTGTATGGAACTTGAATGGCCAATCCAAACTTCAACCCCATTGAATGCCTTTGGGATAAGTAGGAGCACCAGTTGAAAGCCAGGCCAAACTGACCACACAATACCACAGAGTTGTTCAACATCTTCAATGAGGACTAGAACGAACTTCCTACAGAAACCAACTGCAAATTTGTAGAAAATTTTCCTCTAAGGGCAGAGGCTGTGATAGCGATGAAAAGAGGACCTACCTCATACTGACACCGTACCAGATCCTGTTTAGTACATTACTCGAGGTGTCCGGTGAGTAATGGCTATATAGTGTATGTAATAATAACATAATAAATATATCTATTTTGCCAAGGAATGTTTTTGTTTTTTTTCTTGCAGAGCACGAGTTATTTATTTTTACTTTACTGAATCGCAATATTCAAAAACAAAAATTATTGAAATACTGGAGGTGTTCCACTGATTAGCTGTTTCAATACCCAAAGAAATGTACTTCACATAAATGTAAAACCATTTTCTTGGGGATTAACAATATTTAAAGTCAAAATAGTAATAAAGTAAGGCTGTTGATTCTCGTCATTAAAATGAAAGTAACTAATTATAGCAAAAAAAAAGTGCTTTTTTTTTTTTGAATAGAAAGTGTTTGTTTTTGTCTTTTTTTTTAAGACATTTAAAACTCCTCCAACTCTCATTACTACCGTTTCAAAATTAAGTTTGTTTTATTATTTTTATAATTACTTATTTATAGTCATTTAGTGTGTTTTACTTGTATATCACTTGTTTTATTTAAATAAAAAGACATTATTGTATTGGGCTAAATAAATTGAATTTGTCCGTATTCATCTTTTATTTTTGTTTCTATCCCTTCCTATTCATCATGTGCTATATATTACTGTGCTTCAATTTATGTTTGTTATTCTGGGATTTCTAGTGTTTGTAGTGCTTTAGCTTTCTGTGACCTTCAAGCTAAATTTTCTTTTTCTATAAGTTCTTTTCCACTTGATTAAACAGCTTACTGATTTTTAGCAGCAAAATCTACAAGTGTACAGGGTGAGGCAGAAGTCTGGAAACACTTTTTTTTTGTTGTAGAAAAGGTTGAAGGAATCTAAATCAAATGGATACAAATGGGAACTGGGCTATTTGATTATTAAAACATCATCACTGGTTTCAGTATTTGTAGAGATGACTTTACTGCTCAGAGCTTCTTTTGACCAAGATGGTGAAATTACAGTTGTTGGGTCACAGCATGTAACTAAGAGTAGCAACCTAGAACTCCACTTTGGTTCAACGTTATGAATTCAACACCATCTGTCTATTGTATGACATCCTGATAAATACAGTCGAACCTCCATATATCGAAATTTTCTATATATCGAACTCTTAGCAAATCTCCATGTTCATTACATAGAAAAACTGTTTCTATATATCGAAAAAATCTCTATATATCGAAATTTTTTTTCAAGACTTATTGGGATAAAAGTGTGGATAAAGTTGAATTGTAGAAGAATGTAGATAGCGGAATGCACAAAAAAGATATTTCAGTTAAATTTGGTATTCCCGCAAGCACAGTGTCGACTATTATAAAAAAAAAATTGGAATGCCGTTGCTAATTATCCTACAGACGAAGATATACTGAGTTCGTTTCATGAAACTGAAAAAGAAATCGAAGAACCAGAGGAAGTAAATGAATCTGAAAACATTTCCAAGCCATCGAAAAAAGAAATGCGAGAAACTTTTGAAACAATACGTCGTGGACTTCAATTCCTGATGAAGTTTTTAGTGGACTGAATAAATGCGAACATTTCTTTGATGAACTTTCCGCAAAACTGGCTGTTCAGCAAGATATTCGAAGTTTTTTTTAAAAAAAATGTAACTGGGATAATTGTAACCACTGTCTGGATTATTGTTTTTTTAAAAGGTACGGAATGTAGTACTCAATAAATCTTTCATATTAATTCATTTTTTAATTACCTGTATTAACTTTCATTTAATGTGATTACCAAATAAATTGGAAATTGAGTTTCGTACACGAAAATTATCTTTAATTTTAATGTTTTAGGAGTAATTACGATAAAATTCTATATATCGAAATTTCTATAAATCGAATTTCTTTCCGGCAATTTGCTACTTCGATATACGGAGGTTCGACTGTATCTGGTTGGAATTGAGTACTGTGAAAAACTTGGGTGCCATAGAGCTGGATAAATTCTGCAACATGATCGGCTCAATATCATTTGTATCAACAAGTCGACAATTCACCAATCTTCAGCTGCAGACATCCTTCAAACTTCATAGCGTAATAGGAATTGCGGAAGTCAGACCACAATGTAGGCCAACAGCCTGGTAGTTAGTTAAGCTGAACTATATTACTTACTTAGAAAGATCAATCTTTCTAACAAGCCCTTTGGCAAGGTGATTTGTCATCTTCAGGCAGGAATCTTTGTGATTTAGGAAACTTTCTGTGGATTAGTGTTAGCTGGTGATTACTAAAAACTATCTACAAAGACAATGAAGTGAAAAGTTATAAAGCAACTTCCTAGTATAATCCATAACATCTACTTTATTCTTCACAATATTTCATTTCTCTTAGTGATAAACTTACTCAGGTGACAATATTTGAGGAAAGAAAACTGATTTCTTTTCTATAATTCCATCGATCTTAATGAATACCAAATTTTGAATAAATAAACAAATTTCTCGATATCTCATTACAATTCTTTTACAACAATTCATTAGTCGAATTGTATAAAAATACTTTTAATCTAATTAAATAGCAATTTATTATACTAGCACCAATTATTCTCGCAAAAAAACTGAATAACAATTAAATCATAAAGAAACTATTATTATTGGATGACAATCAGACTTCTTAAATTATAAATATTTCTCTCTTTTACTCGTGAGCTGTTTAATCGAAAAGATATATAACTTACTTTTAAGAATTTGTTCTTATTTATACACTGTTTCCAATTTATTAAACATGATTCCAACATAAGCCTCTCCTTTTCATTTTGTATCTCATAAATGATATCTACTATGGGATCCGGGTTGTGCATTTCTTCTTGGCAATGGTCTGCCCAGTCTGATATCTTACTTTTTCTTTTTTTTATAGGATCTTGTGTGTTCTGCTAATCTCTCTCGCAATGTACGTCCCATACTCGCATTGTAACCTCCCCCCACCGTCGTTGCATTTCAATCTATAAATTACCCCCATTTTATTTAATATCAACTTATATAATTGGCCAAGTTCGTCTGTCTGTAACTCGATATAATTAAGCTATTAAGATAGATCCAAGGTTCTGAATGGTACCATTGAATCAAAACCAAATAATTTTGTTACCACTGCACCAATTTTAATGAAATTTGGCATACTTACTCAGATTTTTACACTGATTTTGAAACTCAAAACAATTTTTGCCGTAGAAGCTTCGTTCACAAGTTAGCGCAGTATTTAGCTTATACAAAGGTGAGTTTTAAATGCCTTTCGGCATTATGAGTCAAAAATAATAATTATTCTTTAGATAAATTAAACTTTAGATATGGTTGGTATTTAGTTTTCTTTTTGGGTGAAAAATGATCCTTTAGATTAAACTCTCAGAACCTATATTACAGGTGTACAGGTAAGAAGTACACCTAAATAGGTCTGATAAATATTAAAAAAAAAAAAATTCAAATCAAATCAATCGAATCAAATATATCATATATATATATATATAAATTGGCTAAGTTCGTCTGTCTGTCTGTTTGTAACTCGATATAATTAACCTATTAAGATAGATCCAACGGTTCTCAATGGTACCACTGAATCAAAAGTACTGAAATTGGATGAAAATATTAGTTCATTGTGTCATTCCATGTTGTTTCCATGAAATTTTATTCTTGGGAACTGACCTTGACAACTGAAATTCTAACAAAACATATGTTCAAAACGAAATGATTTTGTTACCACTGCATCCATTTTAATGAAATTTGGCATACTTACTCAGTTGTTTACGCTGATTTCGAAACTCAAAACCATTTTTGCCGTAGAAGCTTCGTTCACAAGTTAGCACAGTATTTAGATTACATTTACTTTATATTTGATAGTTGATAATAAAATGATTTTTCAGATTATTTTATGCCAGGCGTCCGACAGGCTTTGCTGCTAGTATATTTATATTATAAATATATAATATTTATAAATATATTTTCGAAGTTATAAAGTGAAAGTTTGTTGTACCGAATGTAAGGTGCTGTCCTTTATTTGTATTTAGATAGCTAAAGTTATTGTTTACCACCACCAGACATATGAAAAGACTTGCTCAATTTTCCTGTTATCTTAATACATTTAATTATGGGTATTTAGAAATATATCAAAGAATACTGAATCTTATTATTTCCTCTTCTTTAATTTTTATCATCTATTCTCCATTCATCACTGAATTATATATAATTTATATATATAATTTTTTAGTGTTGTTATTTAGGATTTAAATAGAATGAATGAGCAGTTGCCTATTTTTTTTGTAATTTCATTCATGGATAAGCCCGTATTTTATATCATCCTGATACATACTCTTTTTTTTTTCCACTCCCAATATTGGGTGTGTAATTTCATCTGTAATTATTCCTAATTTCTGTCATTGTTATGATTTGAATTGCTATCTTGGGCAATTTTTAACTTACTTATTTAGTTACTAGATCGACTGCTCATAATAGATATAATTATTAAATTTAAGCAATTTAATTTTTTTCCTCTGTTGATTATAATTTTTTTCAAATCTATATATTTACTTACTCATGAATTAGTGCGTTGTGTGTTATCTCATTTTGATTATTGTCTAAAGGTAGTACTGCGATGGGAAGTTTTTTGAGAGCACCTGCAGTAATTCTGAACTCAGTAGGTCCAGCCATATCTTGGTTGTTCTATGCCAGATATTTTTTATGCTTCCATCATATCTCTTCCCATTCTTAAGCTGAAGATTCTTTTTTCTTCTTTTTTTCTCCCTGACTTTTTTCATTTTTATAAATTTAGTCACTAAAAACATACCACTTTGACATTAATTCATAAACATCTTAATTTATTATATAAGATTATCAAAATGTATTACTTAATCTCAAGGATTATAATTGAGAATTAACAAAAAGAAAATACATTACGAGTTCTCAGAATTCAGACGAATATAAAAGTTACTTACTACAAATAAAATTGTCTTCAGTAAAAGTTACAGATAAAAAGTTCAATAAGATATTTTGAATTTTAAGTGTAAAGATTGCTTAGTCTATTTATAAGTAAAATTAACAAATATCTGAAATCTGCATTAAAATTAGAGAAAGATAAAACATTAAAACAAATCAAATATTAATAACATAAATATTTGTAAAGTGAACACATTTGTGATAATTTTAAAGGATGCTTAACATCTTTACAACTCTTGGAAAATGTTACCAGATTTAAAGCTTTTTCATCTGTAATTCAAATTTCTTTTTTAGGCTTCTTAATTTTTCTTTATTCTTTTTCAAGTTCCGCCACTTGTCACTAATATTAATTACTGTTCTGGTGTTTAAATTGAACTCATCTCGAATGAAAGCCCATTTTCCAGGTCCATATTTTACAATCCCTTTATACAACTTCATTTCTTCCTCTTCAGTCCAAATGTTTCCACCTTGGCCTCGAGTTTTTCTTTTGGGTAATGTTCTGCTGCACAACCATTCATTGTTGTTTTCTTGTTCAGGACTGTTTACATATAAAAGACTTTTTCTACATCTTGAAATTCCTTTAGGGATTGAGGGAAGTTGGCTTACAGCTTGAAAATAAAATAAAATATAGTGATTATAAAGAAATTAAATTTAGAAATTTCATTAACATATATTGATGTACAGTTTTTTAGAGCAATGAAATGATATGCGAGTCCATATTATACCTCAAATTTGAACTATTTATATAAAGAGCAGTAAATGTACATAGATTTGGTCTAATAGATGTCAAACTGACCAAATAGAATACACCGTTGAATGGGATAATGATGACAATGGATTCTCTGTCAGTTCAGGGAAAGGGATGATTAATACTTCTTAATCTGAAATGTTTGCTGTAACAATCTGTAATGGTTAAATCATTTATCTTTCTATCCATTAACCCTTCAAAAGGGAAATGTTATTGAAAATCCCAAAAAATCTAAAAATAAGCATTTTATGATTACAAAAATCTTTACAAAGACCCTAATTACATCTATAATTAATTAGTAATCTGCTAGACGGAAATCCATACGAAATCAGGAAGTGGATCTTCACTTCCACTGTAAGGAACTCAGCAAAAATTTATGCCATTTTCAGTGTTATGATGCGACAAACAAAATGACAGAACCAGAAATCAAATGACATGTTATTTATAGGAAAGTACAGGATGGCCAGGAAATAAGGGACAGATGTGCTTTAGTATGTGAGTGCATTTAAACAAGGGGTTGCTTGTTTGTATTTCAGGCGTGTACATAGCTTTGGAGCATCTGTAGATGTGCGGAACTGCTACACTGTAGTAACGAAAATGGCAGAAGGGCAACTCTTGAGAAGCGAGTGCAATGTGTTCACTTATACTCTGTGATGAAAAATGCATCCGAGGTCAGGTACCAAATGACGGAGATGTACGGGGCCCCAGACCAAAAGTGCAAACAATCATTTGTAGAAACAAGTTGTTTGTTGAAAGTGTTCGTGATCCGAAGAAGCCAGATCGCCAAAGGTCAGTTGTACACAACGGAATCAAAGACTTGTGGCTGAGGAATTAGCAAGTTCTCCTAAAAATCTGAAGTTGCAATGTCGACTACCTGCCAAGCTAAGTATCAAGGGATCCAATCTTTAAAACATCCTGCATGACAGGAAACTACACCCTTATTGACCAAGGTTGAACCAAGGCTGTTGCACTCCCTAAATTAAGATGATTTCGCTCAGTGGATGGAATTTGCTGACACCTAGCTGCAAAAGTTGCAAGATGATCCTCTCGTGGAACATCATTGTTTGGTCTGACAAGGCCAAATTTCACATGTTGGGGACTGTTAATCGGCACAAAAGTTTACTGATGAAGTGAAACCCACATGTTACCTTACAGTACGACCACTGATCTGCAGAAGTGAAATACCAGGGCTTAATTGGGCCTTTCTTTTTTGATGGGAATTTCATGGGACAAAAGTACCTGGAACTGCTGCAGAACAATATTGGAGGCACTCTTAAGGCCGGGATGATTTGGAAGACTTGTGGTGACAGCAGAAAGGAGCTCTGCTGCATGATGCAATGCAAGTATAGTAGCGGCCGAATCAGTGGTTTCCAGGAAGATGACTTGGATGTAGGAGTCCTATTGAATGGCCCACAAGATACCCATACCTAACACCACCAGACTTTTTTTTTTTTTTTTTTTTTGGGTGGGGGACATTTAGAGAATCAATTGTACAAGCATATCATTCAAAAATGTGGCTCATCTGTGCCAAATTATTCTTGAGGAATTAATTCAATTCCTGTGGAGTTCAGCAGGAAGGCATGCAAAAACGTCAAAATAAAGACTTTAAGCCTGCATCAACTTGAACGGTGCCCAAATTGATCAGTATCTGGAAAATCGATAAGCAGACTATTTTCAGATTTGCCCCATATTTCATGCCCCCCCCCCCATGACCTCTGCTCCCGCCCCCCCCCCAGTATATAAAGTTTGGAGGAATTTTGCGAGAAAAACAAAATTATAATCTGAAGTGAATACTTATTGTTTTTTGTTTTGTTTTTGTTTTTCCTTTCAAATAAAATATTTTATTTGTGATTTCCTGTTTATTGTGGAAGTTAAAATTTGTGGTTAACATTAGTTAACTTTAGCTCCTAGTGAATAAACTTGATTTTTGGAAATGCTCTAACTGTTCTTTAATTATGTGTATTGCAATTTAATTCTGAAAATGGCATCTTTATTGCCTGGCCTTCCCTTTTAGGCCTCTGAAAGACGCCTTATATCCCCGGTTTGTCTGTCTGTCTGTGGGCATATATCCCACAATGCTTCGCAATGGCTTCTGTTAGCTCAGCTGATTAGAGCGTCGTGCTAATAACGCGAAGGTCGTGGGTTCGATTCCCTCATGGGCAATTCTTCTTCTTTTTTTTTCCCCCCATTTTAAATCTTTTCACAGTTTCTCAACTTAAGTTTTGTTTAAATCATTATTAGGAATTCAGTGTATTAACAAGGTTTGAGTTAAGAATGACGATTATTCCATATAAATAGGGGTGGGTAAGAGAGCATTTGCAAAGAGACACGCTCGCGCATTTTCTAGACCACCTTGGAGCAGTCTATTCTAAAGTAAAGGTGACTCAGAAGCCGTTGCGAAGCACTGTGATTGGTTTACTAATCACTATCCCTACCTTGTTTCAACTAAATTCTCAAGTCCCCATGACTGAAATCGTTTGGAAGTTACTACATTGTTAAATACCAGTGCATTTGTCTGGTCTCTTGATATAATCAGGCATGATGTCATATAAATATTTGTGCAAAACATGGCAGAACATTTGATATTTTCTGTTTGGGGAATTATACATGGAAGTCATGGCAACTATTTTTTAACTGCCAAACATGCGGCACCACTGCAAATTCCCGATTATAAGTTTGAAAGCTTGTTGATTGTGTTTCTGATTGGCACCACTAAGGTAGTCTGAGTCTGTGAAGGAATGTCATAGGAGCAAGTGGAAAATACGTATTTGGAAATCGTTGTTTAATAATGCAGTGTAGGCAAGGAAGAAAAAGGCACACAGGAATGCTCATATCCTTTGCTATCATCCCTCAAAGTAATCTATAAGATTGTCCACTGTACATTTGCCAGAGTTAGGGAACTGCTGTCCAACACCATCATTCTTCACAATAACACCACATGTCACACAGCGGCTCCCTCAAAGGCTTTGTGATGTCGATGGGGGTTGGAAATCTTGAAACACCTTCCGTATTCGCAAGACTGGAATTCAATTGACTTCATTTGATTCCAAAACACAAGCTGCAGTTGCATGGGAAACACTTGCGAAAAGAGATGAAATTTTGACGGCGATTCGGATAGAGGTCGCATTCAGCCAATGGTGTTCTCCACCTTCCCAAACACTGGCAACGTATGGTGGAAAATCTTGGAGATTACTTGAGAGGTGTTAGCAATGTGTATTGGGCATTACTGTATTCTTTTTTCTTCCTTGGCTACACTGCATTGCCTTATTAAACAATGATTTCCAAATACGTATTTTCCACTTACCCCCATGACATTCCTTGAACAGAAGCACATCCAACAAGCTTTCAAATGTGAATTGAGATTGCAGTGGTGCCGCATGTTTGGCAGAAAAAAAGTAGTTGCCATGACTTTCATAACAGCCCATATATATAATTAAAAGGACAACATAAATAAAACTTAAAAACAGAACTCTACAATACCATGAAGAAAAAAAGGTGTGGCTAATTTTTTGACTTAATAAAGAACATAACTGTCCTGCTGCTACTTACACAAAATACACATTTTAGGTAGGGACCCTATTTTATGGTGAAATAAAACTGTTCATAGCGGTAAATAAAAGGCTCCATATCGGTGACTATTTCGCGTTTATTTTATCATATTAGATTTCTACATTTCCACAAATAAGCTATAATTTTTCATTAAATTAAATATTAAAAAACACAAAACTTGAGATATTAAATTTCATACACCGCAAAATAATACGAAACACAAACGCCGGGTGATGACGCTAGCTTGGTACATGCGTGCATACTGGTCCTCCCTCTGTTGTTTAAAGCAACTAAAACCTCAAACAAACGAACGAAAGTGCTTTTATTTTATTTTATTTATCCTTTTAGCGTTTTTTGCCTTTAAAATTACTGATTTATGCAATTTGCTCCATGAAAAGCAAAAATACAACCTTTAATAAAAATTTCGTGGATATCGTTATTACCACAAAATAGCGGTGACTATTTCGCAGATATCGTTATTACCACAAAATAGGGTCCCTAATTTTAGGATGTTTGCTTTCCAAAATACAGGATCAATTATAGACTGTAGTCTTTCTTGTAGAATTTAAATCAGAATTTTAGATCTCAAAAAATTTCAATGGTTTTACTGGAAGACAAGGTATCAAATAGATTAAATGTTCTCAACTAGTGATGCTATTAGACACTATCTAACTATATGAATTAGAATACATCATCATAATTTCAACAGAGTATTCTGGAAGTTATTATAAGCTAAGAAGTCCATATTAACCAATGCCCAATCATTGAAGGAATGAGACTAAAGGAAACAGGTATAAATAAAAACACAAAGTAGGCCTTTATTATGTAAGGAAAGAAATGTTTATAACGCTACTTAAAATCACTAAAATCTGTTACCACTCAACCAGAACTCATGCAAGATTTCATAATGAACACAAAACAAACATTTTCAGCTTTTTTTTTGTATATGTAAGAAGGTTTAAAATGTACTAAATGTAATATGAAAAATGGAAAATAAATGTGCATTTTCATTATTTTTCAGTTTTTTTTTTTTTTTTTTTTTTTTTTTAATGAAGTCAAATTTTTTAGTAGAATTAAAGGTTTTTACTTAAAAACTGAATGAATATATATATATTGGGTTGGACAAATAGTTTGTTTTTAAATAAAAATAAAAGACACGTTTTTCATTGTCAACAATAATTTTATTGAATAACTTCTTCAACAGTTTATTCCAATACCTTCCGCCATCTTTCAAGGCAACTTCATAATTCTATCTACCCAAAACTTTTTATCTTTTTGAGCAAAAAAATGTTCCAGGCTTCTTTGGTGTCTTCCAGGGAATTGATTTTTTTTCCATTAAGAGAATTTTGTAAAGATCGAAATAAATCCGAAGGTGCAATGTCTGGTGAATGAAGCAGATGAATCAGAACTTCCCAGCCAAGCTAACAGTTTTTTGCCTGGTCATCAAAGAAAACTGCGGTCTTGTGTGCTTATTGTCTTCCATCTTCACTATTAAATTGGCGACACAAATTCACCAATTTTGATCAGTTTTTATTTTAAATGCATACTGATATGACAGCTATCACAATGCAATCTAACAAAATGGTATCGAATGACGTTAATGACACCTAAGCACTACTAGAGCCAACTTACGTAAAAAAAAAAATTAACGAACTTTTTTTGGACAACCCAAAATATATACATGAGCTGTTATGGAAAGTAATGAAAACTATTTTTTATCTGCCAAACATGTGGCACCACTGCAATTTCAGAATACACATTTGAAAGCTAATTGGATATGCATCTGATTGGCACCACTAATGTGGTCTGGGTCAGTGAAGGAATATCACGGGAGCAAGTGGAAAATACGTATTTGGAAATCATTGTTTAATAAGGCAATGCAGTGTAGCCAAGAAAGAAATAGGAACACAGGAATGCTCAAAACACATTGCAAATATCCATCAAAATAATCTCCAAGATTGTCCACTGTACGTTTGCCAGAGTTAGGGAACTGCTGTCCAACACCATCATTCTTCACTGCCATGTGGAAGTATTAATGTTTACATTCTGATTCTGCTGGGCCCAAAAAAAATCAGAAGAAAAATGTAAAGAAGATAATGGGACAAGATAAAACATGGTGTAAAAAATGAATAAAAGAGAAAATATGCAAAAACCTTGGTTTAATGTACAATAAACAAGTTGAAATAAAATGGATTAACATACAAGGATAATAAGGAGCCAGGGTAAACAGGGAATAAAATAAGATATTTCAGAGGAAATCACAAACACAATAAGATATATAAAAAAAATATATTGCAACTAGTGTCACGAGAAAGGGAAATCAAAATAAAAATATTTCTCAGTGAATAATTAGTAAAAAAAAAAACAAAAGCAGCTCTGTGACCGGTGTCATAAAGGCAAAAAAAAAAGGATAAAGAGACAAAAGATAAAAAAAAAAATCACACCAAAGATAAAAGGAACAAGTAAAGTTTATAAGATCAAAAGAAAACTTACAAAGAAAAAAAAAATCTATACAGTATGGAAAGAACCAAATGTTAAATTTATTTCACACGAAAGTTCCTTTTTTTCTTTTTGGGAATTCTCAAGATTCTATAATGTCAATTAATAAAAATAAAATACCCTTATCAGTTTTTCCTGAAAAATTCTTCATTTATTGTTCTCTCTCATGGAGAAGGGCATAAGAATAAATGTTTGCTAGCAAAACACACAAAAAAAAATAAAACAATAATAATAGGCCTATGAAATTTGTCACTTAAGTTTTTGTCGCTGCTCCCGGGATACCTTGGGATCCCAAGTTTACGGCATAAGATCCGGTTCACTCATTTGATTAATTCACACAAACAGCAATGGGGATGAGAAAAAAAAAAAAACACTCCACTGAAACAACACACTGATGCACTTCGAGACAACTGCTCCGTTGACACATAAGACTGTCAGTGACTCCCATATCAGATGAAATACCAGTACCATGTCTTTCCAATACAAAACCCTAAACTGCAGGAACACTTTGCCACAAGGTCTGCTCTTCAGGGGAAACATTTGGGGTGATTTTCCTGTATCACCAGGGAGACAGTAGTTGCACGGGCATCTGATTTCGCAAATCTTACACTCTTCCATGATGGCACTGGGGTGAAGATCCTTCTATTACCAACATTTATCCAAAAAAAAAAAACCACACACACACACACTCCTGAGTCACTTTGAATCTCCAAGAACTACAGCTTCAACATCCTGAGATCATCACTAAAGAAAACAATCGAGACATTTTTGATTAAAATCACAAAACTTAGGCAATTCAATAGTGTTAGTCCAAACGGCACGCTTCAACACCGAGTTGGTGTTAATGTAACGACCACCAAAATCACACTCTTCTTAGTCCTTATTATTAATATCAGAAACTAAAAATAAAAATAGAAATGAAACAGATGAAGGCAGAGACTACAAAATAGCCGACCAGACGGCTCAATGACTCCGACATCTATATTCTTAAAAATCCAAAAGATGAAAAACAGAAAAATAATAATAATAATAAAAAAACCACATGACTACAACAAACCAATAAAAGAAAGATATAAACCACATAATTATAATATAGAAAACACAGCAAACACAAATTCTCCAAACATTGCTATATTTCGCAGAAAGGTACTTTTTCTGCTTCTTCAGGCTTAATTACTAAGCAAAATAGAAACAAAGAATAATTTAAACAAACAAAGACAGGCAATGTTTACAATCATTTGAAAGCTTCATGATTTATAAAATGTTGAATAATTTAAAGATATGCTTTGTTTACAATGTTTACAATTATTGAAAAATTTCATGATGTGCTATTCAACATTTATGTAAATCATGAAGCTTTCAAATGATAGTAAACATTGCCTATCTTTGTTTGTTTAGATTATTCTTTGTTTGTTTCTATTTTGCTACGTAATTAAGCCTGAAGCAGAAAAAGCAGCTTTCTGCGAAATATAGCAATGTTTGGAGAATTTGTGTTTTCTATATTATAATAAAAGAAAGAGATACAATGTTATGGAAAGTTAAAAAAAAAATATGATACAAAGTAGCACAAAAAGAAAGACTCATGGGAACAAAAAAAAAAATAGAAGAGAAATTGAAAACAAACTATAAGACAATAGCAGAAACAAGGAGACAGGAAAGGGAAGAGAATTAAAATAAACAAAAAATGCCAAAATAAATCGTAACACTAACACAAAAGAAATGCACAGTAAGATGATTGGCTTAGTCCTTAATCAGAATAAAACACGATTTGATACAAAAATTAATGTCTGGGAGAAATGCAGTTGACGAAAAGCATCGAGAGTTCAGATAATACAGTTTTCCTGTAGCAGCAAGTCTCACTGATCTGGTCAACATGAAAGTGAAGATAAATTTACTTACAGCTTTGTCCTAGTCCTACAGTCACTAGTTACCTGCAGTTTGAACTGTAGTTTTACTCATCTGGCCAGATTAGATGATTTCTTGAAGCACAAACACGGCACACAAAGTTTCACAAATTCCAGAGTTTGCTGACACACATTCACTTGGCGATGAAACAAAGTACAGATAAAATGAGCCCATCTGCTCATTACTAGTCAAGCTGTCTACTACTAACTGCATTAAAATATAAGTCTCCTATCTAGATGATGCTCATATTGTTCTGTAAGGTAGGAGACTATATTTTATGTGTTTACTAGAGTGATAGACGAAAACGATCTGTGTGTGTGCATTTCAAAGTAAACTTAAGACGAAAGGGAGGGTTGTCCACAGAAAATAATAGCCTAAAATAATTGATTATGGGCGATAGAATACAGTAGGAATTATCCAAACACAAGAGGTCAAATTCACATGGGAAAATATGGTTGTGCAATAAAGCAAAAGGATGGTTGCCGTAGTAACTGGGCGAAAAAGACAGGAAAATGGAATTTAAACAACTAGAAAAAAACAACTAGCAATTTAAAAAAATGGCAATTAAACAACTAGCTTTTCCAAGTTAAAATAATAAATAAGGAAGGGAATAAAAAAAATGAGTTAAAAATAGAGATAGATATAAAAAAAAATGGCACAACAAAATGATAATGCCATATGTCACATAGCACAAGCTTTGTTAAGTCAATGGGGGTGGGAAGACTTTGAACACCCTATGTCCTTCGTATTTGCCAGGTCTGAGTATGTGTGACTTTGATTTCATTCCAAAACTCAAGCTGCACTTGCATGGGAAACGCTTGCGAACAAAGATGTAATTTTGATAGCATTTCGGCAAGAGGTCCAACACTTTAATGACTCGCCTGCAGCCAATGGTATTCTCCACCTTCCCAAACGCTAGCAACGTACGGTGGACAATCATGGAGATTACTTTGAGGGGTGTTAGCAATGTATATTGAGCATTCCTGTGTTTCTTTTTCTTCATTGACTACACTGCATTGCCTTTTTAAACAATGATTTCCAAATACGTATTTTCCACTTGTTGGGTCTGTTGACCCAGACCACATCAGTAGTGCCAATCAGAAGAAAATCAAAAGGGCTTTCAAATGTATATTCTAGAATTGCAGTGTTGTCTCTTGTTTGTAAAAAACAGTTGCCGTGACTTCCATAACGGCCAATAAGAGATTTTTAAATTTCAAAATTCAGTTTAGGGTTTGTGCACCTTTACAAAATTCAACATTACAAAATTGGAGGGTATAAAGTAAATATTTGTTTGAAAAATTGCCTCATTAACTTTTTTACAGCAAGTTCTGCTTGTCGCAATTTTATGGTCAATTCTAATTAACTTAGCATCAATATACTTGATTCATCAACTTATAACTGTTACCTCCTCAACTTTACACAGAAATGATTAATTCAAATGACACAATTTTCCAGTTAGTGTGATTGAGGTACTAATGTTTACACAATCTACTAAAACTTATAGAAAACAAACACTTTATTAATGAAAAGTTTCACAAGAGCTTAGACTATTATTTAAACCCGAAAGAGTAAATGAATTAAATGAATTGTGATGTAATCCAGTTTTTGTAACCAGTCTGGAGAATTTTATTCAGTGAATAAAATACAATTCAATAATTTAATCAATAAAAAGTATTCTCTATAATATCTTGGTGCAATACTTTTAAAATAACTTTTTTTTATGTAAAAGTTTCTCAAAGAATGTGTAGTTTATAAATGTTCTTAGAAAATAACATGCAAAAGCATTAACATTTGAGCAACTCTGAAGAAATCCAAATATTTATTACACTTTAATAAAGTAGACAAAGATCAAGACAGTAGAAATGAGAAATCTTTATCTTATTAACTGAAATGATGGTAACTGATGGTTTCTAGGTCAATAACTGTTTGCAGAAAAAGTGGATTAGGCAAGTAAAGTTATCTATAATGGAAAATAAAAAAGGCTCAGGACAGTCAGATGTGAAGACCATTACTAAGAAACTTCAAACACCTCCATAATCTTTCCCACAGCCACCTTGATCTCCTACGAAACCAGTTAAGAAAACCAAAGACTTCACATGATCAGATAATAATAAATTATTACTTGTTTTACCATACAGTAAGTTTATTCTTTGTTGTTTTTACTTCTTTCCCAGAAGTAGATGCTATATCTGCATTTATGTCATAAAAAACACAGAACTACAGTAAAGGCTATAATGGGCATCTTTCATCAGAACTTTGCATTTCATTATAAAAATAGTTATAGGTTTTACAAGAAAATTAAAATATACTTACGGGTTTGTACTACTGAATTCTCAATTTCGACCTCCTCATTTGACAAAAAACCTCTTTCTGAAGCTGATGGACTTTTTTCAACGTTAGAACGGAGCTGTTCTAATCTTTTCTGATAAGATTCAGTCAATTCTCTAAGTGATTAAAAAAAAAAAAAAGTATGTAGAGATATTAAATTTTTTTTTATTTATTTAATTTGTTAAGCACATTCTATCTTTAAAAAACTAGTTTTTGAAAATCCTTACTGCTAAAACAATCACTATGTTTTATTGCCTCTCCCATGCTTTCGATTAACAAAAAAAAAAATGTATGACATCCTCTTCCTTTTTTTTTTTTTAGGAAAAATAGGAAGCAAAATGGTTTTAATTTAAGTTCATTATGTATTTGCTATGCATCAAAAGAATCATACATCTTACATTTATAAAATGCAGTATAACCCCGTTATTATGCTCATCAAGGGACCATGACCTAAAAGCGTAATAAGCAGGACAGCGCTTTTGACGGGAAATGATTTATGAGGTGGGGAAAGATTTAGACACCATTTTACAGGAAACATATTTGATTCTGCAATAGATATAGTGCGAATATGAGCTTATTTCCTAAAAAAAAAAATTATTTTCCTATTTTCTTAAATGATTGGGCCACTTAATGGCACTGATGCATCACAGGACTGATGAATTCAATTAGAATTTCCTCGGAGTCTTCATATTTTCCACACTTTACTTTTTTTACGTTTGCAACCACCCTTCGCTGCATCAGTAATTGCATCCCTATTTTTTATTATTGTTCTCAGACTGGATGAGGGGATTCCTAGAGATTCTGCGAAATCCTTCTGACTTAGTGTATTTACTGAGAATTTGCAATTTTTCACTTATAGAAAGGGATTTCGCTTCGACATTTTGCACTATAGTATCACAGACCCGCACTTCACAGAGTTCAAAGATTCCCTCCTACTAGGGAAAAAAAAAAAAAGAATGTTTTGAGTGTTACATTTCTTTCAAAGACCCTCGCCACAGTCAGAGCAAAATCTTTCTTCACTACACTTCTAAAACATTACAAATTTCACAATTTATATGAAATTTTTAGTAAAATTTTACACCGACGTCCATATTCTTTTCCACTTGCAGCAGACTAAACACATTACAGTAACCTACTATGTGACCATGCGAAGAGTCTGTTCCTCCTGTTCGCTGGGATACATAGTCAACGTAAGTCTCTATCAATGCTCCCTGGAGCAGACAGGTTACTTCAGCACGCATTCATTCATTAACAAAAACTTTGGGGTTCCTGATCACCCATAAAAATTTGTACAGAGAGTTTTCAGCACCCTGTACAGTTTCAACCCAGTCTTCCTTTACTCCCAAATTCAATCTTATTTTGAAGAAGAAGAATGGGAAAGAACTGTATAAATAATCTACAATGCTACATTAACTTTACTAATTAAAATTAATAAAATTTCATAATAAGGATTCTATCATAACTAAAGAAATTTAATCTGCACTGGTTGTTTACATGATAAACAAATACAAATTATGTACATTTTTAAACAAGCATCAAGTTGGCAAAGGCAAGAGTGGATAAAAAGGATAAAGGAAGGATGGTGGGATGCTATGAGCACTTCTGAGACAACACAATGTCACACATCAGGCATTCCAAAAATGATCTCTGAAATAATGAAGGATGATTTATTAATTTCAGAATTATATGATTTAGGTTAGCAGATATTTTCAGACAATATTTCAATTGTAGAAGGCACAAAGTAACTTATATTGCTTTTGGAAGAGGAAAGAAGCTGCATAGCAAAATTCAGTCTCAGGGAAAGAGTTTCAATCTTGTATCATAAGCATGACTATTAATATTTACATGTATTTTTATGGAATCAAGAAGATACAGATTATTATTAGAAATATTTCTGGATTGGAAGAGATAGTTGTGTTTGTATGTGGGGTTTACTGACAGGATGCTGCATTTCAGCAAAGAGACTGTAACAAATAATGTATTGTTGTCAAAGAACATGAAGTATTTTTGTATTTCAAGAATTTACCTATTAAATAGAAGATAATGTACAGCAGTCAGAGCACATCAAGGACCACTATCGATTTAGAACTGCAGTTGGTTGGAAGATAGTCAACTTTGGACATGGATACTTCATGATAAATAAAGTGAGAGTAGAATGCTTAGGTACTTCAAAGAATAAACTTCATATTATTACTTGTGTTAATGGAGAGTTGGAGCAAAAGTGAATATGGAGAGATTTTTGCTTTGTAAGATTGATTGGTTTTTGTTTTGTTTTGTTTTTTTGTTTAATGATATATCATTTCTTGATAGCTAAAATTCCAAATATTGAAGAGAGTTTTGGAGACTGTTTACTTACTTATCGGAAAGAAAGAGGATTCTCTCATCTACTTAACAGATAGATCTGGATGCAGCGAGCAGGAAAGTCAATAACGAAAAAGTAAAGTATATAGTAAAGAAGAGAGAAGAATCTTCCTGAAGACTCCGGAGATATACAACAAGAGAAAATTGTAGTTTCTCTTTTTAAATTGGTTTACTTGACCGTTAAGAAAGAATAATATCCATTTGAAACCTAATGGTTTTAATTTTTTAATTAAAAGGGTGATGTTAATAGGAAGGCATTTTGCAAATCAAGAAAGAGTCAAACTGTAATTTTATTCCTTAACTAGACCAAAACGCACAATTATAATAAAAACATTTAGTTAAAATTACACATACAATGACATGTTGCGAAGAGCCAATCGCCCCTCTTTACAACATGTCATTTTATGTGTAATTTAACCTAAATGATTTTATCATAATTGTGCAGTTTGGTCTTTTTAAGGAATATTTATACAGTACCTTAAAAAATGACTGATGCATTATTTTATTATTTGCCATGCTTTTAGTTATGAATTCTTCTGCATATATGACAGCAGTTTTAGTGTTGTTGTTTTTTTTTTTTTTGTTTAATTTTGTCCATGTTGCCATTAATCATTAAGGATTTATGTTAAATACAAAATTTCAAAAAAGTTTTTCAAACGTTTTGAAAAGGAAATGATATTAGTTGGATGATAATTGCATACATTATCAGAATCACCTATTAAACTAATGGAATTATTTTGATTTGCTTAAATTTGGAAGGGAAGATATTAGTAGTGTACACACAGAGACAGAAGAATTACCATTTATGGAGAAAAAAACAGATCACTTAGTTGATTCTGGAACTCAATACTGCAGAAAGCAAGATGGCGGCATCATAAGAACGGGTTACTGTAAAGCCTGCACAGCCAAGCTAGGAAATTTTGGATCGTTTTCCATTATTTTAAGAGTCAAGATAATGGAATGTATATTTCCTAGTAATTCACTAGGAAGACCGCCTACTGCTATAAATTTGTCCCATTTGATGGTGAAGAGAACTGTCAAAAAGCGAAAAATGATGGGAGCTCAGTTTGTTTTTCTCGCCTGGTCATTTCGTTTTCCATGTCCAAAGCCACTTTGGATATGGGTGATATTTATAAAAAAAAATGTGAATAATATAAAAATAATAATAACAGTACATAGGTATGTTAAAGATGCAAAGAATAATAATAAAAAAAAATCTTATTCTCTTCTACTTTGATTTGCAGAAATGTAGAAAATAGTTAAGATTCTTTGCAATAGATGTGTCTGAGCATACATGGAAGTAGTAATCAATAACCCATGATTTTCCTCTTTTTAAATTGTAGTTTAGTGTCAGATTTGAAGAAGATTGCTAGGGAGACTGTATTATTTCAGTGCTTGTTATTAGCAAACTAACTGGGATCGGGCATCAGATTATTTGTTTTTTAGGGAGTTTCTTTTTTTTTTTAAATCTCTTCTGAAGATAACAGGGAGATAAATAGAGTTAGGATATTTTGTTATGTATAGCTGGATGTTCTTAACATAGTATTATGTAAGAGGGCATACAGAAAATCATCTACATATATTGTGTTGGATGACTTATGCTAAAATTAATTTAGACATGTTTGATTAGGGCAAGATGAAATAAATGTATTTATATTGTTGCACTTTTCTTTACAAATTTCCATACAGTTTAAATAGTAATGATAATTAGCTACTGTTATTTTTGATTCAAGTCCATTTTGAAAAGTTTTCAGATGTTGTAATTTGGTAACAGAGGGATTTTTATTCTTTCTTTCTAAATGAGTTTAATGAGATCATGGTTTTTGTTCCAACATGCATTTAAATTTTTCATTTAAATTTTTGATAAAGAGAAGGGAAAGTATTTGGAGATTGTTGTAAAGATGATACTGTTGAAACTATCCAGGCAATCCACAAATAAATATTCATTTGCATTTATTGCTAATCAGTTGAGTCTAAGAATGCAGCTGAATTTATACTCAAGTCTCTTTAACTGAATTAAATTACATTTATGTTGAATTCTAATATTTTGATGGATGAATATATGCTTTTGGATGTGAGGTATTTTTCAATAAGTTGAATTTTTAAAGGTAAAAAAAAGTTAATACAGGTTTGTGATTTGAAAAAGAAAATGACATCTTCAGAATAAAAGGATTTACACTGAAAATGCTATTCCCAGAAAAAGAATCAAGAAATAATAAAAAGATCTTTTAAAGAATACTTATTACAGTCGGACCCCGATTTAACGAACCCCTATTTACCGAATTTCTCGATTTAATGAATTTTTCTTTTTCCCCGATTAAAATGAAGGCAAAACCCCCTATTTAACGAATAAGAAACCCCGAATTAATGAATTATTTCAACAGCCGAATTTTTTTTTTTTTTTTTGTTAGTTTGGGTAAATATATCTAAACATATCTAATGCAACAGGATATAAATGACGCTGTATTTTCTTCTTTCCGTAAAGTCGAAAAAGAACTTTTTCGAGTCAGGAATCAAGGAAATTGTCAAACATTACTCACAAGTCAGTACATACTTTAAAATTTCAAATTAACTAGTGCGTAATTATTCGCTGTATTATTAGCTGCTGAATAAAAAGTGTACAATTTTAATTATGGATATTTTTGTGTAGTTGCTTATTAGGGCTGTTCCATAAGGTAAGTGCAGAAATTTTTTATTTTGGACCCCGATATTACGAATAACCCCTGATTTAACGAATAAAATTTTCTATCCCAATGAATTCGTTAAATCGGGGTCCGACTGTATTTTTATTATTGCTACTAATATATCTTTTGACTTGTAAAAAAAGATGTTTAAATATTATTAATAAATTCCTAATTAAAATTTAATTTGAAAAAAAAAAATGGTATGTTAATTCTGCTTCATCTATAATTGCAGCTCATGATAAAACTACCCTCTCTTTTTGACTCCTCAATGTTACTAATCTAATCAAGGAATTCATTAAGAAGTGTTGCATCATAGTTATCCAATTTTTTACACTAGCCTGGCTTCTTCTTCTTTACCCTTTTTCCTTTTTCCATAGGGGGAATATTCTAATCTCAATATTACATAGAGGACACAATTATGACGGGTGTGTCATTTCCCAAAAGGCATTTTACAGCTACTGCCAGCTGAAAGAAAGCAGACAAACACACAAGAAAGGAAAGGAAATAAATATCCATGCCAGTCCTGGGATTCAAACCCAGGTTCCAGCACATCAGCCACATGGCAGACCACCACTTTGATCACAAGACTCTGCCTGAATATCACTAACCTGGCTTACCCAACCTAAATTATTGAATAATTAATAATAATTTAAAAGATGCAGCAATGTTTAGGGTAATGTAGACAAACCTCCATTCATTGGCAAATTTCTTTCTGCAGTTCACTCTTCTTCGAAGACATGATTTCAAAACTTCAGCAGTATTCAGAGTTACAATTCTTACTCAGGAAAAAATCATTGATCTGTAAACTAGGTCTTTATTTTGAAGTTAAAAAGTTAATGTTTTCAGGACATAAATAACCTACTTAAATGCAGATATAAATGTGACTTTCAGTTATGTATCGTACATGGTGAGGTGCTTCTTGTATCCTCTAAATCAATATTCATTTTGAGTCTACCTCCATTGAATAACTCAAAACAAAAGAATGCAACTAATCTTCAAAATAACAGTTGGTCTTGCCAAATTGTTCCTAATGAAATGGAGTATGTGGAAACAACATACACTTTATTAAAATAAAAGAAGCCTCTTGTTAATAGGTGCTGTTGAAGCAAGGGAGTCAGAAGTTTCATGGAAAACAAAGTTTAATTTTTTTTCCAGTTGTACATCAAACAAAATTTTTCTCAGCTTCTGTTAACATTTAAAAGTCCCAATGTGGTCTTTTGAAAATATTTTTTTAATTAGCACATGTGAACAAAAGTGGACCATTGAAAGGCTCACATTCAGTCATCTCATATCTCCATTTCTGATTATTCTCCATCAATTTACTATAATAGTCTTTTAACTTAGTGTTTCCCATATCTGTCTATATCTATTACAGAACAAAAGCTTTGATATTGCTACCACTGATTGGTGCCTTTTACTTCAAGTAGCCCTTTAAGAATCAGCAGTAACATAAAGGCATCATTTAAATGCTGAAGATTTAGCTGCATTGAGAAAGACTCTTCTCCAGGAATCTGGAACCGCAGTCTTCTTTTTCTTGATCCCATACCGTTGGGCACACATTCTTCCGTGTTGTCACCTAAAGTAAGAGTCTGAATGGGGCAGATGCTTTTGTACCCTCTTCTTGTAGGCAATGCGTACGTCTTTTTCACAGGTCCTCTTCCAAACGTCCGCACAGTATTTTCGTCCGAACTTCATCTTCTTATGCCTGCTACTGTCACTTCTCTCAGTGCCAGATGCCTGAAAAAGCTCTTGTATCCGCTTCTGGTCATAAGACCTGGACTTCTCTGCTTGGAAGCTGGGCCATCACAGCTTCTTCTCCTTACTGGCTTGCTTTCACGTTATTCTCAAGAAACTGGCTTGGTTAATCTGCTTCTTCTTCTACCAAAGTGACTGGCTGATTCAACTGGCACTACTCCTTCTGTGGCTGTCAGCTTGACTGCCACCGCTACTTCTTCTGATGCCGTTGCCAGCTTGGTGCCATTGCTTCTCTTCCCTAACTTTTAACGGGTTTTTCAACCTCAATTTGGCCGAGCTAGGCCAGTCTACTTCCAGAAGGGAAGTACAGAGCCCACTTGAACTTTTCCACAGGTAACAAACAATATACATAACAACCAAACATGGAATGCTTCCGTTAATGAACAGGAACCACTTATTAATGATATATTTTCTGCACTTATCAAATTGAGTCCAGATGCAACTGTATACATATAAATACATCTGAGCAATTTATATTCAAATGATCAGAATATTCAATGATTACTGTAGCTTCTTTGGATCCTATTTTCTCAAGAGATTTTAAAGTACTTTGATTTATCCTGAAAAATTTGTTCAAAAGTTAAGGTAGATTGTAGATGAGAGTCTCTTAAGGAAAAAAGTCTGCTTGATATTAAAATTACTTTTAAAGTTTTAATTTTTAGTTTAGTTTTTCTTATAATATATTAAAAGCTACTTAAAATACTTACTTTTTTATTTCTCTTCTCAAGCCCTTAGGAATACTTCTATCTTTTTCCATAGGTACACATATCACCTTTAATACTCTAAATATGATAAACAAATAAAGTAAACAAAATGATATTATTAAAGTGAGTGGAATACCGGCCAATGTGGAAAAGCAAAGTTTGCAATGGAACAGAGGATGATACAGTTAGAAAAAGACAAGAAAGAAGGGTAAGAAATTATTTATTTCTATAGTAAGTAGCTTTTAGAATGGCTAAAATTCTTAATTTCTTCTGGGAGAGTCACAGACATACAGATTGTATGTTAGCAATCACAAATTAAAGTTATGCCGAAACTCTGTCTCGTTTATGGAGAAAGTAATTTGAAGATTTCTGATCCAACAGAACACTTTGTACTGAAAATAGCTTGCTGGAAGTTTTGCACTTTAAATGAGTATTGTCAATTCTGCCAAAACATTTCCTTAATGTTTGCGTGTGGATTGTGATTGAATTTATATTATTAAAATATTACATAAAATTATAGTAATTAATAAACATCAAAGTTTTAAAAATCCTCAAGGTATTTTGACATATGATTTATAAGGAAAGAAAATTACTTATAAACTCAGCAATCAAATTCTCACCATGCCTGTTTATTTTATTATTTCATTAATAAGTAAATGAAAAATATCTTCAGGAAAGATGTGGGATTTTGTGCAATCAACTCCATAATAATTTTCAGAACTGTAATGCAAAGTTATGAATAGAATATTGGTAAATATGAAAGCTGGAAATTCATGCATAGAAAGACTAAATGCAATTTTACTAAATTTTGCTACATTTGACATTTACAAAAAAAACTAAGATTTATTATAAAATAACAAATAAATGTTATCCTCAAAACTGGAACTGCTTGGATTTCAGTAGTAATGGGTTGGCCAAAAAGTTCAATCAGTTTTTAAGTAAAAATAAAAAGACGCATTTTTTTCATTTTCACCAACACTTTTATTGAGCAATGTCTTCAAGGGTTTGTTCCACTACCTTCTGCCATCTTTCTGGTAACTTCATAATTCCATTTTCTCAAAACTTTTTATCATTTTGAGCAAAAAGATGTTCCAGGTGCCTCTGGTGTCTCCCATGGAATTGAAGTTTTTCCATTAATTTTGTAAAGACCGAAATAAATGGAAATCCAAAGGTGTAGTTTCTGGTGAATACGGAGGATGAATCAGAACTTCCCAGGCAAGCTGTAACAGTTTTTGCTTGGTCATCAAAGAAACATGCAGTCTTGCGTGCTTAATGTCTTCCATCTTCAATATTAAATTGGCAACACGAAATTCACTAATTTTGATCAGTTGTTGTTTTAAATGCAAGCTGATACGACAGCTGTCACAATTAAATCTAACAAAATGGTGTCAAATGACGTTAAAGACACATAAGCGCTACTAGAGCCAACATACGTAAAAAAAATGAACAAACTTTTTGGCCAACCCAATACAATGGTAATAGAAGATTTTTTTTTTTCCCTGTACCTCAACAGTACATCAAAGTTATTCATTGTGCCATTTTTGTTCATCACATAATGAAATAAACAAGACTTAAGACATTATTTAGGATGGGTAGATGACAAAAAGTAAAAAAAAAAATTACTCTTTTCCATCTTAATACTTAACAGGCCAATTTGCCATTCAGGAATCAACATTCACCGAGTATCTAACAATAAGAAATATTAATACAGTAAGCTCCCGATTATCCGCAGAATTGGGTGAAACGGCAACTGCGGATAAGCAAATTCCATGGATAATCCGAAATAGGACGAAAATCAACACAAAAATGCTTTTAACACGTTTTATTTACGTGAAAATGGCAATACAACAGTTACAGTATATACATTATAAACAATTATTTTATTTTAAATTATTTATTGATTTTTTAAATTTTATTATTACGGGAAGGCAATCCCATAATTTAGTGTAACCTGCCGACCTAAGCTCCGCCCACAAGATCATTCTTTAAATTGTTTGTCTATAATTGTCTTCACTTACTTTGTTCGCCTCTTTTATTGTTTACCTTATTCTATCATTTATTTTTTTTTTAATTCTGTAATTTATTGTACATTTAAAAAAAATGGAAACAGGAGAGATCCGCGGATAATCCGCAAAGCAGATAAACCGCCCGTGGATAATCGGGAGTTTACAGTATATGATAATTCCTTTTGAAAGCCATTCACTCTAGTTAGGATCTTTAATCTCCAAACCTTCAAGCATTCTAGAACAGCTGCTGTTTTACAATTGTTATTGTTTATTGGCTGAAGTTAACTCAACACACTGAAATTATATTATCATATCCAATTCCTATAATCATATTATAACTAAGTTTCATATTTTTACATCAAGAGTTTCAAGTAATTAAAAATAAAAAAATAAAAAAAACAAATTTTATGTCTAAAGACAAATTTTATTGGGTTCAATTCCTTTCAACATGATGGAGGGAGTTATATTTTCTACAGTTTTCTATCAAAATTGTGGAAGGATTTGGAGTAGGCTGAAAAATTTGGGAACCACTGCTGTAGCACATGTGAGATATCAGGTTACATCTTTCACTATTTGCTTCAGGGCTACATATGACACTACTACTGTCAATTGATAAACCTCAAATATCAGAATACATGTAACAGCTATTGGCTGGATCTAACAGATCTCTCAATAATATTTATAAGCTCATATGGTTCACTGCTAAATAGTACTAATTTGGTAATTAAATTATTATTAATTAATAATTAAAGTAAAACTCAAGCCTTACTTTGGGGTCTCTAAAATGGCCTGTGAGGCTAATGATAATTTTGATGGTGTTTGAAGTGGAGTGGCTGCACCTGGTATTTCTGCCAAATGTACTGCAGGTTTT
>JAFIDM010000001.1:74922300-74937874 GCA_023159025.1 Thereuonema tuberculata | reverse complement strand
ATTATTAATTAGGGTGATGGGAATGAATGGAGTTCATTGGGATTGGGTGTCTAAGGTGGTTAAGGGACCTTTATCGCTGTTGAGGGTGTCTGGGGTTTTCAGAATCCAGTGCATCTCGAAGGTGACATTTTGGAAGAAATCATTTGTGGGTTGGATGATTCTCGCAGCACTCCATGATGGGAGGTGTCCTGTTTCAGTGGTATGGCATGACAGAGCTGTGCTTCTTCTTTTTAGCCGGACGTCATCTTGGTGTTGTTTGAGCCGGATTGTGAAGTTCTTCTTGGTCATCCCAATGTAGGAGGATTCACAGGAAGGTTCGCATAGGATGCAATAGACTCCACTTAAAGAGGAATTGTTTTTTCTGGGTTTATGTTCGGTGAAGGTATTGAGGATATTAGGTGGCGCTTTAATACTGAGATGGATATTGTGTTGGTGGAAAAGTCTCTTAAGGTGGAAAGTGACATGAGGGATGTATGGGATGGAGATGTAGTGGGAGGGCTTGGGATTGGAGGATTGGGTATGGGGTTTGTGGAATCGGTTGAAGCATATGCGGAAAATGCTCTCCATTGTTTCAAGGTGGTAACCATGAATGGTGTCTGTGTTGGTGATGTGTTCTATTTCTTCCTGAAGGTCCATTGGATGGGAGCAGTATCTAAGGGCCCTCAGAAAGAAGTTGTACCAAATGTTATGTTTTTGCATGGTGGGATGAGCGGACGTTTCATGGATATAAATTTCCCTGTCTGTCGGTTTTCTGTGTACAGAAAAATCAAGCTGATTTTTTCCGTTTTTTGACTAGGGTGTCAAAAATGGAACCAATGGAAAACTAGCATTCCTTGACACTCATTCGTGTCACCAAGGCTGTTGTCAACCAAAGCAGTACCACTGCTAGAGATTATCGGTTCTTTTGTGAGCCCTAACTGCTCTGACAATGTCATTCTCCACCATTTAGAGATGTGGTATCTTGTATACAGCAACAAGTTTCTACCCACACCAATACTAGAAGAACTGCAGAAATGGCTTCACTCTCCTAAAACCCCTTATAAGGCCTGCCTTTAACAACCCAGTACAGGAGGCTCATTGGTGCTCAATCTACAGTGTGCCCAAGAGACATGTTTTCGAACAGTCTCGTATTGTGTTTAGTGAGTCCTGCTTCTGCCTTGAAGCAGATGATCATTACATCTGATTATGGATGAGAACTGGTCAGCACTCAAATCCTACTGTACAGCAAAAAGTGCAGGCGGTACTGCACCCACTGATTTGCCTTTTGTGTCACACCTGCCAGGAGCGATTTTCCAACAGGATAATGGGCATCCATACAGTGCAAACTTACCCCAGCATTGCCTCCAATCAATTCAAATCCTTCCTTTACCAGTCAGGTCCCCAGAAGTTTCCCCCATCAAGCATGTCTAGGACATGCTTTGAAGTCAAATGCATCCATCAACAAACATCAGGCATTTGCAGCAACTGTTGCAGTAAGCTTGGTGTGATCTGGTATGTTCGTCATGGTGCTTCAATTTTTATTGTCACAGAGAGCACTTCTACATAAACAAAATCAGTCTAATGATTCAGAACTGAATTAAAAAAAAAATCAAGACTACTATTAATCATTCTTAGCTCAAATGAAATTGTAGTGTGGTTGTTTTTTGCTAATATGGTAAAATTAATGTATTGAAGATTCAATAACTGATTTCCCAATTATAATTTTCAGCTAGTTAACAAATAAACAGATTTTCTTAAAACCTTGATATGGTTAGAGTCATTAAAAAAAACCTTCTATGTAAAAGATTCAAAATTTAAAATTAACGAAAATAGCAATGAAGTATATGCTTAATTAAATGGATTTAACAATGGAAGCTTCTCAAGGAAATTGTCAATAATACAAACTAGTTGACCCGTGCGAATAATTCGCATAAAAAAATCATCTTTGAGAAATAATAAACAACTCCAAAGCTGTCGTCTATGTTAGTTAAACACATTGTCAATAGTTGCCGTCAATATTTTTTGTCATTAGCGGTGAACCGATCTTCAAAATGATATCTCAATCATTGATTTTCATGAAGTATTAAGGGAGATAAAAAAAAAAAAAACACCTTTGAGAAGTAATATGTGAGAAGTTGACAAATTTTTATGTTTTTTATTGGAATAAATCGTTTATTTGTATTAAAATATAAATCGTTGTTTGTTTTTTTTTATCTGTTCTTATTAAATAAACGATGAAATATCATTTTAAAGTGCATTTTTATTCAAAAAAGAATATATTTGAAGTTTACGGCGCTACAGAATTATTTGACATGTTGTTTCGCTTTCGAAAAATAAGCCGCTTCTGTTAAAGCGTGTCTACATTTTTATAAAAAGGTTTTAAAATAAAGTTTTTTAACGAAAACATTAATTTTCAACAATTTGTTTATTTTTCGTCATTAGCGGTGAACGTAATCTTCAAAATGATGTCTCAATCATTGATTTTGATGAAGTATTAAGTGAGATATGGCGTACCCACACAAAAACCCCTTTGAGAAATAATATATAACCCCTTTGAGAAATAATATATAAGGATTAAGGAACCACTTTTTGTATTGTATATTTAATATATTATTTATAATTAACAAAAAGTTTTCAGAAGACAACTTCATATTGAGTAGAATTATTATTTTTTTAATAGTTTCACGATAGGAAAAAATAATAGTAACATACAGTCCAATGTCAGTAAGTCTTATTGTTGAGATTTTTAGTTTAGATTCGTTAGATCAAACAATTACTTCCCTTTATCAATAAAAAAGTTAAAAAAGGAATTTTAAAAACTTTCACTGCTTTCAATTAATTAATTACATTTATCTTATTCAGGGTGTCTACAATCAATCAAATAGTTCTCTGCCAAGGGCAGGTCCTTCACTGCAAACCCAGCATTCTCCAATCTTTTCTATTTTCTGCCTTCCTCTTCGTCTCCACATAAGATGCATTTACCATAATGTTGTCGATCATCTGAAATCTTCTTCTGCCTCGAACTTTTTTACCGTTAACCATTCCTTCCAGTGCATCCTTCATTAGGGAGTTTCTTCTCAGCCAGTGACCCAACCAGTTTCTTTTTCTCTTCCTGATCAGTTTCAGCATTATTCTTTCTTCACCCACTCTTTCTAGCACAGCTTCATTTCTTATTTTGTCTGTCCATTTCACATGCTCCATTCTTCTCCATATCCACATTTCAAATGCTTCTAGTCGTTTCTCTTCACTGCGTCGTAATGTCCATGTTTCTGCCCCATACAATGCCATACTCAACACAAAGCACTTCACTAGTCTCTTCCTTAGTCCTTTTTCCAGAGGTCCGCAGAAGATGCTCCTTTTCCTATTAAAAGCCTCCTTTGCTATTGCTATCCTCCTCTTGACTTCTTGGCAGCAGTTCATATCACCACTTATAGTACACCCTAAGTATTTAAAGTTGTTCACTTGTTCCAATGTCTCATTCCGAATACTTAAGTTTATCTTCTTTATCTTTCTTCCGATAACCATAGTCTTTGTCTTGTTTACATTTATCTTCATTCCATATTGTTCACAGCTATCATTCAGCTGCAGTAGCATATCCCTTAGTATCATCTCCTCTTCTGCTAACAATGCCATATCATCAGCAAATCTTATGCACTTTATTCTTCTTCCTCCTACTATCACCCCTCCCATGTTCTGAAAACAATTCTTCACTAAATCCTCTAAGTAGATATTGAACAGCGTAGGTGATAAAGGGCATCCTTGTCGCACCCCTCTACCTATTCCACTTCCCTCTGACAATTTTTCTCCTATCCTGACTTTGACTCGTTGTTTCATATAAAGATTAGTTATTAGCCTTCTCTCTTTCCAATCCACACCAATTTTCTTCAAGATTTCCATAAGTTTATTCCAATCCACTCTGTCAAAAGCCTTTTCCAGGTCCACAAATACTGCATATACATGTTTATTTTTTTCTAGATATCTTTCGCCGATTGTTCGCAGCAGTCCAATTGCATCTCTCGTACCTTTTCCTTTCCTAAAACCAAATTGCTCTTCTTCCAACTCTCCTTCCACCTTAGAATATAAACATCTGTTCAGTATTCGCAGAAGAATCTTCGCTGAGTGCGATATAAGGCTGATAGTCCTGAACTCATTGCACTTCTTTGCATTATTTTTCTTCGGTATTGGCAGCAATACTGTTTCCATGAAATCATCAGACCATTCACCTTTCTCATATATTTCATTGCATAATGATAGTATTTGCTTCTTGTCTTCACCCAAGCATTTAACTAACTCAATATGTATTCCATCAATTCCTGTTGCTTTCCCATTCTTCATTTCCCTAATCGCTAGCTCAACTTCTTCCCTTAGAATACAACATCCTTTTTCGTCTTCTGATACAGCTGTTTCATCTTCTATAGCTAAGTAATCTGGACGATTCCCTGTCTCATATAATTCTTCTACATACTTCTTCCATCTGTTCAAAATTCCTTGTTTGTCGGTTATTTCATTGCTGATTTCGTTTTCTATCAACCACATGGACTTCTTATTCTTATTTGTGAAATCCAAACATTTTACTTCGCGGTACATTAAATCATATCTTCCTTTTCTCTCTAGATCCTCTACTTCTTCACATTTCTGTTTCATCCAGTCTTCCTTCGCCTTATCAGTTACTCTTCTTAGTTCGTTGTTTAGTTTCTTGTAATTTCTTTTACCTTCTTCTGTGTTGATGTTTTTCCATTTTCTCCTTTCCTCCATCTTCTCCAACATTTTCCCTGTGACCCAAGGTTTCTTATTACTCTTACCTTCTCTGTATCCTACTGTTTCTTCTGCTATTTCCTGTATACAGCTTTTTAGATGAGTCCAGTATTCATTACTATTTTCAGGTGCGGATTCTAAATTAGAGGCCTTCTTTTGAAAATGTTCTTCAAATTTTCTTTTTTCCTCTTCGTTCATAAGTTTTTCTATATCAAACTTCTTCGTCACTTGCCTTCCTCTTATCTTTTTCAGACGAATATCAACTTCGCCTATCAGTAGGACATGATCTGAATTAATATCCGCTCCTGGTAGAGTCTTTGCATTTTTTAAGCAATTTCGATATCTTTCCTGTACGAGTATATAGTCTATCTGATATCTACTGTCATCCCTTGGGCATGTCCACGTGTATCGCCTTCTTTTATGCTGTCGGAATAACTTATTTCCAACAATCATTTCATTCCGTTTACAGAAATTTACCAAAGATTCTCCTCTGTCATTTCTTTTTCCCAGTCCAAATTTTCCAACCGTTTTTCCATCTTGTCCTTCTCCTACTACTGCGTTCCAGTCGCCACATGCACCCTTCTTCTCTTTCTCAACTATTTCTTCTATCTTCTCGTAGTTTTCTTCCACTTTCTCGTTTTCTAATCCACTATGTGGCATGTAAAGTTGCACTAGCACTAAGTCCAATTTTTTACCTTGTAGTCTCACCATTATCATCCGGTCATCTACATAACGCACAGATATCACTTTATCTTTCACACATGGTCCCAGTAGTACACCAACACCATGACTTCCTTTACATTCACTATTTGAATAAAACATTCTAAATTCATCACTCACCAACTCGCCACTATTTCTCTACCTCACTTCTGATATTCCCATCACATCCACTCTGTTTCTTCTTATTTCTTCCTTCAAGTTTTCCAACTTCCCCCCTTGAAGAAGAGTTCTCACATTCCATGATCCAATCCTCAATCTTCTTTTCTTCCGTCGGTTGAGTTGCTTCATAATGTAACCTTCCTCAGTATCCCCCTCCCGGACATCCGAATGGGGGGATGGTTTACGTCCGGAATTTTTTGCCGAGGAAAGATTCATCATGCCATGTTTGCAGTTTTTCTTAAATAAAAAAATTCCCTGATTTTTCCCTGATTTCATGAACAATTTCTTTTAAAATTCCCTGATCTGTTCAACCAAAAAAAACAAAAAAAAAAAAAACCAATCTGTTCAACCAAAAAATTCCCTGATTTTAAGTAATTGCAAAATTCCCTGATAATTCCCTGATTTTTTTCAGAATAACAAAATTCCCTGATAATTCCCGGTTTCCCTGATTTCCCTGATTCTGTAGACACCCTGTTATTTTAAATTTAATTAGTTGAAAATTTATAATCTTCTTGATCAATTACACTCTATCATTAAAAAAATATATATATAAATAATATTTAAGAAAGATTCATTTGAATAATTATTTTCTGATTAACAGAAATTCTGATAATAAACACTCTAATACTACAGTCAAACTTGGATAATTCGAAGTGGAAGCAACCAGAGAAAAAGTTCGAAATATCCAAAAATTCGAATTACATATATTCTCTCAAACAGAAGAGATAAATAAAAAAAGGTTAACTCCATGATCAAAGATTTAACACATAAACTTTATTTAAGAATTTCTGCTAGATTTTTTTTCATTAAATCAAACATTTTTTACTAGCTAAATTATTCATCACTTTTTTTTTTTAAAAAAAAAGGGCGGATATTTTTAATTGCTTCACGATTCCAACCTATCAATTGACACAAAAATAGAAAAACATCCCTCGCTTTTGTTTTCCTTAGAAAGACCGTTAAAATAAATAATGTATCTTAGCTGAGAAAAGTCTCAAAATATTATGGTAAAAATTATTTCTAAGGACAATCGTACGAAAAATTCGAATTATTCAAAATAAAATTCGAATTATTCAAAATAAAATTCGAATTATCCACGATTTTTTAACATTATTTTAATATAGAATTCTAGGGACAGAGCAAAAAATTCGAATTATCCAGAATTTTGAATTAAACAAGTTCGAATTATCCAAGTTTCACTGTATTTTGATAATCCAAGGCATCAAAAATACTGTTTTTATACTACAGATGTTATTTTAAAAACCAGAAACATTTTTTTTATCACCAAGTTGTACCAAGTATGCAAAAAGAAATCAAACATTTCAGAATTGTTTACAGTGTCAATTGGAACTTTTAAAAAGCAATCTAATTTTGTATTAAAACTATTGACAAAAATAAAAATTTAGGCTTAAAAAGGAACACAGACAAGCTGTCAATTTCTGAGTAAAAATGTTTTGATCAAATATAAATGAAGCTATTTTGTCGAATCTGCAGAAAGGTTGTATGTAAGAAAATTTAAAAAGTATTTTTCCAACTATACTTAATGATTTACTAAAACCCCCATTCAAATGAAATATAATTTTATATCCTAAAATTTTTCATTTCATATTAATAATAGTCCAATTTTACTACTATCTTTATTACCAGCTATGCAACAATCTGCTTAATTTATCAAGAATTACTGATTAAATTTTGTTTTTCCTAAATTCTAAATTTCTACATTTTTTTTTTATATATAGTTACTGCATGTTTTCTGTTTATTTTTCAGCTTGCAAAAAATTTAATAAGGAAAAAAGAAATTATGGATTGAAAACTATGAGCAGTATTTGCAAATAACAAAAATAATTTTATTAGCATTTTTTTATAGTTGTTTTTTGTAGTTTTAGAAATTTAATTTAATTTCATAGTGATGTTTATTTTTTTTCCCTTTTATTTCACTTTAATTTATATCACTTGTTCTTTGATGTTTTGTTACGAACAGATTTACGAACCCTATAGCTTTCTTTAGAGGTTTCGTTTAACAGATACAAGCAACTGGAAACTCACAAAGATATTATCCTTTTTGTTCATTTCTAGGAAATATTAATCATAAAACCAGTGATTTTTAAAATTCTTTACAGAAGCCAAAACACATCAATGTTTCTCATGGAATGGCCTAGAGATCTCATATTATCCAGGTCAGTGGCTTTCCTGGATGTAAGAGGAGAAGAAAGTAATCAAAGGGAAATTATGCAAGTAAATACAGTTTTTGAGCATTTATGTAAGTTATGGTGAGAATTTTCTTTTATCTCTAGATTTTCCAGATGTGATGTAGCATTTACTATTAAAATTTCTAAGCTACTCGTTAGAGGATTCTAATTTCACTGCTCCAACATCTCATCAAGCCTTTCAAACCATACTGTCACCATGTATTATATTCATCATACTTTATCTGAATATAAAAAAGGTTTAGTCCTTTAATGCTATTAAAGGAAGTTTTGTTGGTTAAAAAAGTTATATTGCATCTTCAAAAAAAAATAATAATAATAATAAATAACTAAATAAATAACATTAATTGACTAAAATTAATGAACAATAGTATAATGAATATTCAAACCTAAATGCAGTCAACAAAAAAACATCAGAATAGAAATAGAAATTTAGAAGTTGAACTAAAATAGAATGAAGGCCATTTGCATAATAAAAACTTACTAATTTCTGCAAACGACTTCGAATTGTTGCTTTCAAAATTTCTGTGGAAATTGGTTTTTCATTAGGAGGCACTCTGCTTTTCAAAATTCTTATACTCCCAGATGAAATTTTCCTAAAGAAATAACATAAAACTATTATTTTATCTATTTTCAATAGATATATAGAAATTTGTTTTATATATTTTAGAATTTGATACTAGTAAAAGTCACCTACATTAGAAAGAAATATTAATTTTTAAACCTTAACATCTGTCAATATTTAGTTTTGTTTTGTTTTTTATAAACTTCTTGATATCTATAGTGAATTACTTATCATTCTGAAATAACAAATATTTTAGAATTTAATCTCTTTCATAATATATTCATGGAGGCAATAAGAAAAACTACTGTTTGCCATTCAGCTACTAGTACCAGTGCTAGATTATATAAAATAGAGTTCTTAGGACTGCAAACACAACAGGTAAGATAGGGTAACCAAACATCTCCTATTTTAAGGTATTGTCCCATTTTTTTAGTTTGTTTCTCATTATCCCTTAAATATAAATTTTATATCGGATGCATAACTGTCCCATATTTTAATACAATTTCAAGATAACTATTTATCCACATTTCTTAGTTTTATTTTTAGCCATTGAGAACGTGAGAAATTGTGAAGAGATAAACGTATTTTATGTTTAATCAGCTGCATCGAGCGATTATGCAGTGCAATAACTGAATCATTTGTCGAAGGTTTCTGCACTATAAAATTATGAACACATTTTCAACAAAATGTGTACTATGATAGCATTTTAGACTTTAGATTGATTAATTACTATGCACAAGTACATCTTATTCATGTACTTCTATAAGGTTCATTTTAATGCTTGAGTTGTCATTACAATTCAACCTAAAGAAACACTTTCTTTATGCGATTATGTAATTGAAAATAATCATATTTCAAAACAAATTTATGAAACTGTATTATTACTGTAACATTGTAATCAGTATATGAATGGCCATTAAAATTGATCTCTGAAATTTGTTACATATTTGCAAGTATAGGGTAAGTAGGTAATACAAAGAAGAAAATGTTGGTCGATTTTGTAAACTACTTTAAAGGGCCCTGTACTTTTATTTTGAAAATCTGGTCACCCTAGGTAAGATGAGCCCTGAAGTACAACGATTGATACATTTCCACTATTAATGTTGAGATAAGAAAAAGAGGTGGAAAAATACACAGGATCAAAATAAAAGGTCTATAATAATAATTGATACTGACCAATAGTAATCAAAGCTGATTGCTTCAAAATATTTTATTTACTTATTTATTTACTGTTCTTGGCATTCTAATAATGAAGAATGAAAATCATTGCAACATTTCAGATTTTCAAAAACAATGCCTTTTTCATTATCTGACATCTGCAAAATTTTCAGAAGTTTTTAAATAGACCACACATCTTAATTTTTTTTTTTTTTTTTTTTTAAAAAAAATCCACTTAATAAAAAAATGTTTAAAATAAAAAAATGTAGCCTATTTAAAACTGAAAATGCATATAATCTTTAAACGTTTTTTAAACAGTCATTTCATAATGTGTGCAGAGCTGTCTTACTTTTTGGTTCTCCAATAATAAGTTACTAGTTGACCCGTGCGAATAATTCGCAAGAAAAAAAAAAAAACACCTTTGAGAAATAATAAACAACTCCGAAGCTTCGTGCATGTTAGTTAAATACATTGTCAATAGATGGCGCCTTCTCCATTTTTTATAAAAAAGGTTGACCCGTGCGAATAATTCGAATGGTATCTTGATCACTCAGCGAATGATAATGTGGAAATAAATAAATGAACAGATTGTCAATAGTATGTCAAATGCCTTCTACATTTTTATAAAAAGATTTTTAAAATAAAGTTTTTTTTTTACGAAAACATTAATTTTAAACAATTTGTTTATTTTTCGTCGTTAGAGTGAACGTCTTCAAAATGATATCTCAATTATTGATTTTGATGAAGTATTAAGGGAGATAAAAAAAAAAAAAAACACCTTTGAGAAATAATACATGAGAAGTTTACAAATTTTTATGTTTTTTTATTGTAATAAATCGTTTATTTTTATTAAAATATAAATCTTTGTTTTTTTATCAATTATTAAAGAAACGATGAAATATCATTTTAAAGTGCATTTTTAACCAAAAAAGGGTGTATTTGGAGTATACGACGCTAAATGTTCTTTCGGTTTCAAAAGATAAGTCGCTTCGGTTAAAGGGTGTCTACATTTTTATAAAAAGGTTTTTAAAATAAAGTTTTTTAACGAAAACATGAATTTTAAATAATTTCTTTATTTTTCGTCATTAGCGCGGAACGTAATCTTCAAAATGATGTCTCGATTATTGATTTTGATGAAGTATTATGGGAGTTATGGCGTACCGACACTAAAACACCTTTGAGAAATAATAATAAGTTATTAAACATGTGTTGATGTTGCATAAAAAATTGTAAGACCTAAATATTTTATATAATCAATTCCATGACATGGTAAATTTTCCTATACATTGAAATATATGAAAAATATTTTTAAAGATTTTAAAGATTTTTATATCCACAGAATGATCACTTGCATTAGTTTGATCTGAATTCTTAATTAACGTTAAATTCTTATTAATTTACTGAAACACTCAAAACAATTTTTTTTTAAATATTTATTTCAAGATTTCCTCTTTTTTTCCCCTTTAATCTACATTATTAACAAGAAGGTTAAAAGAGAGAATTTATGCCTTGCTTTTTCCATTCTATCTTAATTTATAAGGCAGAAAAAAAAGGGAAATGACATACATATGTAAAGCTTTTAATATATATATATTATATATATTAAAAAAAATATAATTACATGTTGGACAGTTTCGACAGGCAATTTTATACCATGACATCGTCAGCATCAAATCACTCCCAAGGGAGTGATATAAGAATATCGAATATAAGAAACTCTGTGCTTTTGAAAACATTATCAATGCTGAGAATGCCATGGTTTAAAACTGCCTGACGAAACTGTCCAAATGTAATTATACCTTTTTTAACATTTTTTTTAAAAAAAAGCTTTACATATTTGTGAATTGCCTCCTTATTCCATAGCGGTAAATATCAGATTATTTAGTCTTAATTTATAGTAATAAGTAATTACTCATAATTAGCAATCTACAAAATTACATAAAATTTTGTAACTTCAATCAGAATTATACATCATTCTGATATTCTAATTCTTGCCCACAAAGTGTCTTCTTCAAATATTGCGATGATTTTTATAGTTAAATTTGTATTTATTCTATTTATTCTTAGTGTTCTAACAATCATCATTTAATCTATTGTACATTTCAAATTCTACCGTTAACCGTCGATTCTGTTTGTTTGCTTTTAAATTCTTTCCGTTGGCGTGGTACCCATAATTCCCTATAATTTAAAAGCTACAGTTAAAATCAGTTAAAGATCACATGTCAATTAAATCCCCCAATGAATTGTAAAGCACACCAACCAATAGCAATCGCTGAACATAAGGGTATTTAAAGCCATGCTCTCCCGAAAATAAACAGATCCAGTTTAGATCCCAGTTCAGATCCAGCTAGACTCAGTATAACTTCTTTTACGAAACAGAGGTCAAATTAATTCCCCACAATATAAAAAGCTTAACAGGCTATATTTTGCCAAAATAAAGAAAGAAAGAAAAGAAGGTACTGCTAATTTTAAATAATAATTTAATACTTAGAAAATTAGTATCGTTAAAGTTAAAGAAAAATTGTTTGAAAACTGATTATCTTGAAAATTATCATTTGTTTCCAACCTATATCTTGCAATGTGAAGAACCAAAAACAAACAAATGTTTTTATCCGAAGATGAATTACCAACTTTATCAAAATAAGTTAATAAATAAATCCAACTAGATGTATTGCATTAGATTAATTTGCTTACAATATCGTACATCAGTTAAAAAAACTTAATTTATTAAAAATAATAATAATACATACCTATGACAATTGAACAAATATTGAAACATTTCATTTAATTTTTGTCTCTTAGCATTTGAAACATTAATATTCTTGTCTACATCATCCAAGGAAGCATTGCCAAGACCACTGATTTCAAATCTATCAGATAATGTTTCATTGTGATTGAGAACAGATGCACAATCAGAAGCCTTTTCCAAATCTGAAATAATATCACCTTTGTTTTCTTTCAGTTTTCTCTGATTTGCAGAAGAACAGCAAAGCCCAACATCCTTGCTTCCAATTAATAATGCAGTTTTGGGATTGAGCAGACCCACACTATTGGAATTTTCATCAATAATTCTTGATTCTAGGTCAGGAGAAGAACCGTGAATTACATTTTCATTTGGAACTGAGGTACATGACTTATCTTTAATTTTTTGATCACCCCTAGTAATTGAATGATTGGATTTTGATGGTGGAACGCCACAATATGCACTCTTTTTGTCTTCAAAAACCTGAAGGAAATGTAAGAAACAGTAAGACATTAATTTTTAAATCATCATTAAAGGGTCAATCCATATCAAACGGTCCAGAAAACATTAAATTGGTTGCTCGACCATTTTTAAAAAAATTGATTTTTTTTTTTTTTACTGTTGTTACCCCTATGCATGAGTACTTCAAAACAGGCATTATTCTTTTTTTATTTGACTTCGTTTAAAAATGGCGTTCATTTTTGTTTTATGGTTTCCGGCATTTTTGGCCTTTGCAGACAGTTGCGATAAATTTGATGACTCACCTAAGAAAAATGATAGAAAGCTGTGGTAAAAACATTATTTTCAGCACATTTCAAGCTACATTTTATGTCCTATACTTTTTTACCATATCTCTAATACAAATGGCTGAAATTTTGAACCAAAACTGATATTCGCTTCTGAACAAAAATCAAAGTTACGGGGGGTTTTTTGAGCAGGAAGGGTTAAGCAAAAAATATTTCAGCCCTGTTACTGGCTTCCTAATTTAGTTATAGCTCTTGAAAAATGCTCGTTTTTCATTTTTTTTTCAAAGTTTGAGCCCCAATATCTCTTGTGGGGGACTTAATAAACATTTGATATTTACAGTATCAAGAGAACTTTATTAGAGGTACCTGTGAAAAAAATTTTGAGTTTGATAATTGAGTTAGATACACGCAACACTATCACTTAGTTGAAAATGCAGATGTACAATCTTGTTGATACATGATCTTCAAATTGTTCTGATTTTGATGTCATATAACATCTAATATTTTAACATTTAATAATAGCATGTTTAGTCCAACAGACGGTACTTCCCGATCTTGTTTGCTTAAGAATTACGGAAAACACGAGATCTGCCCACTAGCCTCTTCAGGTGGTGTCAAGAAATTTAGTACTTTGAATGTCTGTCACTAGGAAAATGCTACCTAATGAATTTATTGTTTGTTTATTGACTGTTTTCAACTTATGAAAAGTATATTAAAATATACCAAAAGTCTCATGCATTTCCTCGTATTATAATTCATTTAAATATTTCAATTAAATGTAAACATAAATATATATGAAACATTAATGCATTTTTTATTTGTTTTTGATTTTTGTGATTAGCAAATAAAATAAATGAAAAATATGCATTTGTGCTGTTTGGATTATTAATTCGTTAATGTAATGTTGAATTTTAAATTTAAAATGGATTGTCTTATATAAATATATTGACAAATCCTGGTTTTTTTTTTTTTTTTTTGTATTTAGTTTTAAGTAATTAATGTCAAGTAATAATTCCGAATTCAGTACTTGGCTTCATTTTGTAAAAATATATCATTTAAATATTTCTCCGACCCTTTCATTGAATTATACATTATACATTGGAATTATACACTAGGATTGCTGTTCTCAAGTATTATCAGAGGAATCGTCCAGGGGCACAACATCTTCAATTTCGCTGTTATCTTCATAATTTTCCGACGCAGAATATCGCAGTGAGATTATGCAAGGTTCCACTCTTTCATCAACTATTCAAAAATGAAAAACGAGCATTTTTCAAGAGCTATAACTAAATTAGGAAGCCAGTAACAGAGCTGAAATATTTTCTGCTTAAACTTTGGATGCACATCTTTTCTCTAAAAAATGTATAGCTTTTCTATTTCATTCCTTCCTGCTCAAAAAAACCCTGTAACTTTGATTTTTCTTCAAAAGCGAATATCAGTTTTGGTTCTAAATTTCAGCCATTTGCATTAGAGATATGGTTAAAAAAGTATAGGACATAAAATATAGCTTGAAATGTGTGACCGTTTGGTATGGATTAACCCTTGGAAGACTCTTGCTGAACAAAAGTACAAAAAAAAAAGGGCATATATGAGGGGTACTTAGAAGGTAAGCGAATACATTTATTTTCTTGACACAAATTTTGTTGGATAAAAATAACATTTTGGTTCCTTGCTCAATGATAGCCTTGCTCAAAAGAAAGTTTCTGTGAGCAACGAGAATCCCAACAGAGTGCAGTATCTAAGTTTCTTTTGGCAGGAAATGAATCAGCCACTACTAACTTAACAAAGGTGCTTAACAAATGTCTTTGGAAACAATGGTTAAAAACAACTTTAACTATTAGGCAAAACAACTGGCATCATTGGAACAAAGACAGTAATGTGCCTGATCTCTGCAATTGGGTTGCCCATCAACAGATGTGATATCTACGACAATGCAAAAAAACCTGACAATCTTATTCAAAACAATCATGGCATCATAAGCAAGGACCTCACCATTATACTCAGTATTGGTAAGGGAAGTGCAAGCATAATCATTCACCAGTTCGGATATCCAAAGATAAGCTGATGGATCTTACAAAGTTGATGGATCCCCTCATCGAATATCACAGTTGATATTAACCTCAGATAAGGTTGAAACGTCCTACCTCTCTTTTAAAATACGATGATAAGTTACATTAGTAATTTTGACCAATTTGTATCATTTGGGATATTTATTTACTTTTTAGTATGGATAAATGGATTTTAAATTAATTACAGAAATACTTCAAAAATGCAAAAGATAAAGAAAAATTCCGATCAGTTCCATTCAGTAATATTGTCAATTGAAATTTTAAACAGATTTTAATTTGTAATGCTGTAGTTATTTTTTTTAAGTGTAATTTTGTTATTATAGTCTACAAACTGGGCTAGGTATTAACAAAATAAATAAATTTATAAGTAACTAAATCTAAATAATTAAAAATTTAAAGTTTAAAACTTTACTTACAGATTTCATTTCTTCTTTATAAACCTATATTAAAAATAATGATAAATTAAATAATTT
>JAFIDM010000001.1:74892140-74917300 GCA_023159025.1 Thereuonema tuberculata | reverse complement strand
TTTATATTTTGTATCATTTGAGATTCCTGAAGAAGTCCTATCATAAGGACGAAATATAGAATGTCGAGTAAAAGGAGTTGTAAGATTTATCAAGTCTATTTTCTATATATGGTAAGAAGAATTATGAGAATATGATAAATGTTTCACTGCTTGCCTAAGCACCTTTTAAATTATCAATAAAAATTGTACAAAGTCATTGCTAAATTTTCGTCTGACATAATACTATTAAAATGATTTATCATATCAACAAAACAAAAATGAAAGAAAATAAAGGGGAAACCTTCTTCTAAGCTGGAGAGAATTCACGAACATTAGCTAGTTAATTGGTTAAGTGGATTTTATGGAAGCCATAATTAGCCAGGAAAGGCTAAACAATGAAAACTAAATAAATGAAGACTACATATATAACATCAAAAATATAAAGCAGAGCAATGGAGGAGAACAATGTGATGTGGGTTCTTTGATCATACAAGTATTTCAGTGTGTGATTTTTACTGGCACAATAACAACTGAGGCTAAGCTACACCAGGAACAAGATATGAAATTGAGAAAGGAAGGTCACTGAAAGGAAGGCTAAGACAAGCAGAAGAAGAAGTAAACATCCAAGCCAACATTGGGATATAAATCTTGGTTCGGAAGAATCAGCTCTTTGGAGGCTATTATCTTGACAAACGAGGAAACATTATTTTAAGGCAAATGGACAAACATAAAGAACATGAAAAGAAAACACAACTAGAACATAGTCAGAAAACATGAGGTAAAAATCATAGAACGTAACAAATTAAAAAATCTAAAGCAGAACAGGAAAGGAGAATAGATCAGTATATAGGATTAGAGAAAGTAGAATAAAAAAAATAAAGTCAGAAAATACAACAGAAAGAATTAAACACAGGACAAAACACTGATTTCCATTAATTAATAGAAAAATCACAACAACTAAAAAAAAAAAAAATGCATGATTGTGCTGTTGAAAACTTGTAGAATATTGCACGCTAGCTTACGACCCAAAAACATTTTGTATGAAACACTGATTTCTTCCAAAGATCATCACAATACAGAACCAAGTCAAAAACAAGTGTTCAAATCAAATAGCGAAAATACCTCAATATTGGATGTGGTCGCCCTAACAGAAATGCAGGCCTCACAGCGATGTTTCATACTGCTGAGGATGGTGTTCAGGAACTCAGTAAGTAGCAGCAACCACTGTTATTTGAAAGCTCCTCTAAGCCCTTCTGATCTTGGGGACAAGGTTGAGGGCAGCAACACATCTCCCAAGAACATTCCAGACATGAGAGGTAGGATTAGGGTTACGAAACCTGGCTGCTAATTCATACATACAAAGGTCTCCTTTTGAAGGTGTGGGGGATGTTTTCCTGGCACATGTTGGGTCCACTGATACCTCTAGAGGAGCATCAGGATGTTAGAGCGTACCTAAACATCGTAGCTGACCAAGTGCAACCGTACATTCTAACTGTTTATCCTAATGCAGATGACTACTTCCAGCAGAATAATGCACAAGCCCGCATCACTATGGGATGGTTTGAGGAACATGACGATGACTTTTCCTTGCTGCAGTGGCCCGCTCAGTCTGGGGATCTCAGCCCAACTGAAAATTTGTGGGATCAGCTGGAACGGGCTGTTCACTCCAGGCCTACATCTCCAACAAAAGTTCAGGAACTGCGTGACACTCTCAGTCTGCATGGTACACAATACCTCAACAAATTTTCAGCATCTTGTGGAATCCCTGCCTCGATGAATTCAGGCTGTTTTGAGGGCTAAAGGAGGCCCAACACGCTATTAGGTAGGTGTACCTAATAAAGTGGCCAGACAGTGTATTAATATATATATAAAATGTGATATTCGTGTAACATGCATAAATACAATAAAGTTTAATTGATAAATTACGCACAGTAAGACATTACCAACATTAATTAAGGTAATAAAAAAATCTATATGATGGTGATGTGATGATAGCACAGTGCCGACAATGAGGAGATGAAGAGGGATGATGGTTTGAAGCTCTGCTTGACAAATGACCTTCTGGCAAAATGAGAGAAGGATCATCAGGATTATCTTCTTCAGAAGGTGGAAAAGGCTGAGCAGCCGAAAATGATGATGTTGATGGCTGAGGGTCTTCAATAGTGGACACTTTTTTCCTCGACCTTGTGGAAGAACATCATGATAAGGAGTTGTTGCTTTTGCCTTTTTAATTCATTAAACACTTGTTGGAGAGGTTGCAAGGCTTCCATTATTATACATGTAACTTAAATGCTATGTTCCATTATATGATCATAATCCATTAATTTTTTTCCTTTGAGTTTTGTGCCTTCCAAAATTCTTCGTCAAATTTTTCCAATGTTTAGTTTGAGGGTTCTACTTCAATTTCTTCTTCTTCCTGATCTTTTTTATATGTTCTTTCACATTTACATCTATCACGTCGATGAATCCCTCGCCGTCAACTACTATTGCTATTCAAATGATCTTCTTTATTTTTCCATCGATCCTTGGGAGCCTTTGAAATTATAGATGGATCCACTCCACAATTCTTCCAGCATGTCAGTTTCTGGCTTTAATTCATCCATTGGATTTCCAGCAGTCCTTATCTGGAAGATTAGGGTCGACATCAATGCTTGTTCAAATCATCTCGAAGATCTAGCGAGTGTTTGAGGCCTTGACACCTAATGAAATCCTGGTCAAGTGGCTGAAGCAGTGAGATTATGTTTGGTGGCCAAAATATCATCTGAAAATTTTCATCCTTGATGCTGATGGACATTGACAACCCTGACTTCTCTAAATATTCTTTGTCTTGACAGATGAAGCATTGATGGAACCATTCAGTGAACAACACTGCTGTAATCCACACTAGTTGAGGTTATGTTGCCAGAAGACATGCAGACATTTTATGCTTTTGTTCTTGAGGGTGCAAGGATTCTTTGCATGTTAAACACTGCTAGGATTTACTATATGTCCTTCTGCGTTGTCACGTAGTACCAGCACCAGTCTATCCTTCCATGCTTTAAATGCTTGCGCCTATTTTGCACTTTTGTGAATATATGTCTTGTTGGGCATTTTCTTCCAAAACACGCCTGTTTTGTCATAGTTGAAGACTTGCCTAGGACCATATTTTCCCTCCTTGATATTGTTTTTTAACTAGGCTGGAAATGTAGCAGCTGCTTCCTCATTGGCCGATGCAGCTTCTATGATTTTAATGTTTTTGAGATTAAACCTGTTCCTAAACCTACGCAGCCATCCTCTGCATGCTATAAATGGCTTGGCTTCCATTTCTGTTCCATCTTTCTTTTGAAAGTCCTTGTGTAGGCTTAAGGCTTTCTGTTGCAGCATGCTGCCATCAATGGGTACTCTTTTTCTTTTTTCATCTTTCATTCAGAAATTTAAGGCTTTTTCCAACTTCTTTAACTCTTTACTAGCGCTATAGCAATAACCTTTGCAGTTTGTGGTGCAACAGAAAACCTAGCACAAAATTTTTCTTTGTTCTTCATCACTATAACTTAATAGCTGATAAAAAGATCAAGGTTGATGGTTGGGCTGTAATCCTCTTTTTGAGCCTTAAGAAAGTAAATTTCACTCTGATAAGTCTTGATATGATATCAGAGTCCTTTCAATTCATATAGGCAATGGAAATTTCTGTAAATTCTTTCACTTTCAAGCATTTAAGCTTCAGATTAGTTTCCTTTTCATTACAATTATATATTTTGGATTTTACAAATAATTGCCCAAAAAGGTAAATTTATATAAAATAATTTCATATACTAAATATAATGTCAAAATTTATTGTAAAATTCAGGATACTTATATCTTTTAGAACTGCCTAACGAACAATACAAATATTGAAAAGACAAACTCTATAGAAAGGTTAACAACTATTAATTATTTCAATTTATCAAAATCTATTGTTTATAGATATCAATGGAAAAGTAATGAATGGCTTTACTATAAATTAATTTGTTTTGTCATCATCTGCAAAACTACACCAAAACACAGGAACAACAAAAATTTTTGAGGATGATTGTAAATGTTGTAGTGTTTCCTTTTACTTCAATTATTTAATGGTATCAGAATAACAAAAAGTAGCTTCTATTTGATACCTTATCCCTAAAAGACCATGTACATCTTACAAAAACGTAACAGTGTCAAATTAAAACCTCAGTATCCCTGCTTGCATTGTCATTCAAGTGTAGCATCACCCACATTGCTTACCCAAAACTGAACATATGTTTCAATGTTATATCCAACATTAAAACATATGATCAGTTTTGTGAAGGAATGTGGGCAATGTGATACTTGAATGACAATGTAACACGAAGGAGAAATATTAAGGTTTAAATTAATAATTTATGTTAGAGCACTATATCAAATCACATTCCCTATAAGAACAAAAAAAAATACATCTCCGCTATTTGGAAGAATAGACAAAAAAAGAAGAAAAAAACAAAAAAATAACTAAATGAAGAGTCACTTTTCATTTAAGCCTGTATAATCCTAATCTCATCGAATAATGAAAATGATTGAAAAATTCTTTGCTAATTAGAAAGTTGTAAAAGACCTGTGATTTATGCAAATAATTAGATTATATAATATGACGAATAGAGGGTGTTTAATGTAAACACAATTAAAGAGAAATTGATATCTGATATTGTAAGAAACAAATAAGAAATCAAAAACTGAAAAAAAAAAAAAAAAAAATGAAATAAAAATAATTAAAAATAAACAACTTGAAATATCACTAGCCTTTATTTTTATATAACTTTGTAAAACTTTGACTATGGATATAACTAGCTGGGTATCGTCGCTTCGCTCCGGAACCTTTGCATATATAGCATTAAAAAAAAAAACTATTTTTTTAGCAAATTAATATTTAGATCGAAGTATATACGACTTCCCAGCCCGTTGTGGCCTTCTCCGCTTAACTCGGGTGTATTGCGAGTTGGCGCCACACACCTGGGGTTGCACCACATTTTTGCATGTATCTTGCAAACGAAGAAACATTTGTGAATGACTGATATATAGTTTGATAGAACTTTGAAATACCAACATTTTCTCATAACGTTCTCTTCCAACTTTTATACTTTTCGTTTAAATTGAGAAAAAGTCAAAATTTGACCCTTTAAAAGGCAACATCTTAGAAACCAAAAAAATTTTTTGAAAGATTTTTGTAGCATTTTGTTTGTCTTAAAAAGATCTACATTTTATCCATTTGCATGACCAACCTTATCTCTTATAGTTTGATCACAAAATTGGATAAACTTAAAGTCTTATGACAGAAGACAGACAGAATAACATTTTTATAAAATATAATTTGAACATCCCACTCCCTTTGATTATATCTACACAGGCAGTGAACAATTACAATAAATGGCAGCCAAAACAAATTAACAAGGAGAGGACACACCCTGTATCTTACCAAAATCAATGCCCTTTTGTGAGATGAAAGTATTCACGAAGTACTTCGAAAATATATGTGGGTTTCGGAGCCAATCCTCTATGGATATCTAACATTGTTTTCACAGATTTTCAAGTAATCGCTTATAAGGTCATTGTTGTCGCATAACAAAGGAAGCATTGGCATGGTGCAACAGTTAATCATTGGCCTTCAGATCTCAGGTGAGCGAGTTCCAGTTGGCTGGGGGGAAATATGATTTTTTTTTTTTTTTTTTTTAAATTCCATTTTTTTCTTTTTCCTTTTTTTTTATTCTTTATGATAATATTCTCTTTTTTTTGTTCTGGTTATATTGTGAATATCAGACAGAAAACTAACATATGATTAGAAATAAATAATATTTTCCAAACTTTATACATATGTTTCAATACCAGAATATGATTTTGCTTGAAATCATCTGCTTTATTATGCTCAACAATATTTCATTCTTTCAGCAAGCAACTTCTTTAGGTTATATGTGAGGAAAAGAAAAGCTTTCTACTTCCTCTAAGGCTCCATAATTCGTTATGAATAGAAATTTGAAACTTAAATTTATAATAATAATATAATAACTGACCTTGTGCTTAATTAATATAAAATTTTGTTCAAATTTAATCTTTAATAATATAATGATTAATTAACATAAAACTTTGCTCAATAATAAAAATCAACAAACATTCCTCTGGTAATGATTGTTCAAATGACACAAACTTAATTCAATTTATGAAGTCACAATAATTTCCTTTATTTAAATTTAACAAACTACACAAACTTTGTTCAAATTAAGATGCCACAATTATTTTCTTTTGTTTTCCATGCGATTTTTTTTATATATCTTATATTTTTTTTATAAAAAGAGAAGACGTTTTCTTCTTGAAAATTTGCTTTTTTGATATTAATGTAGTTTACATATTAATTTTGGTATGATGTTGAAAATAATTTTTTTTTAGTTTATAAAAAGTTAAAATACTTAGCATGAAGCTTTCGGGTTCCTGTGCAGCAGCCCCTCATCAACATTTGTAAAAATTTTGTTTGTTTGTTTTTAAAATATTTTGCATTTTCAAATTAATTAAAGGAAGAAAGATGAATGAAATCTATTTCTGGCAATTAAACAGACTACACTATCTCCCTCTTCTGAAGCAGTATTGAAAAATGAACAAATGATTATAAGATCACAAAGACCATAAAAGATGAAGTTCAAATGAAAACATGTCAAAAAGAAAAGGAAAAAAATGTTTCAAAGAGAGACATTGACCTAATGATTATTAGAGATCAGTAACTACCAAAAAGATAATAAAAAAGTATCAAATCAGGAGAAGCAAAACAAAAAAAAAACAAAAAAATATGAAATCTTAACTAGGATATTATAAATCTGTTTGTGCAGCAATGATCTTCCATGGGAAAGATAAAACAAATACACAGATCCAAAGTATTAGCCACACATAAAAAGTAGAAGTTAAACATCTACAATGAAAATTCAAATTATAGGAGGATAATTTTTAAATACATTAACTCAATAGCTGCAGAAGCTGTAAAATGGACTGACTACTCGGAGAAGTAGATAAACATAACTACTCCAAATTTTCCATCAGGAGTGTATAAAATCTGATGAAAAACTTCAGTCAGTAAGAAATATGTTAGCACAGAATATCATGCCCCCTGCTCTTAGATTTAGACATTTTTATATTTTTCTTCCAGTTTTAAATATAATTGTAATTTGTTACGAATCTGTCAGGTGTTTGAGAAATTTTCATTGCTTGAATGCTCTCCAATAGATGTGATAATCCCCCCCCCCTCATAATTCAATTAGATACATGTCTCCCAACTTTCACTTTATGAATTCCTCAGGTTATATGACTCAAAGTAAATGTTAAAAGGCTTACCCTTAGTAGCAGAGGTACTGGTATCGACTTATTTATGGCTTCTAAGACTGCTATTATCTTTGTAATGAAGGAACAGTAATCCTTTTTAATGAGAATGGGATGTTTTGAGTTCTTTGATGATAATATAGCTTGAATCTCCTCTTTTATAACCTATTCAAAGGAAAAAACAAAAATATTTTTTTATTTATTCTTTTAATATAAAATGAATATCTAGTAAGTCTGAGATTCACTTAGAAATCAGTTTCATCAAAAAACTAATGTAGCTAAATCAATGTTACAATATTTCTAACAAATAAAATCACAGTTGAGAAAAGCCTGCCTGCAGGTTGAAACATCCTGACATTTTGTAATGTTTTTTATACGATGCAAATTACATAAGTAATTTTAGTATTCATATATTTTATATGAATCTCGCCAATTCTTTGGAAATAGAACCTTGTATCATATAATAGTAGCTGAAGTAATGGTGCAGATTTCCTACTTAAAACTGTGGATCTGTATTGCACAATAAAGTTGCAATGTCTAAGAGGATAAGGAATACAGGAGCAAAGATGAACTCTCTTAAGTCCTCAGAGCATAATATCATAATACCATTCAGAAGCCCTATGGCCTTACAAAAGATCAATAGGACTTTGTCAGAGATAAATTATATTAAGAGAAAGCTTAATCAGATCAACCAACTGGCAATGTCACTTTAAGTGACCGATTCCAATGTTTACTTTATTCCTGCACATTAGCTATTTTATTCAGAACTTTGAAGGGTATAATATTACAACATTGAAGAAAAGTCATTATTTCATTTTTCCTTTATGGGAAATAGCACTTTTACATTGAAACACCAGTTTGGTACAATAATGATGGAGGAATAAAATGGCATTAGCTGTAGTAAAAGAAACTGTCTACGTTGTGCAGTACTGGTAGGCACAATGCTACAGAAAAAGTATGAAGCAGCTAGTTTAAGAGAAACTAAAATTCATTCAAATATTAGTTTTAATTTAGTCTTATTTGCTGACTGCGTTGCAATTCTCTTCTTAGCCTTGGGATACGAAAGAGAGTATTTGACACAAATGATCTGGATCTCTTTTTCTTCCTTACAGCAAGGACAATCCCGAGAGTAAACAGGATGGTCGAAGCAATTAGCACACTTAATAAATACAGAGATCTGTACCGTGTGAACATTCTCCACATTTGGGACTGGCTGGTGCAGCTTAGCCTCAGATGCTTTTGTGCCATTAAAAATCAACAAATTAAAATTTAGGACAGGTTGTCTTGCCTCTACATGCAGCTGATCCATGACCTTATATCTGGCAATTGTAACACAGCAATGGGTTAGGAATATGTCAGATATCCAGCTTTCACTGAATTAGGTATGTTGAAGAATCAAAAATTAAAATTATTGTGCGAGTTGTTATTTCTTTATTGTCCCAGCAAATGCTTATGCATTTTACCTCAGTCACATCCTGATATTAGAAGCCTTCAAGCAGTTCCTCATCACTTACGCCATCCAGATCCTCCTCAACTGATACCTTTTGAAGAATTCAGTATCCTATGCTTCGTAGCAGATATGTTGATGTTAGCTAATGTTGTCATTTACTCATGAAGATGGTAATTCAAGCAGCAAATCCCCAGATCTGAGCTTCTTGATTGCTTTAATTGTTGATGTAACTCCAAGTAGAGCGTGGAAATTAAAAATGGTGACAAGGATGCCAATGATTTGTCAGTTAAGGAGTGCAGCATGATAAACATAGGTGTAGAGATTGTTTGTTCAATAGTTCAATGATTGATTCCAATGGGAATTGGTTCCCAGTTGTAAAATTTGAAGAATCCATAAGACAAAAAAATTCAGAGGTTTTGTTCCTCAGCCACCACAGATTTTAACAACAAGACATCACCACTCACAAAAAAATTTCAACGCAATGCCAGGGATACACAAGAAACTATATCCGAACAGAAAGGAAAGATACGAGATTCCTTCAGACTACGTAGTTGATCCTAGCCAATACCTACCTATTACCAAGGTAGCAGGAGGTGATCAGTCAACTGATTTAAGGGGTGGAGCCATCCTGATACCTCTCATTTACCAGAAGCAGAGGCCAAAGCAGCATGTCAGGACCCCCACCTCTTTCTCAGAACATAGATCTCCATGCACAGCAAACACATGGGAGGGCATTTAGGACCCATGGAGGCTACCCTGTGGAAAAAGGAACCTTCCAAGGGTGGTCCCCTCATCACAGGAACCTGAACCAAGGGGATTAGTAAAGCTTTCTGTCTTTGAAAAGAATTTATGCATCTCACATATAACATTTTTTTTCCAACTAAACATATTTCTTGTGATATATATATTATGTTTAAAAAAAAAAATATATTGATGCATTTTAGATTGCACAACTAGATCACTTTTATATGCTTTATTTCTTCTGCCTTCATCAAGTCAACACAGCCCTTGGAGAAGGCATTGCTTCGAAGTTATCAGAACATGCAGCACTTGGGCACATCAGCTTCACTTCATCCTAGCATAAGCTCAACCACACCATGGGTTATAAAAATCCTTTATTCTCTTTTATTATTTTTAGGGAGCCATTTTTATTTACATATTTGAACTTGTCTTTTTATGTTTTTTTTTTGTATATATATACAAAGGGTGATTCAAAATTCCCTGTACAAACTTTAAAGGTAGGTCAGGAATACAAAAACGAACCGTTTTCATAGTGGAACGTATGTCCGCAAACACCACCCAAATGTGCTAGAAGGTACCTTAAGGCTTCAGAAATAAAAGACAACTAGTAAGGTAGACAACACGTTTATTGGACCTATGTTTACAATGACAGTAAGGTGTACACTTACAGGTTCAATCATGCCTGTTTCCGTCGAATGATCCAGTTTCACACAATCTCTGGTGCAAATATGCAAACATTTGATGATTGCACGCATGTCTGTTGGGGAACCATTCATGATACAATCGTACAGCAGCTCATCCATTTCCATTCGCTGTCCCAAGGCTACATTTATATCTGCTCTGTCAGCATTAGTGAAGCAATACATCCTACTTATACAAATTCAACAAATCAAATGAAGATGGCTCATACTGCCCAACTAATCTGCTGCCAAACAGCACTCTCTACCACATTTGGGTGGCGTTTGCGGACATAGTGCATTTTCACTATGAGTACGGTTGTTTTTGTATTCCTGATGCATCGTTAAAGCTTGTATAGGAATTCTGAATCACCCTATATATAATGTTTTTGTTTCACAGGTATAAAATAAGTGGACAGAAATACAGAATATGAAAAATTCTTCCACACATCACACTAGTATTTAAAAGGTTTATTAAATACTAAAAGACAAATTTTCAGGAATTGTACACATTCCCTTTTTCAAGCCAAGAAGCAAAAATTAGAATAAATTAACAAACAAAAACGGGTAGAATAGCATAACAATATTCAAAGGCATGAAACATCAACAAATTCAATTGTTGTTACAATAATAAGTTAGCGTAAATAAAAGTTAATTGTATTAATAAAAATTAACAATAATTACTAATTAATCAATCAAATATATTATTAATAATTTAAAACTTCAAAAGTTGCTATTTTTATGGCATCAAAACTTATATAATCCTTAATAAGCATAATAATATTATGATCTACGAAGGCTCCTTCATATCTATTGAAGTTCTTACTTTTAGAATTTTTAATAATGCAACTTTCTAAAATTTTTCTAAATTTTAATTGAGTTTCTTTATACAGAATTTTTACATTTCTGTCCATTACATGCCCTTTCTGTACAATTCCTGAAAATTTGTCTTTTAGTATTTAATTAACCTTTTAAATACTAGTGATGTGTGGAAGAGTTTTTCATATTTGTCTAACATATTAGAGACGGAAAGAAAGAAGATCATTGAAGAAATACAGAATTTTTAAAGTAATTCAAATACAGGAAAAAAAAAATCCAAAATTGCTTCAGAATTGTGTCAGTTGACATCTGAATTGTCAGACACATGGATTGTCAAAATACTTAAAATAATTTTTCCATCATATTTTAAACTGGCTTAAAGTATCTGGCATTGCCGGGGAGGGGTGGGCATTGGGGAGGGTAGTGAGTCCTGGTTTCCTGTAGCCTATATTTTCCACTGGATCCTAGAGATTAACAGAATTTAGATATACCCAGAATTTAGTGCAGATCTGTTTAAGCATTCAGCAGTTATTATCATCACAATGTGTTAAGGGGATGAAATCAGGGGGAGAAGGTGATGTGACCAGATTCCAAGGTAGCTTCTATTTTCCGCAGGTTAATAGAACATTTCGAAACATTCCCAATTCGTACAAAAACCATGTTATAGGTATAGTTATATTAATATCAAGATTGGAATATATGAATTCCCTCGTCTTTCTCCCCTTCTCCACAACTCTATCATATCAAACCTTCCCCAGTTGGTAAACAATCATGTGATCAGTACAAATTAACATTATATTCTTATTGAGCAATACGAAAACCACATAGAAGTATCATTCAACAATATTTGCCCAATCCCCATAATTTTGACAAAGAACACTCATGGCAACTTTTCGCTTTTCCATCTCTAGCAGTTTGGAGATACACAAACCCTTCAAACAGATTGCTTTACCCTGTTTGCATCTTTTAGAATCCATATACCAAAAATTCGTCTAATACATATCATTTCGACTTTGACAGAGAACACTCATGTCAAATTTTGTGTTCACTAAGGATAGGATGCAAGAGATTTATGCACAAAAACATTTTAGTTCTTGTTTTTGCAAGAGTACATAAATTAAAAACAAAAATAAATAAACTGACAATTATTAAAATTTCCAAAACCATTTGTATACATTTGTTTTTTGTTTATAAAAAAACCTTTATAAACAAACAATTACAGATATGATTTTTAGTTTCTAAATAGTTAGACAGTCAAAGAATTTTTTTTTTTTTTTTTGCATTTATTTTATAATACTATGCACTTTTCATATATTTTTAAAATTTATACAAAAAAAATGGAATTGAATAAAATAATAAATAATAATTACCTTAATTTCGATCTTTGAAAAGCACTTCATTTTTAAAATATTGTCAGATCCAAGGCGATTAAAAACTGTTTTAGCCATTGAAAAATTATTATCAATACAGCAAACAAAGACAGCCTGCAAATGTAAAACAACAAACAGGACATTTAATCTTATGATTACAACATTTAATTTTTCTTGAATTACTTTTCCTTTCATTATATCATACAATATGACTTTAATCCATCTATGCTAATTAAATGATAAAAAGAGCAATTCTATTCATTTCTATACCATCACTGATTCAATCAGTTTCATTATTATTACTATTATTATTATTATTATCATCATCAAATACGCAACGCTTCTCATTATTATCGTTTAAGTTTTGATAGTGAAAATAAATTTTAAAATTAAAGAACTCCCTGCTTTTTTTATAAAAAATAAGATTTGAAGTGGAAGAAATTTCTACAATGTAAGTGTGAAGTGCTTTGTGAAGATTTGTGTGCTTGGAGAGTACAATCTGGCCTAAAAAATACCCATTGACACTTTTTGCTTTGAACCAATTACTGCAGCTGATTAAACTTAAATCAATAAGATAATTTATTATCTTAATTCATCCCTTGATTGTTAACCAACAACATATCTAATTAATTTCCATTACTTGGGATATTATAATTTTAAATGCTTCCAAAATTTCATCTATCCTATTATAGTATAAAATGGGATGAATGTTTAAATAAACAAATGACTGTATAATTATTTTATTTAAGTGATATTTTTATTCATTAATGACAAACTTTAAAGTTATATGAGAAAAAAAGCAAAAAAAAGCAAAAAACAAAATTACATATCCTTATTATAAAATAGAAGCAATCATATTTAAATAAAATCAATTTCTTCAGCTTTTGAATTACTGAAAGTTAATTTTGCAATCTGTAATTCGTGGAGTTCTGTAAGCCAGTAAGAGATAAAGCTTGTAAATTCACCCTTGAATATAGCAGACAAAAGTCTTTGAAGAAGAATGCAAAGTGGAGGTGTGAGTAAGAGAATAAAACAAAAAAACTCATAATAAATTGTTCATATCTCCATCATGGAAAAAAAAAGAAAAAGAAAATTATTTCATCAGCATATAAGAATAGTTTATTCATCTAAAACATTTCAAATCAATATCAACTATTAGAAGCAGAGTTACTGGCATTTTATCGAATTCCTAAATACGAAAATCGAATATTATAACTGTGGGCCGGTAGCACAAATGTGTGTATTTTATTTCTTTTCTTTTAATAACTAGAAATAAGTGAAAAATGTGCTTTGTGTTCTTCTTCACAAATTTGAGATCCCAAATTAAATGACAAAGTTGTGCAACGATGATTCTACTATTCAACTATAAGTACTCTTTTTCTATAATATTAACTGTAGTTCAAAGAGACCAAGAAAAATTCTCCTTATGAACTTAACGATAGTAAGGAACTTACTACCACGATCACATACCACACATACTATGTGTCAAAACCACGATCACATTATTTTAAACGTTTTTCTTTATATTTGTGTTTGAGACATTGTGTGTATTTTGATAATAAATTTTAAGAGATTTATATAAATATTTTAGTTAATAATTTCATTATCTTGATGCTTATATTTATTTTGCCTTAGATAGATTTATCTTACATTCATCTTCTACTGTTATGCTTTGATATTTCCTCTCTGGGCCCAGCACTATTGACTGCATAATTGTTTACATTTAATCTTAGTTACTTTGAACTCTAATTATTTAGCAGTATATTTGTTTTGATGTTCATTTTTCCTTTTTATCTTACTAAGATATTTGGGATTTTCATATTAATTGTTTAACGGTTTGATCACTTTTTTTTTTTTTTCTGTTATTTCTGTAAAAACCATGACTATATAGTAGTAGCGGAGTGTAGTTTCTCTATTTACATCTTTTCTTTTGGTTGGATAGCTTGCTTTATTGATTTTTTTGTGAGAAAATTGGTAGTAGTTTTTTTATTATTATTATTCACAGAAAATACATCTTTCATGACAATACATAAAGGGCCACCTGAGATATGAGCCTATGCAAAATTGCAGATCCATGTCTGCTATACTTATAAAGTTATAGGGGTAAAAAATTTATGATTTCAGCCTTTTTAGCGGTCCCTAGGTTATAGCTTGCCTGTAAAACAGAGGACAGCTCTTGCTTTTATGCTTGCTGGATATCATACTCTGTAGTGGCCAACGGTTAGAGATATTAGAATGAAACCTTCACCATTTTGTTCAGCATCAAAAGTAGGTAACCATGTCCAAAAAATGAGACCTCTAGGACCACTCCCTGACCGGAAGTTGGGGGGGTCAAAAGTGGTCACTTCCGATAAAGAGGAAAACGGCGATAGACGTCCCCCAATATCAACCCTTCTGAACACATTTTGTTTATAAAATTGTGCACATTATGGGGTCGCTTTGCTTTTGGCACTGTATAAAAGCATTAATTTATCTTGCTTTGCACCATCTAGGAAACTTGAACATTTTAGCATTTCGTTCAGTAGGGTACTACAGATATGATTGAGATGTCTTTATAAAGGTCTTGAAGAGCTCTTTCAGATGAGATATTACTTGCATATATTTGAACAAAAAATGTTTTTGTCATTGTAATCAAAATTTTGGTGGCCATTTTCTCAAAAAGAGGTCTTTTAAATTTAAAAAAACAAAACAAAACAAAACATATATTGCATATATACTATTAATCATTAACTGTTCCAAATTGAAAGATGGGATGCCAATCAGGAGTTGTTAAGATTCAGTAAAACAGGAATACCCATTTACAGTAATTTTCTTACTATTTGTACTTTTAAACATGTTCTGACTTGCATGTCACATCAGAAACGTAAGGTTCTGTTCCTATAATTGCAGGTGAAGATTGCTCCTCTGCACTTTGAAGGTGAATTGAAGAGATATAAGAACTTCATGACCGTTAATATAGCTACCAGCAATGCAGAAATAAGTACGTTTGCTATGTAGTATGTGTGTAAGCCAATCAAGGAAAAAACGTTTCTCAGAAACTAATTATGGCACAAAAAAGCTGCAGAAAATGAATAAAGCTTTTCAGAGTATAATTTTTCCAAATGTGAAAAGTGAAGAATCGTCAATGTCAGTCAGTGCAGAGAGTGAGATGATCAGCCAGCTGAAAGAAAAGTTTACATCAACATCAGAGATGTTACAGATCACAGTATTACCTTAAAGTTGGAGTTGGGTAAAATTCATCAGGAGTTTGAAATAACGAATTACTTGGCAAGAAAAGCAAGATATTAAAAGGTTATGACTCAGTGTCTTACTAGATGACATCCCAAGATAGCTATTTCATGCTCGTTAGCAAATAGTCACCAGCAAACCAACAAGGTCTCAATAGGGAGGTGAATTTAGTCAAAAAGAATATGGTACTGGTACCGGTACCTACAAAAATTAAACTAAAACAAAAAAATACACATTAAAAATAAAATATAGAAAACAGCTTTTGCCTGCAACTTTGTCCGCATGCATAAGGAACTGGTTGGAATTTCGGATAATAGTTAGCCTATTTGTTGCCTGGGGACTATATCTACTTATCTACAAAATTTAGCGCGATTTAAAACTGCACTCATGAGAGGTTTGGAAAGGTATTCATTCAGATCAGTGATACGATTTAAAATGGGCTAGCAACACCTATTGAGAGTTGGAAATTTTTTGATTCAGATCTGTGGCAAGATTTAAAACCGTGCTAGCGAAATCAATCGACAGGCTTGGGAACTATTTCATTTATATTTGGGAGGCCTATCCCCAGAAAGTACTCAATCAAATGGGATGAAAAAGTAGCCTATATCCTTCCATTTGTCATAGACTATCTGCATGTAAAATTTCATTTTGATCCCTTGCACCATTGAGGTGTGATTGAATGACAGACAAACAAACTTACAAATTTTCCCTTTTATAATTATTAAGGATTCATGAATATTCTACATTTTATTTTTAATGTGTATTTTTTGTTTTGTATTGTTTTTAATTTAATTTTTGGAGGTACCATATTCCTTTTGAGTAAGATTCACCTCCATATTGAGACTTTGTTGTTTGGCTGGTGACTATTCTCAGCTGATGATCGCTAATGAGCATGAAATAACTATCCTGGGATGTCACCTAGTAAAACACTGGGTCTCAACCTTTTAATGTGTTGATATATATATCCAGTAAAACCCCGATTATCCACGGAATTGGGCGGCAAGGGCACTGCGGATAGCGAAAATCCCCAAAAAAAAGACTAAAAATGAGGTGGAAATACGAAAAAAAATATTTCAGCATAAAAACTGTTTTATTGTACACAAAACATAATGTGTAAAATTTTTAAAATATATACAGTAAGCAGAAACCTTTGCTCTATGTGTAAATCACTAAAATAAATAACAGTTAACAAAAAAACAATACTATACTGCTAACAAAAAGTGTTCAGTTAAGCTTTTTTATAAAAATCAGTCACTTGTTTTGCTTCTTGCTTTGGAAACACCTTTTCTTTATTCTAGATTGTACTTTCCTTAATATGAGTTTTTCTGCCAGAAGTGTGTCGTTGTCTTGCTCCTCTAAATATTGAAGCAACTCCACTCATCCACAAATTCTGAGAAGACCTATAGGATTACAATGCACAATAAACCTGTCAGTATTTTTCGACCTTCGCACTGTAGGGCCTATTGTATTTTCTCTATTGTTGGCTTGGATTACAATTGGTTTTTTTGAGGTTCGTAATTAAAAAAAAATTTCGCGGCACTCGCAGATAATCGGGACTTTACTGTATTTTTAGGCATTTTATTTAATTGCACATGAAAAATTCATCGAGGCTAGAACAGAATTTTCTAAACTATATTTTTAAAGTGAATTTTTTGTTTTAGTTTAATTTTTGGAGTTACCATATTCCTTCTGAATAAAAAGCAAGAGAGCTTGTGGAAGAAAAAAAAGTGTCATGTCGACAGCTAATACAAAAATCAGGAAAAAGCTTTCCAGGAGAAACTATGACATCATTAATAATTTTATTGTGATGATGCTGTAAGTCAAATGATGCCCATTAGGAAAGACTAATTCAATGAGAGTAGATGAAAACAAGTGTCATGTTTTAAAGACTCCTACATGTACTCTTAAAGAAGCTTACATGTTGTTCGAAACTCATCATCTGGAACTAACCATGGGATTTTCAAATTTGTTGAACTACCATCGCAAAAACTGTATATTCCCTTTGATCAGTGGTTGCAGGATCAAGGAATTAACTGCAGAAAAAAAAAATACAGCAAATTTGGAAAATCTCTTCGGCTTCACACTATTGCTTATTACACATCTCACCAAGCAGCTTTCGGCACTTATCACAAATTTAAGCTTTTCCATGTAAATCTGGGAAAAGTTCTCTCATCCATAACGTAACACACAACTTCTGATCCCATTGGCATCTCATCTTCCAATTTGGTACAGTTAATGAGTAATAGAACATAAACAACATGTTTTTTTGAAAAAATTAAAAGACCTGCTTTTAAAAAATGGTTGCCAAAATTTTGATTACAACGGTCAAAAAAAGTTTTTGTCATAATACAGCCAAGTAATATCTCATCTGAAAGAGCTCTTCAAGACCTTTCCAAAAATATCTCAATCACATCTATAGGCACCCTGGTTCCTGAAATATAAAAATTCAAATTCCCATGGTGGTGCAAAAAATGGTTGAAATCGCAAATTTTGTACCCCTGTAGCTTGGTAATATAGCAGATATGGACTTGCAATTTTGCATAATCTAATATCTCAAATGGCCCTTTATGAATGCCAAACTTCACAAAAATCTAAAAAATGTGAGGTTGAAAAGTGCCTCTTCATTGGTTGATTTCATGTGAATGACCCAGCATATCCTACAAGCTTTAGATTAATTTTGTCAATATCTACAAAATTAATAATCAAATTTTAAATAATTAGTAATGAAAACAAATAATTGTAAGACAAAATTGCGTTAACTAATCTGTGACTTGGTACAAAACTTATTTATTGGGCTCCTATCTTTCAATAGCTCGAATTTTTAAATCACAACATCTCTATGGTTCTGGGCCCTATTTCCAATAAATCATTACATCTACGATAGCTATGCCAGTAGTAAGAGAATTTGTTTCAAGATTTATAGATATTCATTATTATATTAGCAATTATAGAGAAATGGCCAACATATGAAAAGATGTTTCCTTTTGAGCTTCTAAAGAAAATAAATAATTAAAAGCAGGAAAATAATAGGATTACTGGAGGACAATAGACGCTCATGATATCCACAACATTACAAAATTTTCAACTTCCTACAATCATGTTGTTTCTGCCTGACCTTTATTTTTATCTTATCTTCAAGACTGATTTTATAATGTTACAAGATTTAAAAAAGAAAATCAAGATAAACATACCTGATTCAAGAATTCAATGGATATATCTGCAAATTCATCAAACATTTCAGGAAAATGTGACATAAGTTTGGAGAAATGATGATAACCACTTTCTAAAACTGTTCCTGGTGTTCCATCATTAAATGTTATACTATAATTAAGTCCATCGGCAAGTCTAGTAAGTAGATGGAGAAACCTTACTTGGATATCTCGATAAGGTGCAGGAGAGGTAGGATTGCGTATACAGGCTAAGGGAATAAAAAAAAGTAGAAATTATACGAGGATCATACTGAAGTCATGAGCAACAATTTTTTAAAAATCGTAATACAGTAAAAACTGGTTAATACATAACCCAGTTGTACATAGTTTTAGTTCGTGTGTAATTGTTTGTAGGTCCTGGCGAAAATAGTATTTATTTACATATAAATTATTTCCGATATATATGTAATTGGCCTTTATATGTAGTATATTTTTGAAAACAAGACTGAATTGTACATATTTTCAACTATAGATATTCCCCAGGTGCACTGATATACAGCTCGGAGTTTCTTATCAACTTATATAATTTGCTAATTTCGTCTGGCATGTCTGTCCGTAACTCGATATAATTAAGCTATTAAGATAGATCCAAGGTTGTCAATGGTACCATTGAATCAAGGGTATTCAAATTGGATGAAATATTAGTTCATTTTGTCATTCCATGTTGTTTCCATGAAATTTTAACTGAAATTCTAACAAAACATACGTTCAAAACCAAATAATTTTGTTACCACTGCATCCATTTTAATGAAATTTGGCATACTTACTCAGTTGTTTACGCTGATTTAGAAACTCAAAACCATTTTTACCGTAGAAGCTTCGTTCACAAGTTAGCACAGTATTTAGATTACATTTACTTTATATTTGATAGTTGATAATAAAATGATTTTTCAGATTTTTTTATGCCTGTCGTCCGACAGGCTTTGCTGCTAGTTGATACATTATTGTCATGATCATGAGATTTCTGGGCGGCTTTTAATGAAAGGTTGGTCAGAGACAAAAACTGAATGAATTTTCGCATTGATGAAACGTGTTCCCTTCATTTACTTTAGTCTCTCTCTTGCAGTCATGGGTGATAGAAGGAATAAAAATTACTCTCTAGAGGAAAAAGTGAGATTTATTCGGGAAGTGAAAGACAACCAGCAAAAATCAAAAGCAGAAATAGCGAGAAGCTTAAATATAAGTTATACTACATTATGTGCAGTCATTAGTAAGGAGTCAATTTTAGAAGAATGTTGACAGTTAGGTTCAAAATCTGTAAAGTGCAGCCGTCAACAAAAGAGAAAATTTGGAAATATGGAAAAGTGAGTAACAATGTGATGGAAAATTAGTGAAGATTTGGTGAGTCTTTGCTTTTCATTTATCTTAGAACTGTAATTGTTATACAGTATTTTATTCAATCCCTTAAAGTTTCTTAAAACACGAAATCAGAAAAACTCCATGAAAATGAATACATTACTTTTGAAATTGACAGTTTTACATATCATATGCTGAAAAATATGTACCTAATACACAAATGTTTATTACGAGTGTTGTTATTTAAAATTTAATTAAAAATAAAGTTAAACCTGAGTTATACGTAATTCTCAGTTATGCATAATTTTTCCCTTGAAATACGTATAGAGCAGTTTTTACTGTATATTAATTATGAAAAAGCAAAACACTGCCATAATCTATAGATAACAGACAGCGCCATGAGAGTCGTGACATCATTAGTTTCCATTACGTGACCAAAGACAGTTGATACAAAATGGCTGCAAGTGAGGTTTCATATCGCCAGCGTTCTGTGATTGAGTTTCTCGTTGAAGAGGGAATCCCTGCTGCAGAAATTCATGAGAGACTTCAGCGAGCAAATGGAGATGTGTGCATGGGAGCCAGCAGTATCAGACAATGGGTAAAACATTTTTAAGGTGGCAACACAAGCATTGAATATTAAGCCTCGTAGCGACCGTTCATTAACTACTTCTAATGAACGCAACAAGGAACGAGTGGATGACATTATTCAGAAAGACCGACGTGTATCTGTGGATGGCATTGCACCACAACTTGGAATTGCGAACAGTGGAGATGATCAAGTCCAGGAGATGATCAAGAGTTAGGCTATCAGAAAGTGTGTGACCGCTGGGTTGCCCGTTTATTGACTCATGATAACAAAATTCAGAGAAAATCCATTGCTCAAGAACTTTTCAGCGATATGAAAATGAAGATGTTTTTTGAACGAGTATTGTGAGGGTGATGAAAGCTTATTCCACCATTATGCATCCGAAACAAAAACAGCAAGAGTATGGAATGGCACCACCTCAATTCCACAACAAAAAAAAAGGCAAAGACAGTGCCGTCAGTTGGAAAAATTATGGACTCCATTTTTTGGGATGCAGATGGCGTGATTGTGATGGAATTTCTTGAACCTGGGCATACCATTAATGCTGCTCGGTACATCATGACATCATAAGCTCTGTTGTGCATTGAATGATAAACGTCCTGGGAAGAAGATCATCCTGCATCATGACAATGTGAGGCCCCACACTGCTCGTTCCACCATGGAGGAAATTCAGAAAATGGGGTGGGAAGTTCTTCCGCATCCTGCCTACAGTCCCGACTTAGCACCATCCGATTATCATCTTTTTAGTGCTGTGAAGGAAGGCCTGTGATGCCACAATATGAAATGATAGAGGACATCATGAAAGCAGTGCATTAGTTTTTTCACAGTGCTGGAATGGAGTTCTACCGTAAGGAAATTTTCAAGCTCCCAAAAAAGTGGGACAAATGTATCCAAAAAAAATGGAGACTTTGTGGAAAAATAAGTAAAAGTCTGAAAAATAGATTACATTATTTTTAATTAATTTATTTTTGGAAAAACAAATACATCTGATTTTTTTTAAAAATTGTTGATCATGACTGTTGTATGACCCTTGTATTCATAAAACATTTTTGTTATAAATTTTTAAGGACTGGTAAAATAAAAATAAATAAATACATACACATACAAAATTACTTATAGAAAAATGATACATAAAGAAAAGGAATTATATTGTTTACCAGAAAAATATATGGCTCTCCAAAAATGGAAACCACAAAGACAAACTAATAATTTCACTATTGTGGACAACACAATTTGCAATACACAGAGGATCAATGAAATTTCAACAATCCTCTGGCCTTAGTAGATCGATTGCTCTCCATTTCAAAACATTTTAACAGAAGAACACAGCTTAACTGGGACAAATTAGCAGCATGGCTAAAGAGGCTCGAGTTAATTTGGTATCAGAAGAAACTGCGAAAACAGATACGTTTTGTTTTTTAGAAGAAATAACAAAAGAGCAGTACTACAAATACAGTAGGAGAAGATGAATATAAAGAATCTATAACATTATTCTTACAAATTCGAAGAACCAGATTCTACAATATTGTTTAAATATATTTAGCTACTTATGCTTAATTGCAGGCATTCACTATGGTTCAGGTACAATGCCAGTAGATGTTCTTAATGGCGATAGGAATATCAATAACAAAAAGTTATTTTTTTAAATCAATTTTGTTGATTCAGAGGCCTTAAAGAGTAAGGCCCAGAGTATGTTCCCCGCCCCATGCAACAATCAAAACCTATGGACACCTAAGTCTTGACTACAGTGAATAATGAATACTATGAATCTATAATCTCAGTATTTCAAGTTACAAAAATTATATTAAGAATACAGTAATTGGTTGTAGCACAAAAGTAATATAACAACAAAGAATAAGAAAACTGTATTTCTGATTTAAGTTTATTACAAAACAAGTTGAAAATGTTATTGTTGTTTAAAATATTTAGGAAGCATCAACTGAACGGTCTTTTCTTTCTTTAAATCTTCATACATACACTGCTTCATTATCCATGTCTCAGTGACTTTACAGGCTTCAATTACCATTACCATCCATATCCATAATTTTTGGCTTCACAATTTCTTTCCACATAATTTAACGAGTTGGGAAAAAAAAAACAACCTTGAAGTTGGACCCGCATTAATTGCAACCTGGCATCATTTAATAATTCCCACTAAACTGAATTTCAGATTAATCATGACCTAGCTGAAATGAGAACATTCATCTGGGAATTACAAATATCTATTTCCACTCAAAGTTAATCAAGTTAACCAGTCTTGTTCCCTTTTCTCATATTATTAGTCAACTCCAAAATTAATATTATTTTATTTCTTTGACTAAACATTCATAAAAAAAAAAGAAATTGTACACCATGAAGGATTCAAATGAATTTTTATTAGTGTGATGATAGAGACAAAGGACAGGAGTGATTACAATATCACAGCAGCAGGACAATGTTCCACAGTGCTGCGGTGACCTTTAGTATCTCATTGGATCACTATGTGCCATAGTGGTGATATGGTCGGGCATAGAGTCAAACAGATACTGTATGTTGTCTTACATCAGATTTGCCACATTTCTTGCAAATAGCGCTCTAAATCACGAACAGTGCTACATGCCAACAGTTGGTATCCCACCTGGTTTCTGGCATACTCAATTGGTAACAAATCAGGCGAGCAAGCAGGCTACAGAAGTGTTCCAACATGACAATAGACAGTCCTGTAAAACTCTAGCTGTGTCCAGATGAGTGTTATCTTGTTGCAAAATTGCTCGTGGGCATCCAGTCAGAAAAGGCAGCACATGGGGCTATAGGATCTCCTGAACATACCGCTAGGCTTTATTGTCCCTCGCAGCACTACTAGTGACGGACTATCTTATGCGATGGCACCCCAGACCATCATGCCTGCAGTGGGCACTGTATGCCGCTATAAAGTGAGGTTGGGATTGTAGAGCTCACCTGTGGTCCTCCAAACCCTGACACAGGTGATCAACTGTTCTAAACAAAAGCGGGATTCGTCGCTAAAGATGATATGTCACTATCCGTGGCATTCCACATTGCTCCCTGCTGACACTACTGCAAACACAGCTGACGATGTTGAGCTGTTAAAGACACAAAACGGAAAGGGTGTCTGTTTACAGTAGTAGAAATGTCAAATTATCGCTACGTTAATTTGTAGCTACTGCACTTATACTATTAATAATTGTTTGCATAATTGCTTTTACTTTGTTTGAAATAAAACACATGAAAAAATGTATGATTGATACTCACTGCTCTTTACTTCACTGTTTTTTTATACAATGCCAAACGTCCCCAAAGACGTCTCCAGAAGCACTCTTACAAAAGCTTATGCCACTTAACAGCGTTTAAAATGCAGATTCATCTCTATTAGCATCTGGAAATGGTTCTGGCAGAGACAGGGTTCCTAGTGATCCTGCCATGTGTGGCTGGATAGTGGACAAGGAAGCGATTGGATTTGTTCGTGCCTCTCTTATGATCAAACAATCCTCTCTCCTGATGGTCTGTGTGGGTCGTTTAGAGCCGATCCGCCATATAGAGGTGCCTTGACGTGTCCATTGCTTCCAATATGATCTGACTGTAAATTCAGTATAGCCTAAATGGAGGACAATTTGCAGCACCGCCCAGCCTGCCTCTTGCAGCACGGTGATATAGCCTCTCTCAAACTCTTGCGAGTTGTTGGTACTGACGTCTAAGGCGTCTTCGCGGCAAGCTGATTCCTCACAGACCTTGCCTGATCACCTTACATTGCATGAGACTCCAATGTGTTTGCCTTATAAGCCCTATGGCTTGTGATTGCAGAACAAGTGGCCTTCACACGATACATTATTCATTTGCATATCTACCCTCACCATAGCTATTTACTTACTTTCATGTTTATAGAATGAGTTTTTCTTAGTGCGCAAATTTTTTTGTCAATGAGGATATATCTAAATAATTTTTCAATGAGTTAAAGATATAAAATAACAATGTAACTGAAAAATTACTCATCACATTCTTCCGTTACTTTAGATTTTACAAACATGGTTCCTGCAATTATGATGCATCTAAAACATTTTATTTTGAATGAGGGTCAAGTTATGAAGTCAAGCACCAATCCAAAAAAAAAGTCATCCTAAAAATGACAGGGGGGAGGGGGAGAAGCGGCCAAAATCCACTCAAACAATCAATCAAAAGAAAAGAACATAGGGTTTAGTCTAATATTTTTCATGATCTCTAGTGAGGAACAGGGTCTCAAAAAATTCTCAAAGAATGCATTTGTAAACAACATTTAACTTCACACTAGTCAAATGCTCATATCTAGAATAAAATCTAGACATCAAGTAACCTAAACAAACAGAAATAACAACAACATTCTATTTTATTCTAACAATCAAGATTAATAAAGTATTAAACTACGTGCAAATCTGCTTAAAAATATTTAAGGGTATTTTAAGTTTGGTTCTGAAAGTTTAGGTATTTTTAAATATTTAAAAAAGATTA
>JAFIDM010000001.1:74856238-74887140 GCA_023159025.1 Thereuonema tuberculata | reverse complement strand
CCGGACCCCCCTCCCCCTTTTGATCTCACGTAATTAATGGACGACCCTTAAGCGGTACTGATGAGATTGGAGGGGTGTTGGGGAAGGAAAAAAAAAGATATAGTCTTTATTTCTTTTTTTCTTTGCCGATTTGATATTTATCTATATTGAGTACAGATAAAGTTTCATTGTAATAATCTGAATCTGTTAGTATGCAAATAGATTCCTTGCACTCACTTGTACGTGAGGGCAAGGGTAGGTATGCCAATTTATTGTCGACTGCCCATCCGTTGAATCAGGCTACACAATCGATTCAACTTTTCAGCCAACCCTCATAAGTACAGTTTTTTGAATAATACTTCATCAGAAAACATTCAAAACAGAGCAATTTCGCACCAACCTCATTTGATTACAGACAATTTTTGCAAAATGGAAATTCGCGTTTTCATTCTGTTACTAATGTGCAATTTTACAGACGTTTAATGAAACCTTTGATTTGTCTGTAGAAATATAAATCGCATATTGACGATAGGTGCCCATTCCAGTGGAATCATTTTGAAAGTTTTTTTATTTTATTTTATTTACATCTTTATTTTTCTTATTTGTTTTAGTAGATTCTTCTTGCATTTTCTTAATTTTCAAAATAAAAATCATGTGAACGGAAAATAAAATACTACTAAGGGATGACTTGTGAGTTTATTCGGTTTTCATTCCTAACTTTTCACCCAGAGGTCACCTTGTTAAATTTTGGGTATCATGGTTTTCTTTTCTTGAAAATCTGAACAAATTGATAACCTTTGTGTCAAAAGTTAGGAGCCAAAAAAAAAAAAAAAAACGAAATGAGAAGGATCTGGTACAGGGAATCAAAATAACACACAAGTTCTTTACTATTATTATTATGAATACATAGTAAATTAATAATAATAATAATAAACCTGTATGCAGGTGCTGAATTTATTTAAAATTTTAAATTAATAATATTAGCCTAAACAGAATGTATAACATTAATTATACATGATATTTATTTTAAATAATAATTTCATAATAATAATTAAATAGTAAGTTCTGACTTCGAACAAAAGTTCGAAACTGATCCAGGAAGAAAAAAAAAATATTATTTATTCTCATGATTTCGAAGTCAGATTGAAATAGAGTAAAACAACACTATAGTAGTTCTAGTCAGGGCCGGATCTAGGTACCACCATTCCCGCATTGCGGGGGGAGGGGGGGCCGCACCGTGGCCTGGGTGCGGCTCGAAATAGCTTGGTAAGGCCCGTCAAGGATTTTCGCTGAGGGGCCAACAATTTTTGGATCCGGCCCTGGTTCTAGTAGTTATTGGTGTTGATGCAGTCCAATGGATAGCAGTTCTGACGTCAAACAAAAATATCTACGTTCGAAACTGATCCAGGAAGAAAAAAAAATATTATTTATTCTCTTGATTTCGAAGTTTGATTGAAATAGAATAAAACAAGTCATTAGTGTTGATGAAGTCCAGTTGATAACAGTTCTGACTGCGAACAAAAGTATCTACGTTCGAAACTGACTCAGAAAGAAAGAAAAATATTTATTCTCATGATTTCGAAGTCAGATTGAAATAGAATAAAACAATAATCGCAGTCATTAGTGTTGATGTAGTCCAATGGATAGCAGTTTTGACTGCTATCCATCCGCAAAAAAAAAAAAGGAAAAGATGAGCTCCGTTCATTTTTGTAGTCAATAATTTCGAATAAAAGATACAAATCGATTGGACTTCAAGTTCTTCAATTCGCCACCAGGTGTGTCAGATGGCTCCTATGAAATGTCATGCCATCTTCAAGCAGTGTCCTTTTAATGGCCCACCGATGGCGTACAGATTGCCCGTCGAAATGGTTCGTCTAAATAAAACCGCCTTAAGGCTCGTCAGCTCATCAAAAGACAGATGCAACAGTAAGTAGCTTCAACGAAATAAAAGCTATCATGTAACTTAAATGCGTATTCAATTTATAAAAGACCTATTGATTTATTTTTCTATATTATTTATTTTCGTATTTTTGAAATCTTTCTCTTTCAAAAATTTGAAGAAAGTATTTACAAATATATTCTTTAAAGAAAGTACATTTAAATTAGATAAAAATTAATCATTGGAATCGCAGTCGAGCATTCCAATGATTATTCTTATTGGTCTCCGTATCGAGACCTCGCTGTTTACTGGTGACTACTACTAGCTGATGATCGCCAAAGAGCGTGAAACCGCTGTTCTAGAATGTTAGTAAACACAAGTTAGTCTCACCCATTGATGTTTATAGATAAAACAATAATTTAAAATTAATTCAATATTTTTTTATCGATAATGTTTTTTTTTTTTTTAAATAATCATAAATGAATGATAAAAGAATAATATTTCAAACGAGAACAAAAATTAAATAGTTCAAAACTTTTAATTCGAGTTAGAAAAAGTAGTTGGGCTTTTCAGCCACCAGATTCTCTCCCGCGGTGACGTCATTTGCGCCAGCTGACAGCAGCGGTTTTCGCAGTGTAGCTAACCTTCTATCTTTAATAAATTGGGGTGTCTCCACCTATAAATAAACAAAACTGCATTTAGATCTCATCCACCAAAGCCTAACTACATTAAAACTCCTTGTAACCAGCGATATATAGGAATAGAGTAACCTTACCAGCGGTAACCAAAACGGAAGTGCTTTGCAAACAAAACTTCCGGCTTTTTTTTTTCAATCGAAAATGGCGGACATTGTCATTCTAATAGCTGTCTCTTCATTTATTATTACAGTTTTGTTTTTCATCAGTTTGATTAAATCCAGATCTTCAAAGAAAGGTATCGTTTATTAACTATTGCTTTTGTTTTAGTAAACTTGGAATGATAAACTAATCCTAATGAAATTTGTGAAAATACAAAAGTTACATTCAGGTTTTAGATAAATTAATTTTAAATTTTGAAAGTTTATATATTTCTATAATTTCTGTTAAACAATTGTTACTATCTCAAAATTGTTAATATTTTTGTATTTGTCAGTGAAATTGAGTGGCTCATTTATTAAATTAAGATTTAAAACCAATTGAAATTCTCCATATGTTACTACTAGTGAAACTTTTCAGACCCGTCTTAGCTAAATCTCAGTATTGAATAGTTTTCAATGTGACCACATCAGTTTTTAATTATTATTCATACGCTAGATCATGAACAAATTACTTTCTATATATACTGCCTGAATGACTCAACGAATATTAGAACCAAATCTTAGAATTGCACGAAATCATAAATATCAGCATATATACTTTCACATTAGAAAGCTTATTGACCAAGATTTCATATGTAAACATATTAAAATATGAACGATTACTTCAAAGTAATGGTTCATTTCCATGCAGCTATAGTAGAAGTAGTAATAATAATAATGAAACTGTGATTTTAAAAAGGAATGTCAAAATCTTCTGAAGGAGTATAGCTGATAATGATCCTCCCTGATTACTATGCAAAATGTGTTGCCATCTGTAAAGGATGTGATAGGTTGTCAATTACATTAGTTCTATTTGTGTAAAATTCCTGAGTATCACTTCTATATCGAAGAAGTATGGCGTCATATCGCTCTTAAACTTTGGCTTTTAAATATTCAATATTTGAGCCTTTTTTTTAATGAATAACTTTTGGATAATTTTGATCAGAATAAGTTATTATTTTCTAATATAGCTTAGTACTTTTGACATGTTTGTGTAACAATAACTTTTAATTCAGAATCCTTGACCTTATATAATACATTGATTTATCACTTTATTAGGTATACTGTACCCAGGGCTGGTGCCAGACTATTTTTCATCCCTAGGCAAGGCCAGCTATTTGCAGCCCCCCCCCCCCCCAAAAAAAAGAAAGATGACAATTAAGAATGAAATGTGAGAAGGGAAGTGAGAGGATTATGCAAGTTAGCAATAGTGACAAGCCTTTTGCCCGCCGGAGATAGGGTTGTAAGCTTTAAGCTAGATTATATGGAATGATTCAGCTAGGAGTCGGTGGGATAGTTTATTGTGGTGGGAGAGGGGTTTAGCAGCAGAGAAGTTGGGGATGTGTCCAGTCTCTTTGTACTGTGTAACGGTGTACGAATGTGTAGGGTCTGTGTTTTTGAAGGCTTATTTATGTTCTTTAATGCATGTAGATAGGGGTCGGAATGTTTGTCCCATGTAACCAGAGGAGCATTGGTTACATGGGGATCCAGTATACAGTGTTGGAAGAATTATTTGGTTGCTTGGTTTGTGTTATGTTTATGTTGGGTGATTTGAAGGCAGGGGCATAATGGTATTGGTTGAGGAATTTTTTTAAGAAGCTTTCAAGGGGTGGATAGTAGGGAAAGGGGATGTATATTGTCAGGGAGTTTGGGGGTAGTATTTTTAGATTCTTTGTTCAGTTTGTGTGTGAGGATATTGAGGCAGTTGTGAAAAAACATAAACATAACACAAACCAATCAACTAAATAATTCTTCCAACACTGTAACTGGATTCCATGTAACCAATGCTCCTCTGGTTATGTGGGACAATCATCCCGACCCCTATCCACACGCATTAAAAACATAAACAAGCCTTCAAATACACAGACCCCCACATGTTCGTACACCGTTATGCATTACAAAGAGACTTGACCCCCACCCCCTCCAACTTCTACACTGCTAAATCCCTCTCCCACCACAATAAACTATCCCACCAACTCTTAGCTTAATCATTCCATATAATCGAGCTTAAAGCTTACAACCCTATCACCGGCGGGCAAAATGCCCGTCACTATTTCTAAACTTGCCTAATCCTCTCTCTTCCCTTCACTCTCACCAAGCATTCCCACCTTGTGTTGTCTTAAATGTTGTTGTGATGTCTTATATGTTTGTGCCATCCCTGATGAAGGAATACGTGGAGTATTCCGAAACTGTCGGTTTATTGCCATTATTATTTTCAATTCTCTCCTCAACATGTTTGTAAGTAAGTGTGTTTTAAATCATGTCTAATCTGCACATTGTTGCTGACTAAGTTCATCCCTTCATGGCTATAGTTTATCCTCATTCAGATGGACACTTCTAGCATGCTAAAGCTTCTTCTTATAAAACCTGAATCACAATGGAATAATTTCAGGAGCATGACAATGAGGTTTAGTTGCTTCAATGGCCTACATAGTTCCAGGATCTCAACCCTCTTCGGGTTGAGGTTGAAAGGGCTACCCATCCCAAGACTGTGTCTGTTCCTCTATTCAATTTGCAGCAACTGTGCGACTTGGTATATTGTGCATTCCTACATAATGCTTCCAACATCTTGTAGAATCCATGTCAAATCGATTTATGCTATTTTGAAGACCACAGGAGGCACAACATATTACTACTTTGGGTACATATTAAAATAAAGTGGTATCTCAGTAGAATTTCGCCAATTTTAATATACTCCCATTAAATAGTGTAGGGGAAATTATTAATAGAAATTTTAGAGAAGGAATTAAGATGTTTAAGCTGTTTAATCTACTTCAAGTGTTTATAACCATCTAACTCTTTATCTTCATTTGTATATATAATAAAACTGATAATATTCTTACTATATTAAAGACAAATGGAAAAGATTAGCCTTAGAGTCTTGCCTAATAAATTATAGCTCATGTTTCAATAGAGATAAGTCTCTAAAGGTTAACAGGGTTTCTTTAAATGTATACAGAAAGTCATTGTTACAAAACAAAAGATTGAAAGGTATTTTAAAACTTAATTGATGTTATTCATATGTTTGTTCACCAAAACTTTGTTTGTTTTATTGTTAATTTCTCGTTGTAAGGTCTTGTTACAGAGTTTTTGTTATAAACTTGGTTTGTTAGGATTGAGAAAAAGTTTTTCTCCTTCCTTTATATTTATTTTTAGTTAAGTTGTAAAAGAGATCTTGATAAAGTCTTCGCAATAAAAGACGAAATATTGAAATTTCATTTGAAGAAGTTGGATTTTGATTATCAGTTTTATTATATACTTCAAATGTTATTTAATTCTGAAACAGATGAAGCAGTGGAAGAAGTAGTTCAACCTCCAAGACCAGTCCGTGTCAATCGAGAGAATGTTGCTAGGCCTTTGGGAGCCAGAAGGAATCTTAATAGGAGAATTGTACGACATGAGAGTGAAGAAGGTATGTTTGTAATTAAATAAGGGAGTGCAAGGGAAACACTCATATTTACATAATGTTTGTGAAAAATCAGACGGTTTTAGAATGCTTTACACTAATTTCAGTATTTTGTAGTTTTAAAAAGTCACTAACACTATAGATAGGTAATAACAATTGTTTCCTAAACTCTATAATTTCATTTGAAATTTTTCCAAATTACTGAAAAGGAAAAGTCGCCAAAATTTTTAGTAAATATTTTTATATTGAGAAACTAAAATGCAGATAAACATTAAGGCTTATTTTAAGCTTCTATGTCATAAATAATAAGGTATAAATGATTCAAACCAACCATGGAATTATTGAGAATCGTAGAGAGAGAGAGAGAGAGCTTTTGCTTTTTCTCATTTTGTTTATTAAAATAAATTGATTCCTTCTAAGAATTACATTGCAAATCTAGTTTAATTATTAAATGTAATTATAAGTTTCCTTTTCACATTTTTTAAATTAGCTAAAATTTTGTCCTGTCATTACTTATCTTAATTTTCGCAGTTTAAAGATCTGATATGAGAGATCTTGTTTTTATTAGTTTCTTATTGTTGACAATTGGTGTTCATAGTCGAACTTATACTACTATTATGTTTGTGTAAACATTATGTCCATCAAAGCAGCATGAGATTTTAAATGAAGTGAGTTTTGCTGAGTTTCATCAGATTAAAGAATAGTGTGTTACAACTTCATTTAATAATTTCAGTTGTTAATTGAAATCCATCAAATTTACAATAGAAAATAAGATATGTTTCAAAACTCAATAATTTTTTTGTTGTAAACTTATCAAATTTCAATTTAGCAATTGAAATTATTTTTTTGAAGTTTCTACTGTTATTGAATTTACATTACCGTGCATTATCTCAAGAAATTTTATCAGGTTCTTCCATTCTGATTATATTTGATTCTATAAGTATTTATTCATTTAACAAGTAACATTAGTGCAGCTTAATTGGCACTTATTATTCAAAAACCAAAGAGTGTGCAACGAGAAAACACTTAGAATGCATATGTTATCAACATTTAACTTCACACTAATCAAATGCTAAATCTAGAATAAAATGTAGACGTCAAATAACCTGGACAAACAGAAATAGGAACTACATTCTATTTCATGTTAACAATTACGTGTTAATAAAGTATTAAATCACATGCAAATCAGCTTAAATATATTTTAATTCTAGAATTGGAAATAATCGAATAACTAATGGAGAATCTACAATTAATAAAAATGGCCAAAAATTAAGGGATTTTATTTCATTAAACGAATTAAAAATTACAAATACATTCTTTAAACATAAAGACATTCATAAATATACATGGCACAGAATAATATATGAACAATAATTGATTACAATTTCGTCGATAAAGATATTAATATAGATCATTATTTAATAATATCCAAAGTAAAGATTTTGTAAAGATGGAAAGGAAATGCTAAAAAGAATATTCCTAGTCCAGAAACTTTTAAAATACATGTTACATTTAAAACTTTGACAAAATATTGTCAGGAACTTACATCAGAGCAGATTAAAGGAATATATAAGCCAAAGGGCAATAAGTTTGAATATTGAAGGAGAATGGAAGGATTATCTATAAACAAAGACCATTAACATATGTCAGAGACAAAAATACAATCCAGTCAATATATAAATTCCATAATTTATTTTATTTAATTATATACATAAATGTATTTTATTTATATACATAAATTTTCAAGGCTTAAAATCCTAAAAGAATTACAACAAAAATAATTTCTTTGATAATAATTAATCCATACGTTTTTTTAACATTTCATTTTCTATAATGTATTAACTGCATGTCTCCTAAACTATTACTTAAATAATAATAGTATCTCTAACGTTTTCTAACAACCTATAACAAAAACTTATAATTCATATTCTTCAAAAATTTCATAATTTCTGGAATTTCTTCTTTTCCTTGTAATAATTTATTTTGAAATTTGTTAATAACTCTCATATTTCGTAGGGTAATAATTTACAAGATTGTTTGACATATGATCATTCCTACATAGGAATGACTGAACAGAATCTCAACTGATAGTTAGGAAATAAATGTTTCTTTTCTCAGAGATGGAATGTCTGCCGTATGGCCCATTCAGACGTTTTATTGTAAACAATACAGATATTAATACAAAATAGTATACTGAATCACAGCACATGAATAAAGTAGTAACTTGATAGAATTCTGTCTCCATTCAAAAAAGTAGCCATCATTTATTACATTAGTAAAGAAAATAATGAGGAATCTTGCCCACTACTAAATGGAATAATTGTGTTATATCTTTTTAACCAAATCCGGAAAAAAAAAAAAAAAGCTTTTCACTTATTACTTTCTTACGAAAAACAATTTTGATAAATTAAAAAAAAAATAAGTAGATAAAACAAAGATGAATTATAAATATGCATATAAGCTGTTTTTGTAAATTTACAAAACTGCGGTTCAATCATGTGATTCATTAGGTTAGATGAAGGAAACTACATCTTGCAGAAAGACAATAGCTTGTTTCCTGTATGGTTGTAATATCTATACAGATCCTGTATAGTGGATCTTATGGAAATAAATTGAAGGTTCTACTCTTTCAGCCTATCAGAGTGGGACTGGTTCTGAGGTTCAAAATTATGGTTTGTTGGTAGATCTGGTCCATGGTTTTTTGGCAGCGTCTTTCGATGATCTCATTGACACAGATGGAATTATTGAAATCAAGTGCCTAAAATGTGATCTTGACTCGTGTGTTAGCTGTTAGATCATTGAAAGGTTTTGATGTTCTGTAGATGAAGATGGTAATTTCCATCTTAAAATGTCCCGCGACTACTATTATCAGATTAAAGGGCAGTTACATATTACAGTTCGCAACTATTGCGATTTTGTAATATGGACTCCTCAGGATCTGTGTGGAGAGAATCATTTGCAATGATAATTTTTCAGAAACTTAAGATGTTCCCAAAATTGAATAATGTTTATTGCCTGAAATAGTGGATTCCAGGAAATATCAGAGCTTAGAAATTCCTGGTCCAGAATATTTTATTGATGCAATCAATCAAGCAGCTATAAAAAGTGCATATTACTTTTAATATTAAATTTTACTAGATATTCATTAAAGGCTCCATGCCCAGTTAAAAATTGAGTGGTAGAAAAGCCGATTGGGTCATTCCACGTCAAACCAACAAGGCATTCAACGAGACCATCTCAGATTTTGATGAAACTTGGTTTATTTGTGCCCTGAATTCAAAAATAATTTTTTAAAAATTCTATCTCTTATAGTTTTTTAGCTATATGTATTTCAAAGTCGAAAATTTCCCTTTTTTTTACTTATGCGCAAAGCTAAAATGTGCTCTAATTCAAGTTCTATAAGCCCTAGAAGGTTGTTCAATGGCTTATTTTAAAGAGGATTTAATGAGCTTTAATTTGATACCCAACTTGAAACATATTGGTGAAATATTTTTTTTTTTTTTTGAAAAACTGAAAAATTTGTTTTTGAAAAATTTTTGAGATAGTGTTTTTTGAAAATTATATATATATTTTTTTGTAATCTAGCCAATACACCATAAAAAATTCAAAGTGGGATGACAATGGGATCGGCAGTTATGATAAAAATACTTCATAGGGGTTTAATATTTTTATGCGTTCTGGCATATTGGCTATGGGCAATTTACTTCACGCATAAAAAAGAAATAAATATTATTCCAATCAGTAAGTTAACTGTAAATATTATTTCATCATAAAATTTATAAATATTTTCTCAATTTAATCAATAGTTTATTAAACACAGTACAGAGAATCGATTTAAAATACATTAGAAATTATAGTAAACTCCCGATTATCCGCGGAATTGGGTGGTGTGGCAACAACGAATAAGCGAATTCCGCGGATAATCCGAAAAAGGACGAAAATCAACACAAAAATGCTTTTAACATGTTTTATTTATATTAAAATGGCAATACATACAGTTACAGTGCATATATTATTAACAATTATTTTATTTTAAATTATTTATTTATTTTTAAATTTTATTATTACGGGAAGGCTCTACCCGTAATTTAGTGTAATTTGCAGGCCTAAGCTCCGCCCACAAGGTCGTTCTTTAAATTGTTTGTCTATAATTGTCTTCACTTACTTTGTTAGCCTCTTTTATTGTTTACCTTATTCTAGATTTAATTTTTTTTTAATTCCGTAAAAAAAAAAAAAAAAAAAAATGGAAACGGGAGAGGTCCGCGGAAAAACCGCAAAGCGGATACGCCGCCCACGGATAATCGGGATTTTACTGTAATTTCTAATGTATTTTAAATCGATTCTCTATGCTGTGCTTAATAAACTATTGATTAAATTGAGAAAACATTTATAAATATTATGATGAAATAATATTTACAGTTAACTTACTGATTGGAATAATATTTATTTCGTTTTTAGGCATGTAGTAAATTGCCCGTAGCCGATATGCCAGAACGCATAAAAATATTGAACCACTGTGAAGTATTTTTATCATAACTGCCGATCCCATTGTCATCCCACTTTAAAATTTTTATGGTGTATTGGCTAGATTACAATAAAAAATATATATAATTTTCAAAAAACACTATCTCAAAAAATTTTCAAAAACAAATATTTAAGTTTTTCAAAACAAAAAATTTTCACCAATATGTTTCAAGTTTGGTATCAAATTAAAGCTCATTAAATCCTCTTTAAAATGAGCCATTGAACAACCTTCTAGAGCTTATAGAACTTGAATTAGAGCACATTTTAGCTTTGTGCATACGTAAAAAAAAAAGGGAAATTTTCCGACTTTAAAATACATATAGCTAAAAAACTATAAGAGATAGAATTTTTTAAAAATTATTTTTGAATTTGGGGCACAAAAAACTACAAATAAACCAACTTTCATCAAAATCTGAGATGGTCAAGTTAAAAATTATTATTTTTTGGTTGATTTGATATGGAATGACCTGATCGTAATTTGATTTAGTTTTAATCTTCTGTAGACAGATGGAAAAAGTTTTGCTTAATTTTCCTTTTGCTAACTCTCTATATTGTTATTCCCACATCTGTATATATTTATCTCTAATTTTGTTTCTTATATAAGATTTTAGAATTGTATTATAACTTATTTCATCCAAATTTGTGGCTTCTTTGGCTAGCTTATCCTCTCTTTCATTACCTTGATTTTCCACATGTACCTTAACCCACTTAAGTATTAATTTTATTTGTCTTTTGCCTTCTATATTCTGAATATTAGTTTGAATATGATTTATGAGTTCACCAAACAAAAATTAAGCCGACCGCACCTGCTTATAATATAAATTATAAGCAGGTGCATCGGCTTAATTTTTGATTGGTGAATATGATCAACGCACGTAAAATTGCAACTGTAATGATTTAAGAGTTTATTGTTGTTTTTCAATTTCTGTATTGCTTTTAATGACCCATGTGAGTCCGAATATATTTCAGTTTCCCTTTTAATTTCCTTTGAATTTTTTATCCATTCCAAACCTTGCTAATTGCAAATAATTCAATCTCAAAAACTGAGCACTGATCAGCCGATTGAATTTTGTTATCTTTATAAATCACATATTATGCTGCTCCTGTTTTATTATCAATCTTGCTACCATCAGTGTAGCACTGTATTATATTTATTGAGCCTTGATTTATCTTGCGGATCATCTTCATATAAGACTTTAAAATTGTTTTTCCTACTCTGTTGTATAATCTCTTTAGATGTGATTGGTTGTTCAATTTTTATAATCTGTTCATTATTTAATTTATCCTTCTTAAACTCTTTGTCTAAATTCACAGATTTCTTAAAGTCTCAGTTCAATAGGAATTCCTGCCAAAATATGTAGTGCTTCATGAGACACAGTTCGATAAGCTCTAGTTAATCTTAATAGGAAATTTCTTTATATAGTTCAAAGCTTGTTAATATTTTTCTGTTTGTTCAGAGCTTCAATCCAAATACTACAATTGTATGAAATCGTTGGTGCAGTTTTCATTTTACATATGCTATCTAATGCTTTTAAATTTTATTCCCCATTTATTTTGTGCCACCCTTGGCATTAATTTTAAAATCTTACCACTTTTCTTTTCTAGGACAGTTATTTGTTGGTTTCTTGATAATTTATTATCAATAATTATTCCTAAGTGTTTTATTTCTTTCAAAACATTTAATTTTTTGTTAGTGATCTGTAGATTTAAAGGTTCGTCTTTTTTTTCTTTGATTAAATTTTATTTACTATTGTTTTTTTTTATTTTAAGTTTAATTTTTTTTTCCCCCCCCCCCCAATTTTCTATGATGTTTAGTACATTTTTGCAGTCATTTTGCATGTTTTTTTTTTTTTAGTGTTTTCCCATTTACTATCACAATTAGATCAACTCTTAACCCATCAAATCAAAAGGAATCTTCCTCTGCTAATCCTTCAGTTAATTTGAAGCTTCTTGAAAATAAATAAAATATATAAATGTGTGTAAATGATACATGCCTACTAGTCTGATAGGTTTACAATTCTAGACAGATGTGAGATGTTGAACTTTGTATAGAGATGGCATCTTCTATAACTTTTAATTTTTCTAATACAACTTTTAATTTTTTAATTTTACTTGTCATTATAGAGGAGAGTGATGATCCATTAGCTGATGAAATAGCTTTGCCTGATGGCAAAATTGGTGCAAAGAAAAGAAAGAAATTAGAAATGAAGGCAGAGAAGCGAGCACAAAGAGAGGTAATTTTCAAAAGAAATACAAATCTTATAAAAATTGATTTTTATCTTACATTTTTAATCATTATTAAAAATTTTAGTTTGTTTTTGTTCTTCGATTATCTTCACATTACAAGGCAACAATTGAAGTCTTCAAGTTATTCATTAACTAAGATGTTAAAATAAGCTAATGAATATATCAGTGCAAGATAATTACTGGTTAATTCTACTTCCACAAAAAAGGGGGGGGGGGAGGGCTAGATAAACTAACTCTTTAAGAACCATCGTAATAAATAGAATGGTAATTAAAAATCACTGTATAATTACTGTATAGTAGAACCTTGATTGTTCAAACTAATTGGGACTAGTAGTCATCTCAGATTTTGAAATTCAGATTATAAATATTTTCATGTAAAAGCACCATGTTTTATTGTGAAAAGATCAATCATGCTCAAAAATACTAGAACTGAAAGCAAAGCGTGTGAATACCAGGTGCTTACAATAGCTAGCAGCAGCAATAGAAAGCAACATGATGACTTTTAAATTACTCATCATGCACCCATTTCCAAAATGTTACTATCTATATTACTAAAAAAATAGTTTGTCTGTGCAAGAATTGAAATTCGCATGCGGGTAGCAAGGTAAAGTTAATTCAACTGTGCAAATTTCTGACTGTTACAAACAGAATTCAATATTGTATTGCATGCATTGTTTAGAATTTAAACTTTAATATATTTTCAGTTTTAAGTTTAGTTTACTTGATGTAATTTGTTTTTTTGTTGTTGTTTTGTTTTGTTTTGAATAAATAAAATGTTGTTTTTCATTATATATGAGAGACTTCCGAAACGAAGCAACTGGCACCCATCTAGTATATTATGAAAAAAAGATATCTGAGGAGTGGAAACATTTGTATCAGTTTCAACTCTAATAAATTAGCAAGAGGGGGGTAAAAAACAAACAAGAATCAGTGGTTAATATCAAGCATCTGCAATATTAGAACATGTTAAAATATAATCAATCAATTAAATCATGAATGCCTGATTAAGTATCACTCACATTCTTAAGATAGTAATGTAAAATTAGACATAAAACTTTTAGTATTCCATTGGATTCCAGAACAACTTCGATATTTATCCGTGAATTGCATATTCTTTTGACTAGAGAACATTGTTTGTTAGTTTCTAGACTTTCCTTCACTTATCCAACAACAAAAAAGCATAAAACAATTAAGGAAGATGTCTTCATATTTTCATCTATAGGTGCTTCTAAACAAAGTTAGGAATTCTTAACTTACCCATATGGCATATTTCTGCAGATTATTTACAATTCCTTTTACTGTCTCAGGTGATTTCAGCAATTCTTCTATTAATAGTTTATTTTTAACAATTTAGAGGTTAAACCAATTTATAATTTATTACTTAATTTGTCAAGATTATGTTTAATGAATTGCATTTTTTGTAAACTTATTTGAAAACATTTATTCTGAGCTTTATAATCATGAATATTGAAGAATGAGACTAGTTTTTCTGCGTCACTTCTTATTGTCAGTAAGGACAGGAAATTCTAACTGCAAAAAGGAGTAATTTGCTAGTAGCTTGAATTTTTTGTTTTGTTTTTTTGTTTAAAAATATTTTTTATTTAAAAACATTTCTAATTAAGTTGATCCTTATTTCATTCCACAATAACATTCTTGCTACTATTAAATGTAATTTTTAATAGTGTTAATATGTAGTAAAAGTTTTTCATTTTTCTTTTAGCGTGAATTTCAAGAAAGAGAAGAAAAGAAACAAAGGCAGGTTTTGTTAGAAGAACAAAGAAAGAAAGACGAAGAGAGAGAACGTGCAGAAGAAGCAAAAAGGGTAATTGAATAGAAATAAATAATTTTAAGCCTTTGTAGTAAAAGAAGTTCCAAAATGTTTACTTTTTTTAATTTTTTGTATATAGCTATTTTATCAAGACTGAAGTGGTTATGATTTCTCTGATTAGTCAAATTAAACAAATTTAATGAACTAAGTTTTTTCTAATATTTTTAAATGACAACTTCAACTAAAATTTTAGAATGTTTAAATTTTACTTAGGCAATATAGTGTAATGTAAAGGGATAATTTGTTAAATGTGAGTCATACAGCTTACTTACTTCCTTAACAAATTTCAGGAAGAAGAAGAACGTTTAAAAAAGGAAGAAGAAGCAAAAAAGGAGCTTGAAGAATACTTAAAACTAAAAGAATGTTTTGTTGTTGAAGATGAAGGTTACAATGAAGCTGAGGCAAATAAGGAGGTGAGTTTCAGTTGAAACATTTTTTTTTAAAATATTAGCATGATAGACAAATCACTTATTACTTTCCTAATGTGAAACTATTACAAAATAGGAATATAACATTAATTTGTAAGTACAATGAAACTCTCCAGTTGGTAAAGTCACTAAGACATTTCACAATTACAATTTCTTCGTCATCCACATCACAACTCTTTTTTGTAACCCAAGCAAAGCACGGGTATTTTTGCTAGTATATATATAAATAAGGCTAATATCACAATACAGTCAGACCTTGATATAAGGTCACCCGCCTATAAGGTCACTTTTCTAAAGTCCCGGCTCATTGAATAGGAATTCTTTGATATGGATTATCGGATATATGGTCAGGTCTTAAATACTGTAATCGCATATAAGGTCACTTTTGTCTGTGATTTCAGTGCCACACTGATTCAATTCCAAGAATTTTTCCATGGGTACGATCTTTTATCGGCGTCATTTCTCCTACTGACGGAGGGGACAGCTTTTTCACAAAGCACTTCATCCCCTCAAATTCTAGGAAAAAAAGATGATGAAGATGATATTCCTTTACCTGTGTTAATACAAGATCTCAGAAATCGCGGTTGTGCCATAGAAGGGGAAAGTGAATATGTGAGAATTGATGATGAAATTGCTACCACTTCTCAAGCTTCGATTTCCGAAATTGTTTTGCAAGTTTTAGATTTCAGTGCATTAGAAAGTGAGGATAACGACAGTGATACTGAAAATGAAGCGGTGACACAAGCAGAAGCACTCAGAGCATTAAATTTTCAGAAACTACAAAACTTAGAAAACATTGTACAAAAGATGAAACCAAAATCGTGACAGTCCTGTATTACGGATTATTTTCAGTAAGATCAGTTGTACATCAGTACTTTGCCTGAGCATACTAGTACTATTTGTATACAACTTTATTTCGAATTAAAATTTTTAAAAAATAATTTCTTTCTGATTCCATTAATTTTCATTGGTTCAACCAAATTAAAAAATTATAACCTAATAAACTGATATTTTTGTACGTATTAAATTTTACAAAGAATTATACTGTATTTATATAATGTTTATTTATTGACAAATGCGTATGAATCTGTTATAAGGTCACTCCGCTTATAAGGTCACTTTCGTGAGGTCCCAAAGATGACCTTATATCGAGGTCCGACTGTATATTATGAAACAAAACTTTTTATAATATTAATAGTATATATTCGTGACAGTTTTGAACATTGACTGTTCTTCATCAGACTGGTTAAAAGTTCTGATCTATTTGGAAATATAAGAAATTTGAAAGAATCAAGAGTAACTAGAGGGGGCCGATAGAAATTGTAGGGAGATTTTATATTTACTTCATTGGGTGAGAAGACTTAGGGATCAAAGTTAGACTTCGGGCTGTACTGGGAGAGGGGTAATATTTGGTGGAAAGTGAGAATTGACCTTAGAAATTGGTATTTTCTTGTGACAGGAGGGAAGAGGGGTATCAGTAAGCTTAAGGTGTTAGGGTTGTGTAATGAGATGTAATAAAAGAGAAAGAGGTTGAAAGTTGGGAATGCCATCAGGATAGAGTTAGTAAACAAATCTCTAAAAACAATTTATAATATATATAATTATCACACATTAAATGCAGATCTTAATATCACTATAATACGATTATTTATTAAGATGCTACACACACACAATTAATATATAGAAGTATGACGTTGTCCAAAGTAAAATAGTGAATTAATATTAATGAATGACAGAATGCAGATAAATAACATGATTAAAATAATAGTTACCTATAATATAAAGGAAATTGTTGGATATGTGTATGTATTCGAAATGTTTAGCATACTTTCCAACATACTACAAACTTGAAAAGAAATGAACGTCGGCAAACCCCTGAGTTAAGCAGTTTGTGATGCTTTTCCCTGCGTGGCAGAAGATGTTAGGTGTCATTGGCTTCTTGGAGTTTCAATAGTTTATACTAATTTAACATTAATTTGTAACTATCATTTAGATATAACATTAATTGGTAATGATCACGTGATGTTTTACCAATTGGGAAAGGTTTCAAGTGATTGGGGTTTGGAGAAGACCAGTACGGGCTGGAAAGTCGTATATTTTTCGATCTCGATATTAATTTACTAGATAAACGAAGCGTTTTTTTGTTTTGTTTTTTTTGTTACATATGCAAGGCTTCCTGAGCGAAGATAGGGTATCCAGCTAGTCAGACAATATGAATAAGAATGAATTATTTTGAATAAGTTGATTAAAGTTTAGGGTTTAGCGATGTTTCAATATGATCTTCTCTTATTTCTTGTTCCTTATTGTGTCCATCAGTTGATATGTTTTGCTACTGTATAAAAAAAACTGAAGAAAGGCTAAGGGTGAAGGCTCCTATAGCCATCTTTAAAGACTTCTTATTTCTTGAAATATGTAACTGCTTTCTTTAATGAAGAGTTTTGTCTTTTTTTTTATATATTACTAAGGCTTATTGTTATGCAGAAGTTTCCCCCAAATTGGCGAAGTTAAATGTTTTACAGATGTGGACAACACATTTTAGTTAAAGTAGTTTTACTGCTATATTAAATGAAAGAATAACATATGTTACATTTTTGTCTTTGTTTTGAGCCTTAAAACAAACAAAGAGCAAAGGATACAGATGAGAAGTCATTTCAAAGTGGTTACTTTTAAGTTTTTCTGTTTTTTTTTTGTTTTTTTTTTTCGATGATTCTGAATTTTTAATCAAAGATTCATTGCTTTGTTTTATAAGACCATTTTTTCTTTAATAAAAGTTTTCTTAACTCTTTAGTATTTAGAAACAGATCTTAAAAAATTGTGGGTCAAGTCATTAGTTTAGACTTGAGTATAAGAAACAATAGAGAAACAGTAAGTAAGGCAAAACATTCAAAGCCATATCATCTCTTTCAGTTATTTTATATAGATATTAGATACCTCTGTCCTCTAGTAGCTATGAAGGTTTATCTCAACACTGGTTGAAGGTCAAATTCATTGTATTAAAGCTTTTACAATTCAATATACTAAAGTAGTTATAACAGGTAACTTCAATTTATGAGTTCATCATTACTAATTACATTGACAGAGATTATTGATGCTTGATAAATATTTTTATGGATTTAATTCTTCAATTGTTGAACTCAACATTAATGCATCTGCTCAAAGATTTATTGTTGCTGGCTCATTTAGAGCATTCTTAACTAGGGTGACCAGATTTTTACATTGGCAAAGCGGGACACCATTGACCGGGGGTGGGTGGGGGGAGACCGCAAAGAAAAAAAAATCGGAATCTCCAGGTTCAACAACCAAAAAAAAAACCAATGGAATCTCCAGGTTCAACAATCAAATAAAAAAAAAACAAACAACGGAGTCTCCAGGTTCAACAACCAAAAAACAACGGAATCTTCAGATTCAACAACCAAAAAAAAAAAGGAATCTTCAGTTCGACAATCAAACAAAAAAAGGAATTCCATAACCAAAAAAAAAATCGGGACTTTTTAAAAATGCCGCGGGACGCGGGACAAATTGTAAAAAATCGGGACGTCTGGTCACCCTATCTTAACTGCTCAATCTGTGCTAGTCTCTCTCAATTGTGGTGCTGTTAAATCTGTGATGAACTGTTAGTTATTCATTGTTAACTTGAAAGTTTACTATCCTTTATTAAATCTGCCATTCATATTTATAGTGTAAAACTTTTATCATGTACTAATCATTAAAACTAGAAATTTCTGTTTCTTAAAAATGAGTCTTTCTTATAACCCATCTCTGGAGCTTTTTTTTTTTTTTTTATCTTTCAAGCAAAAAAAGATCAAATCAAATGTTGACAAGTGACTTAGCATATGTAATGTTTCCAGTTCCTCTTCATTGAAAGAATGAATGAATAATGTAGTTCTTTTTAGGAAGTATTACAGTAGTTCTCTGTAGACAGTGCTACAATTGTGTACCTGTATTTGAATAGAAGTGTATTATTAATTACATAATGAATAATCCTAGATCATCCTAAGGAGTGCAACAATCTTTGTGTAAAGGCATATTTCTATTAATTGACTCTTATTAATAGTATTTAAACATTTTTTTTTTTCTAAAGCCATTTATTTATTCAATTGTTCTTTGTATTCCAGTCACAAGATTTGCTGAAAGATTTTATTGACTTTATAAAGGTAAGTTGTTTTTTTCTTGTTTTTTTATATATACAGAGTGATTCATAAAGTACTGGAAAAATACTGGAGCCTCCAGGGTCTCTTTTGTGTTTGAAATAAACTCAACGAACTCACTACAATTTGTTTTATTTATTCCCCTCCCCACCCAGGCTCCTTGTGTTTGAAATGAACCCAATAGTGACCTCCATTTAACTTGGCCTATTCTAATCTCGCTTCCCTTCCTTGCCCTTCCCAGTTGTGAAGGGTGCTAACAAAACCATTTTTTTTTCATAGGGGCAGAAAAAAGGCTAAAATGGAGACCCCATCATCTGACTCAGAATTGCACGTTCGATCCGGAAATCCATGCCCTATTTTACTTTTTTTTTACCACCGAATTTGACAAAATATTTTGATGTTCGTTCTTTTTAGGCCTATTTTTCCAGTACTTTATGAATCACCTGGTATATTATTATTTTACATCTGAAGCAATATTAGAAGAATTAAAGAAATACCTTTACACTAAAAGGTAAGCATTTTTTTTTTATTAGTGTTTAACTTGAAAGTTATATTTGTTATAGGAACACTTCCATAGAAAAAGTTAAAAAAACAAACCAAAAAAAAAATTTAAATCCTGAATCTCTTTAGACATTGCAGTAACTAGCCAAAGCCACCACCATGGTCTCTCAAACAATCCATTTTATTAAATTGTGATAATACCTATTCACTCGTGATTACTGGTGAATCAGGTTTTAATAAATGTTTGTGAAAGTCTAATCAGAATCTTGAAATATTCCTGTGATTAAAATAATTTATCCTTAACGGCAGCCTGCAACATAATTCACAATTCATTTTCAAAAGATAGAATCAATGGACCCCATTCTGAAAACATGCTAAACTGAGAACTTTGTCTCTTTCGTGACATAATTACCCTCTTTTCGCAATTCTGAACGACCAGTTGAACAGACTTGCTTAGCGAAATGATGTCAAGACTGCATGTGACATCAAATCACTCTGGCTACACTGAGACGCGATTCACAAAGCCACTTTCGGCTCAGTACTTGGACTATTGACCCTAGCCACCGGACGACCTGACTCCAGACTAACTCAAGCAATTCTTCTAAGTAGATACAAAATCATTCGAATATAAAAGCTTAGAAACATTTTAGAAACTACTTACAGTTTTTTATATCTTTATAAAAAAAAAAAAAAATGAATTCTACTTCAATTTTCAACATCTTTAAAAAAGTTCAATCAGTAATAAAAGCAAAAATTAATATCTTGGATCGTATTTTTAAAAATGTTTATTTATTTAATTAGTATATAAAGTGAATGATTCATGTTATTATTAAAATATTTACATTAATTTAATTTTAATGGTAACTACAATTGCTTAAAATTTAAAAGTTTTTTACTTCTTTCAAATAAAATTTCAGGAGATTTGAAATTATGAATAATTAAACAGACTTCTTAATTTTTAATTAAAAATTGACTTATGAAATTAAAAAAAAAATTAAAGATTAAGTTTGATTAGATTAAAATAATGAACTTAAAATGTAAAATTAATTATGACATAAAAAGTGAATTACATAATAAAAAGTATTTATACACATAGAAATTCCAGAGTATTTTAATAACTTTACCAATATTAATATAATATTGTAATTATAAGTTGTAATGTACATTAAATCTTTAATGAAATATACAATCAAGCATATTTCCAATTAATTGATTTTATAAATTTACTATAAATGCTTTTCAGCAAACTTACCAAACAACAATGTCATGAAATTTTCATTTGATGAAACTATATTTTACGGTAAACTATTCTGCAATTATGCCAAAGTAGTAAATTTTTGTACAATTGACATAAAGAATGAGATCCAAAAAATATCTTTTTTATATATTAAATAAAATGTTCGTTGACTGATCTGAATTTTTCCAAAATATTAAAAATTGAATTTGTTGGCAAGGAATAATAATTATCCCACTTTATTAACAACTGTATGCTCTACATAGTAATTTGCTTTACTGTTACATGTAAACTTTTTTATAAATTTTATATCTTATTTCCAACTTTCGTCAGTTCCAATGTGAGGTACAAATATCAGAGATAAAGGTAACTGAATTAGATTTCATTTTATTTATAAATTGTTTATCTTAAGATACTGAACATAAGACCAAGAAAAAATTTAAAAGAAATAAAAATAAAATGAAAGTAAGAAGAATTGTTGTTAACACGTGTGAATCTATTAAATGAGATCATCTGAGATGATAAAAAAAAATGCAGTCACTTTACATTTAAAAATGTAGACAATTTTAAGTCGAATGACATTTAAGTGCAACTGGAAAAGTAATATAGAAATATGAATATTTTGGTAATAAATTTCAAATAAATAGCACAAAAATAAACTAAAGCACTTTTATTCTTAAGAATAAAAACAAAACATCAATTGATAATTAAGAAAAATTCCTACTTTTTTGAAATAATAAATAAAACCCTCAAAGTAATTAATAATTAAGCAGACAATCATTTACTTTCATAGCAATTCAGGGCTAAATCATAAAATTATTATTTTTAATCGTATATACAGTATATGTTATCATATATTTATATAACTTACAACATTATATATAATACATAGCAACATGTAATCATATATAATAGCAATGAAGGTGGATTCTAATTTCAGTTAGTTTTTGACAATATCAATAATCATTTTAATAGAGGAAATTATAATTAAAAACAATGAAAACAAAAAGCTAGATCATTAATTTTACTTTACTTTTTACAAGGAAATACTTTTTAAAAATATATTTCAGTTACTTAAAAAAAAAAAATACTTAAAGATTTCGATGAGCAAAATATATCTTTGGAAAAAACAAAACAAAAAAACCTCGTTTGTTTTCCAAATGAAATAATTATTCTTTTAACAACTGTTTAAAGAATGATTATTTGTATTTAAGAAGCTTTTGTGATACAGTTATTAATTGAATTATTACAATTCTTCGCGCCTAACCTTTTTTTTTATGGATCTCATAAAAAAAAAATATATTTACATAAATAGGTAATTTCACTGTGAACCTCTAATTTAATCAATTAAATGAATGTAAATTTAAAATTCTTCAGATAAAAAGTAATAAGATCGCTTGTCACTTTGAAAATTCCCAGGAAAATGTGAAAGAATCATTTCCATAGCCGCCTGTCTTAAACGCAGGTATTATCAATCAAGAAAACAGACAAAACTCGTCGATAAGTCCTATATAGCTGGAGCAGCGGCTGAGAATCTCAGAGTGGGTTTTCAGAATTGAGCCATAGCACTTCTGAGGACTTTGTCAAAGCTGTGCTCGCTAAGCCGGATTTTCAGAATGGGGCCCAATATATAAAAAGAATGAACATCATCCTAAAATCAAATTCAAATACAAAAAATAGCCATAATAATTACAGTAAATTCTCGATTTCACAGTCAAATCTTAACTTGCCTGTACAACAGATAGTATCCAGTAATTAAATTAAACAATTGGTTGAAGATGATTTTTAAATCCAAATATTGTAGAAAGTCCTCCCCCTCTCCTCACTAGATAGGATGGGCCATTTATAAAGCAACTTTGTTAACCAATAAGTTATTGCTAAGTGCTTGGCCTTTAAAAAAATGAAAATTCTCATAATATATATGGAGATGGCTGCTGTAAATTTTTAATGAAGGAATAAAATTGACGCATTGTAAGAAAAAAATATGTAAATACTGGAATTTCGTCATTTTTTTTTTTAATTCATATTATACCACATTTTCTGACTATTTTATTATTTCAGATTTATAGTTGCTGTGTATGTGGTTTTTACTGATGTATTTTTGTAACCAGTTACAAGGATAAAACCATAATATTTTGGGATTTAGGGCATGAAAGGCATAATTAATTAGTATCCCAGTTGTGATAAAAAAATGGAAGTACCAGGAATGAAGGAAGCGTCCGATTTGAATGAAACTTTGTGTCACATGAACGAAAAGAATTGGACTTGATTCAAATTTCACTTTGAAAAAAAGAATTTTTATTGAACAGCAGCAGCATAGTTGTTGCGTTATTCGTACTGTGTTGAGCCATCTGTAGCTGCTATGCATTTGATATATGGCGAGGTGGAGTGAAACAAAATCCTGATGTTACCTTGTGGCAGATCATGCCAAGCTTGTTGGAACTGCTGCATGTTCGATGGTGGATGCAGTCGACGTCCTAATATGTTTTGGATATCTGAATACCCAAGGAAGAGTGTGAATTGCTTTGAGGCACTGCTTAGGAAATGCATTATCCTGTTAGAAAATTGCTCCAAGGACAGGTGTGACACAAAGGGCAAAACAATGGGTCGCAGGATCTCCTATGAGGAAGTGTGTGTTTAAAAGTTGCTCTAATAACTATAAGAGTGGATGTGCTGTCAAAAGAAATGGTTCCCACACCATTTCACCAGTAACAATGGCTGTAAGCCTCTTCCCAGAATTGCCAGGATTTGAGTGCTGCCCAGTCCTCTGCCGTATATAGGTGTGATAATAATCTGCTGCAAGGCAGAGGCGGGACTCTTTACTAAATTCAATACGAGACCATGTTTTCAGGCACATCACCACTTCGATTGAGCCTCCTGTGGCTGGGTTGTTAAAGGCAGGCCTGATAAAGGGTGACGGTAATGAAGCCTAGAGTTGCAATTTGTTTAGTTATGGTGTGGGTAGATACTGGTTGCTCCATATCTCTGGATGGTGGAGAGGGAAGCTATGAAACTTGATTGTCTCTAGCAGTGATACTGTTGTGCCACCCAAAACTTGGTTATGCTAGTGTTCTCAGGCAACCATCGATTCCAGCATTTTCCCTAGAAACATCACTACGAGTGCATAAGTTGTTCTCACAGTCTCACATTTCAGCCTCTTATAAGGTCTTAAACAAATGCATAATAAAGGCATTACTTATGGTAAACTGATGTGAATGCAACAGTTCCACAAATGGCAACATTACTTGTCAGGCAAATAATTAAAAGTTTAGTTATCTAATAGTAAGGTAGTTGCATACGAAGTTCAAATTTTAATAAATTTGAATTTTTTCAATTTTTTATTTTTGTCGGAGAGATTTGTATTTCCTCATATGCATGATATATCCACAATTTGACTATTACTAAAGCATTACAATAATATTTTTTACTAGCACTTGATTGAATTAATACTAGTTTCTAAAAAGATTTTTCATTTTATTTTGCATATTTATACATTACACAGGATGAACAAGATAAGATTTTATGGTGCTACTCTAGAAATTTGTTTCTGCTTTCCCAAAATCTAATTTAGTCATTTCTGACGAATCACCCCCCCCCCATTATCATGATTACCAGAATAACACATCTAATAGAATTTTGTTTTTATCTAGAACACAAAAGTAGTTCTCATGGACGATCTTGCTGCACGATTCAAATTGAAAACTCAAGAAGCCATAGAACGTATACAGGCTTTACAAAGCTCAGGACAGTTAACTGGTGTGATTGATGATAGAGGTAAATTTATTTATATTTCACAAATAGAATTGGAAGCAGTAGCTAAATTTATCAAGCAAAGAGGCCGAGTGTCAATTGCTGAGCTTGTGGAATCTAGTAATATGTTAATTAATTTGTCTCCATCTGTAACAACTTAAGACAAATTACTAATTTCTAGAAAGTATTGTTTATTAAAAAAAAATGTATTTACAGGAAGAAAATAATCCTTTTTTATTACAAACATTAAATAAAGATCATTTCTGTACATAATATTGCAGAGGGGAGGGAAAGGAAAAAATGAAAGTTGATGTAACATTCAAGATTAAAAATGTTTCATAGTTTTTTGGTTTTTTTTTGTAAAATCTGGACGGAACTTGTTATATAAAAAAATAGTACTATATAAAAAAAAAAAAAAGTTTGTACACTGTGTATAAAAAGAATTATTATTTTTTTGTAATAAAAAATATGATATGATATACATTATTAAAAGTGAGATTCTTGCATACATTAACAACAGGCATTCAACAGTAACACTGTAATTATTAACCATACAGACAATATGAGATTCGCAGCAGCTGCTGTACAGTCCACTGCTCGTTTGGCCTGTAAGAAATCATGACCTAAATATGGGTGGTAGTGCCTTTGATCTTTTCTAATTGCCACAATCTGTTGGGTTGCATCCTGGAAGATTAAATCACTGTAAGGAAAATCTGACTGGAACATATGAAATTTAAAATCATCATCATATTTAGAACCATAGAATTGTTGAGCGTAAAGAAAAAGATTAATATAAGAATTTATCTCTGTTTCATTATTAGGACGTGCTACAATAGCATTTCCTGGAACTTTTCCTAAATTGCAAGATGTATATTCATGAACTGGAGCTCGAGAGCCATCCCTGCATAAAAGTTCATAATCCACTGCAAGCTGATTCCGAGCCCACCACATACGATTTCGGCCATCTGTGTTTTCAAACACTGATGTATGTTTCACAAAAGCAATGTCTCCTCCTCCTTCTACTAAGCATCTGAAAGCCCCTGTAGATCCAAAAAAATCTTCATTATGATCCCTTTGGCAAAAAGCACTACTACTACCATGACAGAGATCACATAAGTTATTTTGTTTCCAGTTATGATTGTATTCAGATGACAATGCTCCAGGAACACAACTCTTTTGAAAAAACTCTGCAGCTGCCTTAACTCCGTCACATCCATAGTTTCTTAATCTCTGGTTTTGGAGTAAAAAGCTTATAGGAATCACCCAGCCAGCTGCCATATTCATACCAGTATGGCAAGTGTAGCGTCCTAGAAATAAAAATTTTCAAAATCTCAAATTTAGGATATAAATTTATAAAGTGTTAATTCTGGACATTACTTGTTCTTTAACTCATATTAAAATATTAGAATACTTTTAATTAAAGTGGAAATTTTGTAAATATATAATAAAAATTAGGATTTTTTTTTTTTTTTTTTTTTTTTTTTTTACTTTTGATACTTTAAGATTTGTTTTTTCAACAAATCAATATGTCTTTTAACTTAAAATAAAAACTACTGCTTTATAGCATAATTCACTTGTAATTTTGCCTAGTTCACTTTAAAGAGCTGATTAACAAACATTACCTACTCATCACATTCCGAAAATGGAATATTCCTCAATTGACAATGCTTGACATTTCAAATTTTTAGTAATCCAAAACTATTAAATCAGTTTACACTTTTTAAAAGTAATTATTCAAGTTTACTTTGGGACTCACAAATGGAGTGCTCAGAAGCCAATCAGTGTAAGTCTTACTCTACTGTTTATACTTTCAGTTGACAAAGTGCCAAAATCACTCCTCCAAGTGTATAAGTTATGTTATCTTTCAATAAAAATTTTATTTTTCAAATTTAAAACGTTGTTATTTTTTGGTACATAATTTTAAAAAACCTATTTCATTTTTTGGTTTATTGACTTACACTGATTGACATATTGAACATTTGGAGTGGTCAGAAGCCAAACGGCACATATCAAAATGATACACAAGGTTTGGAGTTAACTAGACTAACATATCTGCATTGACACTAGCCACAACTCCCATGATGTGTTGTTTCAATTCATCTAAATCATTAGGGAGTGGGGAGATAAAAACCCTGTCTTTTACAAATCCCCAAAGAAAAAAGTCACACTGTGAGATCGGGGGCTCCTTGTTGGCCACAGGGCGAGAGCACAGTTGTCGTTTGTTGCTTGGCCAATCTAGCAATGTGGAAGTATGTTGTTGAGATAATCTCTAACAAACATGTACCAGTGGAGCAGTGCTCCGACCTATTGGAAAATTAATTTTCTGCTGTCTCTCATGCAGTTGAGGTATCAATCAGTTGATTAGCATTCGAGTGGTAAGTTGACTAGTCACTGAAAATTATCAGCTCAATAAAGCCATCTTCTTGTTCATTATGTTGCAGCATTTCAATGTTTCACCTGCACATAGATGCTGTAATAACCGCAATTGGTAAGGTGTCATTTTCAGTTGCTTCCATAAAATTTTCCACACAGTTTGTTGTGGAATTTGTAGTTCCAAACTTACTCTTGTTGTTGATTTTTGTGGACTTTGCTGGTAAACAGCACAAACAGGATCCACTTTTTCTTCTGCCACATAGGGTCCCCCAGGACTTCTGCCTTTACATAAACAACCTGTCATTTCAAATTTCTTGTACCAGTTGTAGATTGATTGTCTAGTAGGTGGTGGCTTTCCGAAATGCATTTGAAAATGTCATTGGACAACAGTTACAGAGTTCGTTCTGGCTAATTCAAGCACACAGTACGATTTCTTCACAGTGTTTGCAGCCATCGTAGATATTATGCTTCCTCCTGCACAACAATATGCGCAATAGTATCAACAATGTGTCACATTGAAACTTCTACATTTCCTCAACCTAACAGTGCAAAATGCATGTGGATATCTAAAGGTTTTGTTTTATATAACACTGAAAGTGTGTATTTCTTTTCTAGTAACCCTGTATAATGGTTATTCTATTTATAAGGAGTTTCCTATTTTTAAAAGATATTTCAAAGTTGATGTCTTTTTATTTGGTATTGTGAGCATTGCAACGACATCAAGAATAAGTCAGTTTGGTCACTTATTTCATACATATATCAAGTCTTTCAGTCTCTGCACAATGAACATTCTTCACAACATCAGGATTATTTCTTTTTTTTTTTTTTCCCAGCAAAGGCTGCTCCAACTTATGACATTCATTACTAATTTATGTGGAGAATTTTTAGAAATGTCTTCCTAACACAACTCTTTAGGGAATCACAGGATAGATATAGCATTGGTGACATCAAGATACCTAACTTAGTGAATATCCAGGGATATTTAGGTTTCACGAACTTGTGGAATTTTGTTGCTGCTAGAAAATGACGATAAAAATGCAAATTCACTTGAAATTGTTTATATCCTGACATCTAGAAACTGCCACTTCCACCATCATATTTCAACTATATATAAACAATTTTCATTTATTATTCCAAATATCATCAAGCTTTCGGTGAAGAAATGATAGTGAATGCACACAACACTGGTTTGCAAAATTTACGTCTGAAGATTATGATCTTCAAAACAAAACTCAAAGAAGACTTAATGATGAATTGAGAAAATTAATTGAAAATGGCATTCATCAAGAATCCATAAACTTGGGATTCCAATTGTTTCAAAGCATTTCTCATCCATAGAGAAGGGTGAAAAACTGGACGAAAGGATGTCGAAGTTACTGAAAATAACAAAATCCAAACAATAAAAGATTTGCTCTATTGTTCTTTGGAACAAAAATGATCCTTCTCTTAACAGAATTTAAACCTGTGATGAGAAATTACATCTCTGAGGTAAGTGTCGTAGATACATACAATGACAAAGAGGAAGAGCCTTAACACGTGTCTATACCAACCTCTTCATCTTAGAAGGATAATGATAAAGCAAATTTGTATCGAGATCAGGAAAGGGTGAAGAATCAGAAGGTGATTACTTTAATAAAAATTACAGCATTATGAATGTTGTGTAAAAAATCTGCAAATTCAAAATAAAATTATTTTTTATTATAAATCCCTTTTATTCTTATTGTGTCTGAATTTATCTATCAAACTTTAAATCAGATTTTAGTCATTAGATATCCGTTTTGATTCTGTTATTGTTAATTTAAGCATTGTTATCCAATCATTATAAAAGCCATACCCTCCAACATTGGTCATCCTCCTATCCGTAGTGGAAATCATCTCATTAGGGGCCGTCCATTAATTACGTTAAAAAATTTGGTGGTGGATTATGTTCAATCAAAAAACGGACAAAATAAGTTTCTGCTTTAATGACGTTATTTTCTTCAGATTTAGTGAAAAACGATTGAACAGAAACTTGTCTTGACTGATGTTTTTCAAGCTCCACGTGCTTAAGCCGTGCGAACACCACGCAACATTCCTGCAACTTAGTTGCGCGATTTTGACGTCACGAGTTGATATAAACCTTTGTCAAGCGCGAACACGATGCGACACGGATATGCAACTCGAAAATGCAACTGACCCATGACAACGCAGATTTTAAATACGTCACGTGTGACGTCAAGCAAAATTCGGTTATGTCGTTTCAAACATAACATAAGAGTGAATGATTTGCAACATATGAGAAATATTTTTTTAAAATTATTAGCCGCTATGGAATTTAATTTCATGTTATTATTTCGAATCAAAAGTAACGAATGACTAACAGCCAATAAGAAACCATGCTCCCCTGGAAACAATGACGTCATAACTTTTGCATTCTGCGTCAGCAGCCTTCGCGTTTGCCAAACCTGATGTGGAAAATCCGAAAAAATCGAGGTTTTGAAACCTCTCTGATAAATTCTGCCGCATACAATTACTGCATTTCAGTATAAACTTTATTTATGCGTGAAAGAAACTCGCAATACTCTGATATTAATTGAGTATGAGCCTGTCTTCAAAACGAATCGACAGATAAAATTTTCGACGCCATTTTTTTCATGGGCGTGGTTTCACAACTGACGTGTTCCAATGCTGCCCTGTGATTGGGGAATTCGATGCAATTTTTCGAGTTGCAGCGGAGTTGCAGGTGTCCATGCAACTCGAGTCGGATGACAAAAGTTGCAAAGAAATTGCAACTCATGATGTCAAAATCGCGCAACTAAGTTGCAGGAATGTTGCGTGGTGTTCGCACGGCTTAAGTACACGACACAAGACGTCTTCAGTCATCTCGACCGCCATGAGCGACGGAAATTTCCGTGCAACACACTGTGCAAAGAGCATATCCATCCTTTCCTGGTAGACGACAAGGGAAAAGCTTTCCCTACTCCTCTCGAAATTTTTGATTGTTTTTTTTTTTCTTTCTAAGTGGATCTACATCTATATCCTTATTACTGCGTTTTAAAAACCGATCCATGATATAGGCATACGCAGCTTTCAACAAATTTACGAAAGAGAAATAAACAATATACTAGCACGTACTTTGTTTCTCCGCACGTGCAATCAGTTCGCGCAAGCACAAACCATGCATTGATTAAATAAGATTCTTATTTAATCTATGAAACCATGTGACCACCACTCTCAGGTGGACAGGCGAGTCCACAACAAACCATGTGACTCTCTTCCCCCTAAACGGACGAATCTATTCAATAGGTGTGTTGGTCAATAGCGCTTTTAACGTATATCAACTGGAAAAAGATTCCAAAGTCACACAAGAGGGAGAATTGGCCACAAGCGCTCAGTCCATCACAGAACTACAAAATAACAAACAGCATTCTGTCTTCTACTCTTTAGATAGGAAATTGTTAATTCTGTGGAGACTTGCATTGTGCAATTTTTTTTTTCGTCTTTTTTTTTGAGGAAAAAAAAAAAATTAAGGATGAAAATCTCTGAATCCGTAGATTTTCCCTGCTTTCCCGTAATTTCGTAGTACTTACTTATTTTCCGTACAAACTACGGATACTCCGTAGAAGTTGGAGGGTATGAAATGAGCACCAAGTTTAGTCCACTCCCATTAGGGAGGAAGATTCCATTATAGGGAAGAAGGGGTCCATTTTTCAGCATTGACCTTGCACCGTAAGCCATGTGAGATCCCAGTGGGGTTTCAATGAGAGTCCAGTCATTTTGCATGAATGGGT
>JAFIDM010000001.1:74830322-74855838 GCA_023159025.1 Thereuonema tuberculata | reverse complement strand
TAGTCATGTATGCAAGTAACATAAATGCTTTGGAATTTTTATTCTATCTCAATTTGTTAAAAAGTTATAACAAATTAAAGTTTTTACGCCCCCATGCGGATATCTCGAAAACTATTAACCGGAGATGAAAATGAATATCAAATTCCGACTCAGCGTTGAAAATTCTATAAAGTGACCCATAAACCAATATCAAATTCAGAGTAATACTTTGCGGACTTCCCTTGTTAGTTGGAATTTTATCATTTTCTATTTTAAAGCATTGGTTTTTATTATTTTACCTTTCCTGGCACAATAGAACACTACTGCTTCATGGCATTGAATCCAATAAAACCATGCCCAAGACTAAAGCTGTTTTCTTTGCTCTAACATGGCAGTGATTATCCTTCCTTCATCAAATTACAAGTTTCTTCCCATGTTTAACTTATTTAAACATTAAGATTAGAGATTAATAATAAGAACTAACAGAAAGGAGCAGTAACTGTACACAGATAATTCGTAGAAATGGTTAATTTTTTAAAGTAAATTCTAAAATGTAAGGAGTAAGAAAATATTTATTTTTAAAATAAAAAAGATCTAAATTCACCATTAAAAAGCCCATTTTAAACTCAATAATTTTGCTATCAGATACTGAAAAAAAAAAAAAAAAACTATGGTGGATTGTCAATTCAGAGGGCATATGAAACTGATAATGAAAGTGCATTAGTTTTAAATTACCTCTTAAAAATAACAAATCAGCATCCTTGTTCTCAATATTAGCCACTGCAACAGCATAATAATAAGGGCCATCCAAATTGTACTGCTCTGCCATGATTGGTATCAAGCCATGATCTCTAAAAATAAATTCAAAAGTTTGTAAGATATTTTAATTTAAAGAAATGGGTAAAAAATGAAAGCGCAATGCTAAAAGAGAAAAAAATTTGCACCGTGAGCTGTCACCGGGAAGAGACTGGGACGGATCGTTTCGTCCTTTTTAGGACTCATCAGCCAGCCAAACTCCACCGATGACACTCAGAAGGCGCGAGAGGTTAAGATCCGGGTCTCACTCCCGAGAGCGGGAACTCCCCCGAAGAAATCCTAACACCCGGGATCTTAACTTCTTGCGCCTTCTGAGTCTGTCATCTGTGGGTTTGGCTGGCTGATGAGTCCTAAAAAGGACGAAAAGGCCTGTCCCAGTCTCTTCCCGGTGACAGCTCAGGGTGCGAATTCCTTTCTCTTGAAGCATTGTGCCTTCGTTTTTTACTCATTTGTTTGATTAATTCAGGCACGTTAAATCTCTATTTTAATTTACTTGTTTAATAAAATTAAAAATCATAGTTAAATCATATCTTACTTTCCAGCAGTATAGACATCTCCAGCATCAAGAACAGCCACATCGTTTATTCCCTGGGCAATGGTATTAATGCATTCATTATGACTGTATCCTTTGAAACAAGTTAATGTTGGCTGAAGAAGCTGTGCTTGGAAAGCAGCCTGAAATTAGAAAATAACTTGAATGTAATAAATTGAGTTTACATTATTAAATTTAGGACTAAATACTTAAACACTGTCAAAGAAAAAAAAAATATAGGCCCTATTGTAAGTTAAATAATTTTAGTATTGCAGAAATTCTAGGCTAGTTCATCAATCTTTCATCTCTTGAAATCATGCTTAAATACTACATTGTGCAATAGTAAGTGTCAAAATACTTTCTTAATCATTTAAAATCGAATCTAGAAATAAAATCTATAGGATTGTGCTTGAGTATTCTTTTAATTAAAGAAATCATCTAAAATCACACAAAGAAGCAATCTTTACATGAAATCTTCAAAATCTGTTTAGCAGAGCTTTACATTGTACATAGTTCTTTCATAAAATCTTGCTTTATGTTTACTTAAGGGAGGTCATAATATCAGTCACTAAGAAAAAAACAAACAAACCATTTATATTAACAATTGTTCTATTTCAAGTGGTTTGCAAGATAGAGCTATTTGAAAGTAAAGTTGCGAAACTATTGATAAGAAAGAGATGATATGTACTGTTTATAATATTTATTGCTCAAGTGACAAATTTGTTACAGTTTACAATAAATTATCAAAAATTCTACTGTCAACGTAACATACTTCCCAACTCTTGTGTGAGAACATGCAATGGCATATTACAGTGAGAGGGAAGGACAAATATTGTACATTGATATAGCTCTATCTCAGGAACCATTCGCTAAATCAGAAACCATTCAGCATAAGACAAATTTCAAATAAGAGAAACTTTTTTTTCTTAGACCGATATGAACTCCCAGAAATGACTTTTCTTCCTGGGACATCTTCTATACAGAATCCAGCACAATATTGTGTACTTCTATTTCCTAGATAAAATTTACATTCATAAAATTCCTAGCTAAATTTCTAAAATCCAGAAATAGAAAGAAGGACTGTCTAGAGAGAAATAAATAAAGAAATATAGCAATGTACACTTAGAATTTTCCTAAGTGAAGTTCAGCAGCATTACATCGGTAATAGATAGGTAGGTAAAATTAGATCTATTATGTATGTAAGTTTCAGTATGACACAGTAATTACAACATCAGACAGACTAAACAAACAATTAACAATTTCATTGCAAAAACGTAAAACTTGGAAGCAAAGCATCAATCCCTTACATGGAAATAGAAGGTAACAAAGAAAATCATAGTTTCTTAATATATATGAAATAATTTGAATTTCTAACTACCAGATAATTTTGATCCTTTTTCCCTCAAGACCAACTTGAATAATCAGCAACTGGCTAGGTTTTCAAATAAGTTGTCTTCAGAATTTGATGACTTTACTTCTTTATTTATATCATTATCATTTTTCTACTTTGTACTGTGATCCTTTGACATTTGTTGCATTTCCAAGACTCTTGTTTGGAAGGGGTAGAGAAATCTTTAATATCATCATCTTCAGTATGTTTATGAATTGTTCTGAATCACACGTCATACACCTAAGGGTATACTTTTAAAAGGATACCTTTCTGTGACCCATATATTCGCTCTTTATAGAAGCCATGGGGCATTATGCTATCGCTACTGTGTATGCTGCTCCTAGCTTGTTTAGAAAAGCAAAACCATATAACTACTTCTTATACGGATTTGCCAAACATTCCTCCTTCAAAAAAAGATATTGCTTAAATACTCAAGATAACCAATACAATATATTCACTGTATCGAATGGAAGATAACCTTTAACAAAATTGAGCAGAAATCACATTTACTAATTAAGAAACTAAATTAGTTTTATCGTGAAAGGACACAGATATCTGCCATAGAAGTATGCATATAAAATTAGTGTGGCTCTATGATAAAGTCACAAAATATGGACTTAAATAAAAAGCTAAAAAAAAAATTATGAGGCATTTGAAACAAGGTTTCAATACTCATAGCTATAAATGTTAACCACTACACTAACTTAGTACTTTTAATATCTGCAAAAGATTGATTGCCATATTTTGTTCATAGCCTTCATTACACCATCTTATGAATTAAAAGAGAAACATCCAACACAACATTTTGTAGGAATTAAAATTTAAAGAGTTTAATTACGAGAACTTTTATTATTTTTCCCAACATTCTGAGAATACAAGCTTTAAAACAAGTGATAAAATATCTTGATCCTAAACAAAACTTTTTTTTTGCTCACAATTTCTAACAAATCAAGATTACAGAATTCGTTATACAGGGTGTCCCAGGAGGAAAGGTCAATATTTTGGGAGGTGATAGTATCGGCTATTTAAAGCAAAAAATGTCATATGAACAAGTGTCCTATTCCGAATGGTTTCCAAGATAGAGCTATTTAAATGTACCATTTCAAAATGAATGATAGAGATACTACGTAGTATTTCTAATATTTACTGGTTACATTACACATTTCTTACAGTTTATAATAAAAGTTTCAAAAATGCCACCACCAAAATCACACATTTCTAAACTCTTGTGAAAACATGATGTGTGCTTGTCGGAGTTCCTTTATGAGCGCAAGCAACAATTATGCGAGCGAAAATTCGTCTCATGTATTCACTCTATATCTGTACACTTCACCCTTCATTCAACCCCATAAACAGAAATTCAAGGGGGTTAGGTCTGAGATCTTAATGCCTTGCGGTGGAAGAGAAGGAAAAGAACGGCCAGCAGGCACAGTGACAATTACGTGCCAAATTTCAATTATCTCGGAAACTGTTCAGAATAGGACACTTGTTCATAAGACATTTTTTGCTTAAAATAATCGATACTATCACCTCCCAAAATATTGACCTGTCCTTCTGGGACACCCTGTATACTTGGATTTGTTGAAGCGATGTTCATTTTGCAGGAAAACTTATTAAATAGTTAACAAAGGAAATAAGGATAAGTGCTATTATATAGCCATGTAAAATTGTCAGATGTTAATAAATAAAAATGAATTTACTAAACTACAAACAAAGCTGTTTTACATCTATCGTTGTTGCTTCACATTAGGATTCTGTTTGAAGATATTCAGGTATTTAGATGAATATCTTAATTTCAATGCATTCTTTGATACTTTGCAAAAGTATGTAAAAAAATAATATCATGAATGAAATTAAGAGCAACAATTCAATGAGAGAATATAAAGCCACTCGTCAATCCAGATGTTGAAATTACCAAAAAATTAATTAACGAGAGTCACATCAATGGAGCAGACATATAAATTTTAGTCTAAATTTTTCCATCATAAATACAAGAGAGGCTATTACAAAAAGCTTTATAACCTTTTCATACGGAAAAGGTTACCGTCCATGAACTAATTTACAAGTTGATTATAACAAATTTGATTAGTTAATCTTCAATAACCATATTGTATAAGAGATGCATCAATGTTCATATTAAAGATCATAGAATTATATTACTAGTGTTAGTAACAAATCAATTAGTGTTAACAAATTAACATGAATCCAAATCTACAAATTTTTTAATCTAGTTAGTAGATAACTTTTAGATTGACATCTTAAAAGCGTTTACCCTGGTTAATATTTGGATGCAGTTATGCAATATGGAACCAACTACCATTTTGCGGATTTCTGGATTTCAATTGCAAAATGTGCCTGAATGTGAGTAGTTTGTTATGCAAAACTGAATGAACTCCTATCCACAACATGCTGTTCTCTAGTGACATTTGAATCAACTACCAGTTGCAGTATCCAAGTTGGAATTTGGAACCAACTCCATGTTGTAAGTTCTCGTGTCTGTTTAGTTTAAATATTCGAGTTCATAGTTTTTATTGTTTTTAAACAATTTGCAATATCTAATTATGTCATGTAAAAATGCAGAAGAAAAAATCCTCTACAAGTCCATTCTGCAAAAATCCTCTCCAAGTCCATAGGATGGCAAAAGAGAACTTTTTGAGCACTTCACAGTTAGAAAGGCCATAGTCAATAGAAAGCATTACAGAGAGAACACCAAAGATAACTATTGTAACTCGTATCAAATAAGAATTATCAAGGACAAGCCTTATTCGATATTCATGAATAAAGACTTAAATGAAAACTTCATTAAATATCCACGAACGAAATGCAGGCCGCACAAAGTCTTCTGCAGACCTTGCAGCACTATTACACTTACGGTAAATCTGTATTGCTGCCAAAAAATTGCAGGACCTAAAATCAATAATGCATCTCATTCCAATAATGCTAAACAGTTTTGTGAAAACCTCACTTCAGACCCTAACATTAAGGATGATGTTGATGGCATTAGTGGTCCATTTGACTTCACCATGGAATGATTCTTCAATGACACTGGCATGTTAAAGAAGGGTTTTTTAACAGTATTGATTTACTCATTATATTCATGTGCATGATTCCTATGTGCAAGTAATATAAAGATATTCACTTGCATAAGAAAACAATAAAATATCAGTGAATCTCTGTATAATGTTCAAGAACTTTTTTATTTACTTTGTCAAATTATAAATTTTTTAGTCTGTTAGTTTGTCAATCCTAAATTGTTAAACGTAGATTTTGACCTAGTGTTATTTAAATTAGAATAGTGTTGCCTCATATACTTTTCATTTCAACCAGATAAATAGGAATGAACTGCCAATTTGTGTAAGCACTATAGAACCAAATCCAATTTGGCTCCACCACTCTCTGTGGGTGAGGAACTGACAAGACCTATACCATTACTCTGTAAGAAATTACAGAATATTTATAATGCAACTATTACTTGTGGGATAATGTCAAAAGTAGAATTTTATTTTGAACATTTTGCTAAAACAGCTCTTTAACAGAAAAAGTGAATTTTGGAGTTGATCCCATATTGCATAACTGCATCCATTTATGCTCCTAAATATGGAAGCTTAGATAGTGTTTTACAGATTCTAGAGGAATCAAGTTCTGTTTATTGCTTTCACTAGTAAGGGATATTAATGCAAGAAACTCCACGAGTTGATGTTATAGGTAACCAAGGATCACTCTTAAAATGGTTCTTTCTGTAAGGTATTATTACAGCTAGTTAACTCAACTTTTGAGTCTTCAAATAAAAAGATGGACCGATAAAGCAATGTTAACGGGCTTTCCCTTCAGACTTAGAAGACTTCTAAAGAAGACTCTTAATAGTTATCACAAACTAATTAGCTTTGGAGTAGATTGTGAGAAAAAAACAATAGTTTAACAACATCCTTATGTCCAAGATAAGCAAATTGGGTCATTTTTAAAAAAAATAATAAAAGACCAAACAGAACCACACCTGCTCCATATCAAATTTGAATTTTGTTTTAGAGAAGAGTAGCTTATGCTAATAAATAAATGCTGGTAAGTTTCATGCTATATGTATCTAAGTAACTCAGATGGTCTAAATTGTCTTCTCTCAACAAGTGGAAAGGTTTTTGACAAACTATGAAGGAACTGGATTATTTTTTGGAGGATAAATATGATTTTAGATTAAATCAAAGCACCATTCACACAGTTCAAGATTTATTAAATTTGTCTCCATCAGGCTAAAAAAAAGTAGCACGTGCATGGTATCTGACAATCCGATATATTCTTGGAAAGAAAACATTCCTCAGGAAACTGAAGTGATATGACCGCCTGGTGCATTTGGACTCCTCCCAAAAATATACAAGATGAACATGGGAGTAATCTTAGGCCAATACTTGTTTACCGTGGAAGATCTGTTCAGTGAATACTGAAATTTAATGATGATGGTGATTATTCTAAATATACTCAAGCATTCAAGTAAAAAAACATTAAGTTGATATGGAACCAATTTTGACCAGTGGTAAATACAGAAATAAATCTTATAGTAAAGCTAAGAAAACCATTTCTACATTTTTCTCAGCAAAAACCATTACTACTGAACCTAAAAGTTTATACAGGGATACAGAATTAATAGGCAAAATAAAGCTGTTATTTACCTTGGCTTTTTTATAATCATAAATTGGTATGTTAAATCTTAAAATCAAGGCAAAATTTTTAACAAGGCTAATAAATTAATATCCATTATCCCTAACAACAGTGCATAATTCGAAGCCAAGAAAACTTCTATGCTGTACTACAGCACCAAGTTCAGAAAGTCAAAGCTTCTAACCAATAAATGAAACGACACTTGTTTGTCCTTTTTAGACCATTCCTATTGTTTATTAATAGAACCGATTTAGAAAAGATAGAAATATGACAAATAATTTACTTTGTGTGTTGTTCACTTTGGAAATTAGCAAAAGCATATGCAGAACACTAAGTAAGAATAACCAGCTATACTTATCAAACAAAAATTAACTTTAGACTAGAGTCATTCAATTGATATTATTCACAAATTTTCATCTGTGATGTGTCAAGTAATATAGATGTGGTAAAATTAAAACATGATGGATATAAAATTGAAGGGAAAATGGGTTTGCCTTTATTATCAAAGATGAGAACAAAAGGACAATTCCAAGCAGAGATGAATGCAGTTTTCTTACTCTTTTAAATTGAGGTTACTATAGCAATTGTTTCAGATTTGTTAGCATGTTTAAAAGCCATTTCCAAATTTTCCTACATCTACACTAATTGATACAAAAAAAAAAAAAAATTGCGCAAGGACAAGAATGATTACAATATCACAGAAGTAGTCTGAGATACACAATGTCACCTTTAGTACCTCGATGGACCACCTCATGCCTGGATACCTGCAGTGATACGGTTGAAAAGAGAGTCAAATAAACACAGTATGTTGTGTTACGGCAGATTTGCCCACAGTTCTTGCAAATAATGCCCCAAATCACAAATACTGCTAAATGGCGACACTTGGTGTCTCATCTGGTCCGACATACTCGACTGCAACAAATCAGGCGAGCAGGCAGGCTAAGGAAGTGTCGCAATATGACAGAGACAGTCCTGTGAAACCCTAGCTGGTGTACGGACAAGCATTATCTTGTGTTGCAAAATTGCTTCTGCGAACCCAGCCAGAAAAGGCAGCACATGGGGCTGCAGGATCTCCTGAACATACCGCTGACCTGTTCATGTCTCTCGTAGCACTAATAGTGACGAACCATTATCATATACAATGGCACCCAGACCATCACGCCTTCAGTGGGGACTGTAGTGCTCACCTATGGTCCTCAAAACTCTGACACAGTGATCATCCATTCCCAAACAAAAGCGGGATTTGTCGCTAAATACGATATATCACTAGTCCATGGCAACAATGCTCTCTGCTGATACCACTGCAAACGCAGCTGACGATTTTGAGGTGTTAAAGGTACAAAATGGAAGGGAATCTAGGATGTAGATTCACCTCTGCTAGGCATCTGGAAATGGTTCTGGCAGAGACAGGGTTCCTTGTGACCCTGCCACGTGTCACTGGATAGTGGACAAGGAAGCCACTGAATCTGTTCTTGCTCTTCTGATGATCAAACGATTCTCTCTCCTGGTGGTCTGTCTGGGTCGTCCAGAGCTAGTCCACTCTGTAGTGGTGCCTTCACTTGTCCTTTGTTCTCAGCATGATCTGACTGTAAAGTCAGAATGGCCTAAATGGAGGGCAATTTTCAGAGCTGCCCAGCCTGCCTTTCACAGCCTGTCTCAAACTATGAGTTGTTTGTACTGAAGTCTAAGGCGTCTTTGCAGCATGTTGATCTCTCACAGACCTCGCCTGATCACCATACAGTGCATGCAGACTCCACTGCATGTGCCTTATAAGCCCCACGGCCTGCGATTGCAGTGCCACTGTAGGACCAGCAGCCATGGGCAATCGCACCAAATTGTTATTCATTTGCAGATCTACCCTTGCTGTAGCAATTTACTTACTTACGTGTTTATAGAATGATTTTTTTCCTTGGTGCAATTTTTTTTTATATCAATGAGTGTATACAGAAGCCAGAGAAGCACAACAGTGTTACTTAAGTGGTAATTCAACTACATTGCATAAATGAAGTATGACAGGGAATAAGGAAGCAGTTCAGGTTGTAAATCTACTGCTTTGCTGAATGAACTTTTATGTCTTCAAGATTCCAAAGAAAACCTATGTTGCGCCTAAACTGCTTGAGGAACTGGCTAATTCAAGTGATGGTCACCAATTTTTAAGCATTTTAGGAAAGTTAAGAAAGACCATGAATGCACAGATTTCTGTGTCCAATTTATGACAAGATAGAGATTTCAAAGTTTATCTTTGTAAGTTTAATTTACATTCAAAATCCACATATCTAAATTATACCATCATCAACGACGACGAAGTGAACCTTGGCTTCTGGCTACATATGCACCCAGAATGATCCCATTATAATGTAAACTTGAAAAAAGGGCTTTTAACTAACAGCATACCTGTTTCCTACTTAGGCAAATTTTGAAAGTTTTACCCAATTTTAAAATGTTTGCTAAAGTATTTCAGCTCATTAGTTTCACTGTGATGGTTACTTTGCCTTTTATATTTTAGACATTCTACCTTTAAAGGTTTTACTGTTAAACTTTTATTTTAATAATGATTTTCTTCATTTATTCAACTTGTATTTTTAGCTTTTGAATATCTGATTTTATGTTACTATATATATATATATATATATATATAGTAACATTTAACAATACACATCATCTTATATTGGATCAAAGGTTGACAGAACCACTAAAATTTCTGTTCTCCAGTAATGGTCTTTGTGGGAGAAGACTTTCCATTTTTTTTTTTTTCCCTTTCTTTTGTAAACTTAGGGAGATGTTCCTAAGGTTACCTTGGCATCTCGTTGCAAACCCTCTCTAGTCTAGTTTCTTTAGATTCCATCTTGAAACCACTTTATGGGTAAGGTTCCGAAAAAAAACTTTAAGTCCATTTCATACAGTCCTGTGGATTAGAAGAGAAACATCCATCCACAACATTTTTCAAAATTAAAATTTAAGGGTTTAAAATTATCCCTTTTATTATTTTTCCAACATATTGAGAATATAATTGAGTAAACCATCTCAATTGAAGCTTCCAATTTACTCAACTGAAACCAGACTTATAGAATTCAATATATGGATTTCCTGAAGCAACATTCATTTTGTAGGAAAAATTCATTCATCAAGGTCAACAAAAGAGCTAGTGTTTTGGTTTTTCAAATAAACTAAATTTCCCAATCAAGCTTCAAATTAATACAAACAAACTGAGTTTTGACTTGTTCAGATAATTCTTCAGAAACTTTACTAGGTTATTTTTAAATATTTTTTTATACATGATAAAATGTATGATATATATGTATATTTTTTTACCTTCATTTTCAAGCATTTTTCCATTTCCATATCCGAAACCACACAAAGCTTCATAAATCTAACAGGACATTGACGAAGCTCCATTAATGGACTCTGATGTTTTCCTGTGAAATAAAGGATAAAAATTAAAGTTTATTCACACTAACTTACAATTTGCAGGAAACTTCCTCAGTAATATAATTTTAATTTTGCAAAGATATTTCAAGGTGGAAACTTTTATTCCATTTGTAAATTATGAAAAACAAAAAGTGGTGTATTCTAAGGAATGAATAAAGAATATAAGAAACATTTTAGATTCATTAGACTGAGACTTAGACTTAGACTGATTTGGAAAGGAAATTGAACAACCACAAGCTTTGCTACCTTACCACAGCATTTAGAATTAATTGAAAATCCCTGCCTTGAGTCAATGCAATCAAAATGGAAACTACTAGAATCCTCATAAATGCCTATTGCATCATTCCACATAAAAAGTGTCTCAAATAAGTGACTGTATTTGTTTAGTTTGTGATGAAGACAAATAAAATTTGAGAAATCAATGTAAGATTGGTCTGATTATAAAAAAGCATTCAGCCACGACTCAACAAAAAAATCAACTGAGAAGTTGCTCTGTTACCAATAAAAAGTTGAAATTTTACACAGATGATAATATCTACGTTTTGCTGATAGTTTTGTTGACCAAAACTATCCAATCTGAAAAGACAGTATATATGAAATGTAGGAAAATGTCTTTAATAAAAAGAAAAAGAATTTGATGTTCCGTCGTTAGAGGCATCTAAAAGGAAGGAGAATCTTAGTGATCAGATCTTATTCCAGACAAAATTCAATTGGGAATTATTTATACAAGTGCATTTTTTTTGTTTGTTACGCCAGTCCTATTAGGTATACATAAATGAAAATTATACCTTTGTTATAGTGTATATAGGTGCTGATTGTTTAATCTTTTAATTAACATTAACTCTCACTATCTGGTCATTTACCATCTGAGGCAGCAGCAAAACAAAATAAATCATTGTCTATTATCTGGATGATCAGTCATCCAAAATGAAGCAACTAAAGAAATCTGTACGTGACTAAATAGGATCAGAGAACTTTGGCTGAAATTTAATCTTATTTAGTGTGTATGGCAGGAAAAAATAAATGCAATTTTCCATTTATAAAAATTTGAAACAAAGTTAGTAACATAACAGTCTTTAATATTCTTGTGATGAGAATTTCTAGCTGTTTTGATAAAATCCAAGATTTATTAAATTATCTTTATTTCTACGAATTAAAATGTTACTGGATTATTTAATTCTTAAATGAAATTGAAGGATGTCATTGATAAATTAAGAGATGGTAACAACATAAAAAAAAAATAATAATCTTAAATAAGAAAATAATAAGCATTTACCTAAATATTCCATAAATGTTTGTCTGGTTTCTTCTATTGGATCAAGCCTAGTAGTCATATCTTGAAATAGAAGATCACGAAAATCTCCATAGCGTCCAATGGCTTGAAATAATCTAAAAGGCTCCCTTTCAGAAGACGGCTGAAATGGTATTGCATTAGGATTGGCAGGAGATGTGTTTGGGGGTGGACCACCAAAGTGCTGCACTGATTTCTAAAAATAATTTAGCAAAATTCATTGCAATTAATATATAAATTCATAAAAATTACATAAATATCAGTTAAAAAAAATTTTCAAAAACAATTTTAAAAATGCTTTTAATGCATAACTTAAATATAGTAATTCTTTGTAAAATTAACGGAGGAAAGAGAAACATTAAAGAAAATATTTAAATTTGCACAAACTTTTATCATTTCTTGAAATCTTTTCCTCATTTCTAGAGAAGTTGCGGATGATGTCATGACTGCATGATTCAGAACAAAGCCCCAATTACAATTTGCAAAATTGTCTACTGATTCACGACGACCATCAGGGCATAAAAGTTCAAAATTCTGTTTATTAACACCACTATATGGATTCATCGACATTTCAGTAATGGTAGTGTGTTTGACAAAAGCAACCTGACCTCCGCCTTTAGTGAGGCATCGAAAGGCACCATTATATCCAGCATAAGGATCTGCACCAGAACACTTAAGCTTCCCTTTACCTCCACATAAGTCACATAAACGATGAGGATTATCACCTAAAGGAAAAAAAAAAGTGGTTTGGAAAAAGATAGCTTTTCATTTTTACAGCATTTGTAGAGTTCTAATATTAATCCACACTTGATTATTAATAGATTAAGTATCTCCTAAATCTTTATCTTCAGATGGCTTGAGTGATCACTGAAATCTCATCATTTGTTGATTAAATACAAAAATAAAGAAGTCATCTTTAGCTCATAGAGGTTCTATGATTCTACTATTAAGGAAATTAAGATTACATTAACAGCTTCAACTTAAATTCGTTATTTACATAGACCCATATTTTGTATTTCTACAAAACTGATATTTCATAAATAAATTGTAAGAAGGTTTAACCTGCATTAAATGTAATATGAAAACGGTAAAAAAATAGAGAATCCACAAATTCGTTTGTTTTTACACTTTGAGCCATCGTCGACAGCAATCTGGGACAGCTGTTTCGTATTTAGTAGGACTCATCAGCCAGAATTAGCTTCGATGATCAAGCTCAGAACGCGTGAAAGCCTATGGTTCCTTCTCCCGCTCTCGGAAGTGGGACTCGACAAAAAGCAAAAAACAATAGAAAAACCGCTATAACCAATACAGAATAAGTACCTTAGCCCGCTAAGCGCTGGGCACAAAAGGCATTTAATAAAAGAATAAGCCAAACGAACTTGTGCATTCTCTATTTTTTTCCGTTTTCATATTACATTTAATGCACGTTAAACCTTCTTACATATTAATTTTTTGCCCTTTATGGACCAGCGTGACAAATTTGTCGCGCTTCAATCACATACAAACTTTAAGTACAAATTTCTGTTACCGTTATGTAGTGCTTTGAAAAATATTCATTTTGAACCCCATATTAATATTCTTAAATAAAAAATTAGAAATATTAGAGATTATTGAAAATCTAGTGAAAATTTTACACATTCAAGCATCTTTTTGGTTTTCATAATATTGTCTTCTTAAAAGGAAAAACTATATGTAAATTACAAAGTTTGAACTGTCATATCAAAAGTTACAGAATTATTCATTTTTGGGTCAAAAGTTAGAACTAAGTATTTTCAAAATCATCCTTTAAGTTCCCATCGAAACAACATACGAAATTCATATATTTACGTAGCTGACTAATTTATTGATCTAATGAATAGTTGAAAGACACTATTATGAGGAATAGTTTTTGAGATAAGAAATTTTTTAAATGTAAATCGCCTCTTTTTTGCACGCTGTATAATCAAAATTATTAATGTTATAGTGATTTAAAAAATAAAATTTTACAACATTTCGTTAATAGTTTTAATATTTAATGTAACAAATATTATTTTAAAGATGTAAGTTAATTTAGGCTATAAAGGACTAAATGCATTTTAAGACAAAAATTGATTGACTTAGAATTCAAAGCAAAAAAAATCTTTATTTGAAGTATTTTTTGCTGACAATGTTGAAGCTTGAGATTTGATTTGTTGAGTCAAGCAAAGAAGACTACAGAAAACAAAACAAAACCAAAGAATGGCCTATCAAAATGTAGTCAAAAAATTTGTTAATCTTCTTTTCTTTATAATAATTTCTAGTACAATGTACATGGTGGCCATAATTGAAGAGGAAGTGCTCAGAGCCTTGCAGTGAAAAGTGTAGTGGATAAAATTCAACCAAACTTGGTGGAAGTTTCTGTAAAGCGTGGAATTTCAATTTGTAAAAAAAATACACAATTTTTCACCAGGGGAAATTTGACACTAGAAGTGCATGAAATTCGCATAACCTCACTATTACCATTGATGTGTTCATGGATGTAATGAAGACAGAAACTGATTTGCATCATTTTGATAAGACTGAAGTGCTGTAGTTATCACCTGAATGTGTATTGCTAGTCAAGTTTTACTATCAACAAAGCAGTAAAGCTTTAGAGAATTCCAGTGGTTGAAGCATAGGAGAAAAGGTCCAATGGCAAAAAGAAATCTTATAAAAATTATTTTATGAATTGAAAATAGCAAATCCGTAGCAGTGAGGCCAGGATCTGGGCATTATTCCTCAACAAGTTTAAATATCTTCTGGAGCGACAAGGTGCATTTTTTTCTGAATGGCGGTGTTAACAAACACAGCTGCCACATTTCGGATATTTCATCAGACCCCTTTATACTCACTGAAAGTTAGTGTGATGTGGTTTCACATGCAACATTTATCATTGGTTCATATTTTTTCAAAGAAATTTCGCCTGAAAGAGTCACCGACTTGTACTGTCTCTGCTGTTAAGATATCTAGATATGCTGCTCAACTTTGTTCTTCTGCAACTGAAACAGCAAAGATGCCTTGAGTCTGCCTTATTCATACAAAATTGGAGCACCACCTCACATTGGATTACTGGTATAGCGAGTGTTACAATAGCAATTCACATAAAATGGAGTGATTAGTTATATATTTCCCATAGCATGCCATGTCATTCACCTGATCTCAAACCTTGTGATTTTTTGTTGTGGAATCATCTCAAAAGCCTGATCAAGAACATGTTCCTGATTTAACAACCTTGAAAGACAGAATAACGCAGCACAAGACAAATCAATGAGGATCTGTTAGACTGAATGATAGAAAAAGTCTTTCACAGAATGGGGTTCTTAGAATGTTGGGACAGAAAACACATTGAACCACATCTGTAACTAATACTAACATGAAAATTAATTCATAGTGTTTCTTCTAGTCATTACTGTTTAAGTAATCAAAATCAGCGCTTCTAGTGGCAAAATTTTTTCCTTTTTTTTTATATAAATTGAAACTCCATATTCCAAAGAGTATTTCCACCAAGTTTAGTTGAATTTCGCCTAATCCACTTTTTTGCTACAGGGCTCTGAACACTTCCTCTTTAATTATCATCACCTTTACGATTGAAGTCATTATATTGTTCCATGCCATTTTTGTTAAATATTTAAGGTTTTATATGTTAATCTTAATTCATCAATGCAATAAATAATGCTTTTTGTTGCTAATATTCATTTTTTTTAAAATTAGCTTTATCTGCTTATGAAGAAATAGTCCTGATTATACTTGTACATTAAAGAAGCCGTTTTTTCAACATTTAATTTACCTTTCTATAAATGACTTACCTGTAGGATTGTAAAGATCAATAAGTGCATTTGGTGCACAGCTAGGACCAAAAAAGGCAGCAACAGACTTTAAGTGATTATTGCAGTCCGCAACTTCCATTATTTTTTTCTTTAATAAAGTTGATATTGGTAAAACCCAGCTACCCAAGTGATCCACTCCACTAAAGCAAGCTGGCCGATTTCTGAGTTGTTCTAAGCTTCGTATATCAGAATTTCGATGAACGACAGCTACAGAATAATAACGGGTTTCAGCACCTGCAATGTAAAATTATAATTTTGTTTCTTTTAAAATATATCTTATTTATTTATTTGGGTTTAGAATTAAAAAAAAAAAGGTAACTTAAATAATTATCTTACTTCACCATATAAACTAAAAGCAAATGTTTTATTGCATTCTAACTAATATTTTCAGTAACACAAGGTGAACCATTAAGTATATTAAGTGGACCATTGTTCACTCTTAACAAGAGTAGCAGCTGAGGGTTATTTGAAGGGAAAAAACTTCAAAATGTTATAGGAGAGAATAAATATATAGGTTTGTTAGAAGTTGGAACTAATAATCATAGATAATTTAGAGTAAATAAATCTTATTCAAAGCATTAAAGTATCATTTAAAATTAATTCTTAATACCTGTTCCATAACGTTCAACCATAATTGGCACTAGACTGTGAAACCTTCCGCCAATAAATACTTCTCCTGGATCAAGAGTCACTAAATCCGCTTCATTTTCATCTATTAAAGTGAAACATTCTTCTTTGCTGTTGGTTTCAATGCATGTGAGATTTAAAATGAACTGTCCACTTAGTCGCATTGCTAGAGCCCAATCTTTGCATTTTTTCATTTCATAATCTCCAACACAGCACCATCGAGCATCATGAATGTGGACGGTTCCTGTTTGACCTGAAAAAGAAGTAAGGTAATGTTATGAAATAAAGATATCTGTATTTACAGTTTATTCATTGGCAAGGCCTCGTAACTTGCAACAAAAAAGAAGAATTAGTTTTGAAACATGTAGCAAAAAAAAAATTCGCTTGAAGCAATTAAGAAATTCCAATACCATTAATCAAAATCCAATCCCAGAACTATTGGTAAGTTTTTGCAGTGAGTGAAAGAAACGACACATACATCTAATGAACTAATTAAGATGAAATACCTATGCAGTACTCAGCAGTGACTTAAGAAAATTGTCCAGGAAGCTGAAACAAGTCATTTACTGGTTTAGTATAACTAAATACATAACATTTCTAATGACTTTGGTGTCCATTAAACAAGAATAACATAAACGTGATTTAAATGATAGTTATGAATGAATTATAAAATCGAAGTGTTAAATGATAAATCAGCATACCATTATGCTACACGAAATTTGCTCTGATGAAAATTGGAATAAAAAATTCTGGATGCCACCCATGGCTCTATTAATGATCATCTGATTTATCCTATCAATCAATTAGAAGCAAACAACTACATTTAGAGCATTTAGAGCATTTTATATGGAGGGTTAATTCATGTTTATTCGGTCGATTTTGATCATGTCATAGGCTTAGCAGAATCCTTTTCTCCAACACAACGGTTCAATGGGGTGCCCCTGCATTTTGGCAACGGCTCTGCGTCGCAGTTTCCATTGAAGAAGGCTGCGTTGGAGGTAGACGAGGGGATTCTTGTTCCACTACTCTTTGCAAGCTTTACAAAGCCCTTCTACTGTTTTCGGCCGTTGTGTTCCCAGAGCCTATTTAAGTAAGCCGAACCTGCAGAAGTCCACTGGAGATGCATCAGGGGGATTTTACAGGAATCATACTGTAAGGGATTGCTCGTATTCCGTTTTCAGTCGCCACATTTGCCAAGAACAATTGGGTCGCTCTAGCTGTATGACTCGACACCTTGTCCTGATGAATCCACATTTTCCTTTTGTCACTGCCGTACAGTGACAAAATTTCGGCGTTTGCACATGTTCACAATTTTTGAAGCGGCATTTTTAGCATCGGAAAGGATAACTATATACCCTCCCACCAATTTGGGATTTTTGACGGCATATTTAGTATGCAACACAATTTCAGCTACCAGATAATTAACTAGTCTTTTGACCTCTGATTCGAATGCAACAATGTTGCATCACGTGCATGTGCGAGATACCTAGGCACCCTTGAAATCGACGGAAAAAACGTGAATCAACCCTCCATATTTGCTCAATGGAATTTGGAATTAAGTCTTCCTTGTACAAATGATAGTACATTTGGATATTATGCTTCTTCTATCTGAACATTTCTTTCTGACACTGGCAGAATTGTATGTTGTTTTTTCTATATTAAATTTATCCATCAAATGGCTGGAATTTTTTTGAAAATACTGCATTAGCCCATTACTGAGAGATCCAGGTGGTAACTCTATTTTAATATTCATATGGTGTACTGTTCTGCCTAATATTTCTCCAGCAACCATAGCAAAGACAACAGCATGGAATTTGCCTGTTGTGCCATTCAGCCAGAAATTATGAAATATAAGAGTCTGTCTCTCAATACTACTTTCATAGTCAATATCTTTTTTCTTGAATAATTACATGTTTTGTTATTTGTGAATATTGTTCAAGCATACAAAGGCAATTCAAAAAGTAAGATTCCTACATTATTTCCATTTAAAAGAATTGCTGCACTAGTTCAAGAAGAATATAGTTACATACATTCATCAGCAGAGGTGTACGTAACAATGGATCATGCATCAATGGATGAGCGTATTTGAATTTAGCAACCACACCTTAAAAATATGGCTGAGATAAAGTGGTTTTAAGATGACAACCGTACTCAAATATTTGATAAAAGAATAAGTGCATTTTGTCATTCATTTCTTGTGTGAAATAAAAAAAGTCCTAATGTCTAAATTCCTCATCAGTTTATTTCACTGTATGGTGCTAATATGATGATAGTTCACCAGGAAGTTTAACAGTGATTAAGTGAATGTGAAAAGTAACAAGGAGTGGTTGGCTATCCATGTCTATGCTGAAGTGGAAATAAGATTTAATTTTTCTCGAGGCATCATTTAGTACATTGCTCATGAATGTTTCTAGAAAAGAATGTAGTAAATTTGTTTTGTTGATTTCTTATTTATAATATTTTTGTAAAATGGATTTCTTCATGACATGAAATTTTTCTACAAGAGGTTCCCTGCAACTGATGAATAGACATGTCATCTCTGAATGCTTTGGAATTTCAAGAAGCATTGTAAAGAGTTCTTTAAGCAGAATAGTTACAGGAGAAAATTTTGCTACTCTGCTGCACTTCAGCATGGAAAGCTAAATCAATGACCCGGAAGGATTCTCTCACTCTTAAGTCAAAAACAACTACAAGGAATCCCCAGCAAAATGATTGATTGACCATTGGGTGCTGTAACACCCAATCGTGATGTTTTAAAATTTGAGTGTTACAGGTATTTATCATTTAATGCGTGGATGCTCAAGATATTACCTGCATTCAAAACATACTGAAAATTCAATAAATTGATGTTTGAATTTTTTGTCTTAAGACAAAAATACAGATAAATAAATTTGAAATATAGCTTCGAGTGTTTACTTTACAATTATCTAACTGCTTTAGTTCTATTTCTTATTATCTTTATGAATACTAATGTCGTCAAAGTAGCATTATATTCTTATATAAATCTGATAAGTGTTTGCCATTTCAAACTGATTGAAGCAATACAGTCAATCTCAGAAAAAGTTTTATAAGATATTCTCACTTTCTCCAAATTTACTTTTGTGAGTTTTTCAGAATTAATATTCGACATTTGTTTTTGGATTGATATCAATATTCAAGATGCAGTGAATACATGGAATACAGGAAAAGAGTATGGTTATGATTGTGGAAATATGTCTATCAGTAATTAAAAAAAGAGAGGGAAAAAAAGCAAGCCTCGCAATGTGAAATATTCTCTTTAACAAAAATAGTTTTAATCTGATAAGCTATGTATGGTAAAAAAAAGTTACCATTATATATTAAATATATAATACAAAGCTAAATCTTAGCTTAATAAATTTTGTAATGGAAACAATTTATAAAGTATTGTTAAAGTCATTTATTAAAATAATGTAAACAAATCTTTTCATATAAAAACAATACTGATAAAAAAATTAAAAACACTTATAACACAGTTGAAACTGTTACTTACTATGATACTTTTTATTTAGAATTACTAAAACTAATTAGGAGATTTTAATTAAAGTTTGTTAATTCAACATTTTATTTTCCAAACAAATATTTTACCATCTTAATAACGACGTTTTTATTATTCTACTAAATACGTATATTTTAAATTCAACTAAAATCATTGCCTTGAAAATAAAATATTAAGTATTTACTCGGTTGAATTCACATTAACATAATAAATTTTTAACAATACTTAAAAAATGAAATTCTGCTTTTGATTGTTAACTTTATAATTATTTCGTTTGTGGGACAATATAGGCCTAAACAACCCAACAGGTGTTTGTTGGCGAATCAGATAGAAAAAAAGCATTGTTATATCATTGATTATTCAAATTAATAGATAATGTTACTAAATTATCAATTTACTTACATTTTATGGAGTGTATGATGATGATAAAAAATAATAAAGATAACACAAAACGAATCATATTTACAAATTAAGGCGTGGTCTAACTTAAATTCATCGCGCAACGGTCAGACCGGAAATACACCTGAGATAACAGCGACACCAGCGGCCAGGTAAACAACTAAGAATGAGGAGGAGCTCAGAGGAACTTCGCAAAAACGACGAACTTTGGGAATTTTATTCTAAAAGTATAGTAAAGTTATTAAGTTGTGCTTTCGAACAAATATTCTTTAAACATTTCTTTACAATATATAAGCAGCATATTGGCTGAAAATTTGCATTCTCAGAGATACAGTTAGAAATAGGCTTTCGCGTATAAATTCCTTGTATCTCCGAAAATAAAACTTTTCACGAAATACCCTCTTAATATATAATAGAAGAATGTCTAAAGAATATTTTTAGCTAAGGACAACGCATTAGCTTCAGTAGTATTCGAAAAAATAATTCCCAAAGTAAGTGAAGTCTTCGCGCTCACCTACATAACCGATCGCGATACAATGAATTTGTACGCGAAAATCTGTTTCTAACTGTATCTCAGAAGATAAATTTTTTTTCAGCCAATATGCTGCTAATATATTATAAAGGAATGTTGAATGAATATTTGTTCGAAAGCACAACTTCTTAACTTTATTATACTTTTTGAAAAAAATTCACAAAGTTCGTCGTTTTTGCGAAGTTCCTCTGAGCTCCTCCAGACGGCGCGACCACTGTAACTACGGCTACAGTGGCTTGAGAGACAGTGCGGCTAACCACCAGCGTCCGCCATGTTTTTGCCAACTGAACACAAGTTTATATCAGCCCCAGAGGAATTTTCACATTTTAACTAAACTTTTTTTACTCATAATTGTTCTGCTGCCTTTGATTGTATTTAATGTGAATTACAGGAACACAAAACAATTTTTTTCCATTTTGCACCGTAAAAAAATCACTAAAATATAAATATATTTTTTCGTAAAACAAGAATTTAAGTTGTTACCAATCCAAAAAAACATATCTTTTAATCCTTTTTTTTTTGTTTATATTTCTTTAATTGACACCAGTACAAAATCCTATCAGTTATTTGTTATACAAAGACATTAAAATAAAGTAAATATCTCTTTGATATTGTTGAATATTAATAGGGAAAATAGTTGAAATAAATAAAGGGATATAAAGTACTAAAAAAACGGATTTCAGAAAAAAATTTAATCAGTTACTAAAAAATATCTAAAAATAAATAAAATATCTTTTAATCCTTTTTTTTTTTTTTTGCAAAATTTAAATAAAAAATATGAGACAAAAAATAAAGATCAATTTAAGAAAAAAATAAAACAAGCCTTATATTTTGTAAGCAAAGCCTCTTATTTTTTTATATTTTTTTTTGTGTGTTATTCATATTTCTTTTATTGACACCAATACAAAATACTATCAGTTATTATCAGTTATTTGTTATTGAAAGACAATAAATAAGTAAATATCTGTTGGATATTGTTGAATTTTAATAGGGGAAATGGTGGAAATAAATAAAGGGATATAAAGTCTTAGAAAAACGGATTTCAGAAAAAAAAAATTAATCATTTACTACAAAGTAACCTAATTACATATTTATTTATTACATATTTAAATTTATTATTATAACAGATAAGTAAATTTTTAGTTGTATATAAATCTATTGTTTAAATTAAAAATGTACTTATCTGTTATAAGTATTATACTTAGTAAGTATTTATTTACACTTATTTATACTTATTTAATAATAAGTAATTTATTAATAAGTATAAGGTATTATACTTATAGTAAATATAACTTCATGATAATAATCCTCCAAAAATTCTTTACTCCATAATAACGACAATATTTCGAATAATCTGATCAATTGTGGACTGAAAATAAAAACCGGGGTAAGTGCCAAAATCTAAGTTCTGAGAAAAAGAGCAAAAACCTTTGTGAAAACTCATACTGGCTATAGTGAAAGTCTAACAATTGGCTAAAGTTTAGAGTACTTACAGACTGGATATCATATAGCCGGGTTTTTACCGCACTGGCCTAGACACATAGACCATATTTTAGCAATAAAATGGAAATCGATTGTTTTGGCACTTACCCCGGTTTTTATTTTCAGTCCACAATTGATCAGATTATTCGAAATATTGTCGTTATTATGGAGTAAAGAATTTTTGGAGGATTATTATCATGAAGTTATATTTACTATAAGTATAATACCTTATACTTATTAATAAATTACTTATTATTAAATAAGTATAAATAAGTGTAAATAAATACTTACTAAGTATAATACTTATAACAGATAAGTACATTTTTAATTTAAACAATAGATTTATATACAACTAAAAATTTACTTATCTGTTATAATAATAAATTTAAATATGTAATAAATAAATATGTAATTAGGTTACTTTGTAGTAAATGATTAATTTTTTTTTTCTGAAATCCGTTTTTCTAAGACTTTATATCCCTTTATTTATTTCCACCATTTCCCCTATTAAAATTCAACAATATCCAACAGATATTTACTTATTTATTGTCTTTCAATAACAAATAACTGATAATAACTGATAGTATTTTGTATTGGTGTCAATAAAAGAAATATGAATAACACACAAAAAAAAATATAAAAAAATAAGAGGCTTTGCTTACAAAATATAAGGCTTGTTTTATTTTTTTCTTAAATTGATCTTTATTTTTTGTCTCATATTTTTTATTTAATTTTTGCAAAAAAAAAAAAAAAAAGAATTAAAAGATATTTTATATATTTTTAGATATTTTTTAGTAAATGATTAAATTTTTTTCTGAAATCCGTTTTTTTTTTATATCCCTTTATTTATTTCAACCATTTCCCCTATTAAAATTCAACAATATCAAAGAGATATTTACTTTATTTTAATGTCTTTATATAACAAATAACTGATAATAACTGATAGTATTTTGTACTGGTATCAATAAAAGAAATATGAATGACACACACACACACACACACACAAAAAAAAAATAATAAGAGGCTTTGCTCACAAAATATAAGGCTTGTTTTATATTTTCTTAAATGGTTTTTATTTTATGTATCATATTTTTTATTTAATTTTTGCAAAAAAAAAAAAATAGAGGCTTTGCTCACAAAATATAAGGCTTGTTTTATTTTTTCTTACATTGGTTTTTATTTTATGTCTCATATTTTTTATTTAATTTTTGCAAAAAGAAAAAAAGGATTAAAAGATATGTCCTTTTTGGATTGGTACAGTTGAACCAATTGAGGAAGGCAGTCCCTCAGGCGTTGGGACTGAAAACTTGAAAAAATAGGGGAGAAAAGGTATAAGGTAAGTGGGGGTAGGGAGGAAAGATTACAACAGTGTTTGCAGAGTAACTATATTTCCGAAGAGCTGAATTCTCAAAATACTAAAGAAAGGATCACATAAGGCCTTTTTTTAATTCCGTTACAATACCCTGATACCCTTCACCCCTATTTTTTCAAGTTCTCAGTCCCAACGCCTGAGGGGACTGCCTTCCTCAAATGGTTCAACTGTAACAACTTAAATTCTTGTTTTTATGAAAAAATATATGTATATTTTAGTGATTTTTTTAGGGTGCAAAATGGAAAGAAAAATGTTTTTGTGTTTCTATAATTCACATTAAATTCAATCAAAGGCAGTAGAACAATTATGAGTCAAAAAATTTAGTTAAAATGTGAAAATCCCTTTTGTGGCTTATATAAACTTGTGCTCCAGTTGGCAAAAACATGGCGGCGGAAGCGTTAGCCAATAGAAGCCGTTGGCCACACTGTAGTCTCTAGTCTCTGTAGCCGTAGCCCTATCTACAGTGGCTTGATAGTCCAGGCAACGAAGACCAAAAAAGGCCGAATAGGGGAAATAATTCATGTAAACGACAATTTTGGCACAGTTGTAGGGGAAGGTGTCCTGAACAATATACTAAAAGTACTGATGGGTGGGGGTGGAGCTAAGGGGTGGGTGTTTAAAGTTCCCTTTTTTCACTTTTTCGTGAAGAACTCGAAAACTGCGGCCTATAGCAAAACAATGTCCATATACTAAATTAATCTATATAAAATTCTCTACAAAAAAAGCCCTATAAACTTTTTTGCTAGGATGTAAGCTTAAGGAGATATAGAGGGGGTAAAATGGACAATTTGTAAAAAATTCGTGTTTTTAAAAATGGCACATATATTCCTAAAAATGAAATCCACATCAATTGTCGAATTCCTAATTATCTTTGAAATCTAAACTATCGTCATCGTTAAAATCAATGGTGAGACAGGGATTGTTAACCCTCTGACAATTTTCCAAAGAACTGTCATAGCAAAAAAAGAGCGACGTAGATTGGTAGACTGTTGACCTATGAATTAACTCCATTCCCTCTGGCTCTGTTCCTCGAGGTTGGAATGCGAAAAGGGAAGAAGTCATCTCTCTACGATGTTTTGCCAGTACAGAACAACGTAACTCTCGATCTCACCCAAAGTACCAATGTGGTAGATGGTTGTTTCCTTCTTCACCGCATGAAGTGGAAACCGTCCTCTAACATTCTTCAATTTGCTATCAGTACATTGCCTACGTACAGAAACATTTCGGTCAACATGTGTACGGTGGTTTTTGATGGTTACAGTGATGTCAACAGCACAAAACGAGCAGAGCAGAAGCGAAGAAGGCTGACAAAAACTTTGGTTGATATTAACTGTAATGAAAGCACGACCATCACAGTTCAACAGGAGCAGTTTTTCGCCAATAAAAAGAACAAAACAAGACTGATCCACTTGCTCACCGAGAAAATGACAGCAGCAGGGATTGAAACAACTGTTGCAACTGCTGATGCATGATGCTGATGGCACTATTGCGAGGTGTGGGTTGGATAAAGCTGCTGTACATCCAACTGTTGCAATAGTTGGGGAGGATGTTGACTTGATAGCCCTCTTCATAGGATTGGCTCCACCATCTACCAACGTGTTCTTTATGAAGCCAGGCCGTGGGAAGGTGGGAGACCAAATTGTTTTCAGTGGGAAGGTGGAGACCAAATTGTTTTC